>JAXQQM020090950.1:0-36432 GCA_034641835.2 Pinus albicaulis
GTAACTTTAACTCAAGCAATGCCACCTCAACCATTAGGGATGATGTCATTCCCTGAAATGTGATTGGTTCCCATAAAGTGAATTTTGATTGTACATTTTCCTTAGGAGGCCCATTTTAGACCTCAAAATTCCCCTAATGATAAACATGCTGCAAAACCCATAAAACTGCATGATGACAGTCAGAACACACAGGACAAAGGGGATAGGAATGAAAACAACAACAAGTCTGAAACTAGCCCTCTTTGGAGTATGAGTTTTGATGGGTCTTGTAATAGAACTGGTGCAGGAGCAGGTGTGTGGCTTCACAACACAGAGAATAATCACCCTGAAAGCCATTCATACAAGTTAAACTTCCAATGCACAAATAACATAGTAGAGTATGAAGCACTCCTCTTAGGACTACATTTACTGAAGGAACTAGGAGCCAAGAGGATAGCTGTTCATGGAGATTCTGAACTGATCGTTAGACAAATAAATGGAGAGTACACTGCCAAACATCCAAGACTAAGAGCTTATAGAAATGATGCTATGGACCTTCTGAAAACTTTTGAGGAATACAAAATTGTTTTTGTCCCTAGAGATCAAAACATTCTTGCCAATGGATTAGCTTGTGCTGCCAGTTCATGCAAAAAACCCTATGACAACAAACAATTCACAGTACAGGTGAAATATAGGCCAGTTGTCCCAGACAATGAAAAGTATTGGCAGGTCTTTGAGGGAGATAAATAGATATAAGACTTTCTGCAGTTCAGAAATGAGTTTGAATTGCCAAATTCAGACTTAAAGTATGATAAAAACTGTCTTAATGAGGAACAACCTATTGAAAAAGAACCTTCTCTCATAGCAAAAATTAATCTACTAACCAGAGAATTTGAAAATCAAACAGAAGAGTACATAAACTCTGGAAAAGAAGACATAGAGGTACTACAGTCTAAAGACAAAGGCTTACCCAAAGGACTAGCACCTCTAGAAGACTTATTTGATTTTAATGACGTTGCCAAGAAACCAATGAATCTGATATTGAGGAATGTAATATAGGCAGTAAAAACAAGCCTAAAATGATCAAGTTATCTAAAACATTGCCAACTGACATGAAACTGAAATATATTGAGTTGTTTAAAGAGTTTTATGATGTATTTGCTTGGAGATATGAGGATTTAAAGGCATATGACACAGAGACCATTCAGCACAAGATACCACTTAAAGAAAACCAGAAACCATTTAGGAAAAAATTACGCAGAATAAACCCTATGCAGTTACCTCTGGTTGAGAAAGAAATTGGGAAAATGTATGATGCTGGAATTATTGTCCCTGTGAGATACTCAGAGTGGGTGTCTAATCTTATAGCTGTAAGAAAGAAAACAAGAGAAATAAGGCTCTGTATTGACTTTAGGAACTTGAATAGAGCCTCATTAAAAGATAACTATCCCTTGCCTAAAATGGAGCACATATTACAAAGGGTAGTTGGTTCCAAGAGGATTTCTTTGCTAGATGGCTTTTTAGGATATAATCAGATATTGGTACTCCCTGAAGACCAACTGAAGACAACCTTCACTACTCCTTGGGGCACATTTATGTATGTGAAAATGACTTTTGGATTAATTAATGCAGGTGCCACCTTTCAAAGAACCATGGATATTGCTTTCTTAGAAGAAATATGACACTTCATTGTGATTTATTTAGATGGCATTACAGTCTATTCCAAAACAAATGAAGAACACCTAGTACACCTAAGAAAGGTCTTTGAGAAATGTAGAAAATTTGGGCTATCTTTAAATCCTAAGAAGACATTGTTTGGTCTCCAAGAAGGTAAACTTCTTGGTCATATCATATCTGAAAAGGGGATTAAAATAGACCCAAAAAGGGTAGAAGGTATATTGTAGATCAGTCACCCCAGAAACATCAAAGAACTTCAATATTTCATTGGAAAGATCAATTTCTTAAGAAGGTTCATACCCAACCTGATAGAACTCCTTAGGAACATGACAAACATGTTAAAGAAAGAAATAGGAGTTAAATGGACCATAGAAGCAAAGAAATCCTTTGAACTGGTCAAACATGCACTCACCCAAGCACCAGTCCTTATTAGTCCTGATTTCACTAAGGACTTCCTCATATTTTCATTTGCATCAGAACATACTGTGGATGATGTCCTATTACAGAAAAATCCAGAAGGACAAGATTAGCCAATTGCATTTTTCAGCAAGGCATTAAGAGATGCACCTTTGAAATATAATATCATGGAAAAACAGGCCTATGCTTTGTTTAAAGCCTTGAAGGATTTCAGAGTTTATATCTTACACTCTCACATTATTGCATTTGTGCCTCATATAGTGGTAAATGATATTTTGTCACAAGACCTTGATGACAAAAGAGGAAAGTGGATTGCTTATTGAAATATGATTTGGAAATTAAACCCACTAAACTCATCAAGGGTCAAGGCCTAGCACAATTAATGGCTGAATCTAACTTGCAAGCACTTGATATAAACATGATAGGTTCATTAGATGAACATGAAGAGTTGGAAAATCCTCTTATTGAAGAGCATTTCCTCAATTCATTCTGGTATGTTGATATTTTATATGTTCTTACTAATCTCAATGCCCCTCCTGGTATGTCTAAAACAAAGGCAAGATTTTTAAAGTTAGAGGCTGTAAATTACTGCATTTTAGATAAATGTCTATATTGGAAGAATTCGAGTGGTTTACTGCTTAAATGCTTGCCTTAGGTCGATGCATATAGGATCAAGCATGAGTTTCATGAAGGAGAATGTGAAGGCCACCTAAATTGGAAAACCACTGCTAATAAAATCCTTAGAGATGGCTATTACTGGCCTACCCTCTTTCAAGATGTCCACAAAATGATAGTTGCCTGCCAAAAATTCAAAATATTTGAAGGCAAGAGAAAACTGCTTCCCTTACCCTTGCAACCAATCACGGTTGAAGCTCCTTTTCAATAGTGGGGCCCAGACTTCATTGGAAAAATCCACCCTGCCTCATCTTCCCAACATAGATGGATACTCACAGCCACTGACTACTTCACCAAATGGATAGAAGCCATCCCTTCTAGGAATGCCACAGACTCAGTTATCATAAAATTCCTTGAAGACCATATCCTGTCTAGATTTGGCTGTCCTAGGAAAGTTATCACTGACAATGCTGCTGCATTTGGTTTTAAAAATATGGTTGATTTCTTTCACATATATCAAATAGTGCTTGGTCATTCCACAACTTATTACCCTCAAGGTAATGGGTTAGCAGAGTCTTCAAATAAGAGCCTGATAAACATAATAAAGAAGCTGCTAGAAGAAAATCATAAGTCATGGCACAACAAGATGGTACATGCTTTATAGGCAGATAGATTGACAACAAAGAAATCAATTGGAATGTCTCCCTATCAGCTAGTTTATGGAGAAAATGTAGTTTTTCCTACCAGTTTAGGAGTGCTAATGATGAAGTTGGTCCAAGCGATACAAGCAGAGGAAGATAGCATGATGAGAAGGATAAATCAGACCATACATCTTTAGCAAACTAGAGAAGAAGTTTATAACAAAGCATAGAAAGTACAAGAGAATATCAAAAAGCTGTTTGATAAGAGGACAAAGGCCAGTGATTTCAAGATTGGTGACGAAGTACTCAAATGGGATTCCATGAGAGAAGATAAGGACAAACATGGCAAGTTTGACAATTTATGGCAAGGCCCTTACATCATTCAATCTGCCATTGGTCATAATGCATTTTTTCTACAAGAGATGGATGGTACAAACCTGTTTGGGGGTCCTGTCAATGGCAGGATGCTTAAGAATTATTTCTACTAGACTCTCAGTTTAAAGCTTTCATTCTTCATTGTAAATATCATTGCTTTGTTTTATTTTGAAAAAAAAGAAAAATACAAAAACAATAGAAAAAGAGAAAAAGAGGGAAAATATAAAAGAAGAAAGGTACAACCTCATACCAAAAAGAAAGGAACAAAAAAATCTGAAAGTGTGCAAGCCTAAATGCCACTACCAAAAGAAGCACTGCTATTTAGTTATACAGCCTAATCATGACTAGATAGATTTCAATTTACTGCTGATAGGATTAGTGAAGAAGATCTGCCAAACTGTTTAATATTGGCTTATCAGTAGATTAGATTAGGATAGAAAAATAACTGGTTATAATATGCTCAAATTCTGAACCAAAGAATCAAAAGAAAGATGGCTCAAACAAGCTCAAAACCTGAGCCAAAGAAAGGAAAAAGACTGGCTCTAACATGCTGAAAACTTGAACCAGGTAAAGAAGAAGAAGACAACTCAAAGAGTTCAAAATCAGAGCTGAAAGAAAGAAGGAAGGAATCTCTTTGTTTTCAGATCTTAAGCCTTCCAAGTTTTGTTTTACTTTTCTGCAAATAAAGGTCTATGAGCAGTCTGTTCTTGATATCATAGCCATCATAGCAAATCAGACAACTTAATCTTGGTTTGACTGTGTTTTCAATTTCTGTTTAAGAATGTAGAGAATGAAATCTGTCAGACAATTTAATCCTGGCAGATAGTAGATTAGGTAGAGAATTTTTGAGTACAACGGTTTAATCTGGACTCATGGAAGTTATAAAGGTAGTTTTAGATTAGTTTCATGCTTTCAATAAAAGAAGAAAAAGTTGATGTCTAAAGGTTTGGAAGTTCAAGTTCACCTTATGAAGAAAAAATGTTTGGAAAGTAGGTGGTGTGGGTAGACGTTTGGGAGAAAATCATTTTTGCTGTCAATATGCAAACCATCTTCTCAAAGCAGCATGATCAAGGAAGAAAGAGGATCTGTCAAAGTGCAGGACATTGATCTAGAGATAAAATTTTTGAGGTTCTTGACACCTCCAAGGAGCTGCCATCCCCAAGTTGGAGCTGCTGTTAGCCCTCTATAAATTTTTCATATACTATGATGGCTAAAACAGGTCTATTAGTCTTCAAGAAACAAATTTGGAGCAAATATGTGACTTCCTGAAGCCTTGCTGTGTTCTTTATCCTCAGGAAATCCATTTCACTGATGTCTTCACAAAAACCTTGCTGTTATAAAAGAAACTGTTATTTAGACCCATTTTTCATCATTTTTCCTTTTGATGAATCCCTCTGCAAAAATCCCCCATTTTCTTTGTTTTAACCTTTAATTCCTCAAAATCTCCTTTCAAACCATGTGAATCCCCTTTATTTGGTTTAAAAGCACCCTTTCCATCCTACCGAAACCTCAAAAAGGCTTAAAAACCCATTTTTTAGCCTATTCCGACCTTTTTCAAAAATAATGCCTTCAGCCCTTAGCCCCTTTCCCTCCCATAAGACCAAGGCTCGAGACCGTTGGCTAAGGGTCTTAAGCCCCCATCACAATCGCACTTTGGCATTTTCCAATTCTTCGTGCTTTTTCCTTTTTCTCCATCGATTTGTGAAATACCGATGTATTTTCCCACTTTAAATCCAAGCCACCGATCTCATTCCGATCCGACGGCCCTCCCTCCATTAACGATCTCCTTTTTCTTTGTCTCAGACCCCTTACTCGTTCGATAGCCAATCTGTCGATTGGATCTGAGCCGTCCGTTCTGTTAGAATCCTATACCAATAGGTGTCATATATCATGATTGACTTGATGGAATATGTAATATGTTCATACCTTTTCTTGTTGTAAAGGTTTTTCATATTGTCAAAAAATCAAAAAATTCAAAAAATTCAAAAAAAGAAGAAGTAAAGAGGGTATACCCTAAAATAAAAATCAAAGGGTGAAAAAATAAAAATGGCCAAAAAAGTAAAAGAAAATAAACCCCACTAAAAGAAAGGCCGAAGAAAGTGTGAAAGTCTAAACGCCACTACTTTTTGCTCTTATGTAATAAACAAAATTGTGTGCAACTTGTATCTTATGCCACAATTGATGAATAGTCAAACAGTTTAAGCTTGGCTAGTTCATCTTTCAATTTTATGTTTTAGAGATAGAATAAAATCTGACAAAACTGTTTAATCTTGGCAGATAAGTAGATAGGTAGAGTAAATAAAAAGAGCTCAATAGCTTAATCTGAGCCCTTGGATGTAATAAGGTTAGATTTATAAATATTTCCACATGTAAAAGAAAAAGTGTGATAAGGGTTTGCCAGTCTAAGTGCACCCTAATAAAGAAGAAAAATGGTAGGGTAGGTAGATGATGTTGCATAATTACATATGATGGACAATGACTCTAGATGTGTTAAATCTTTACTTTCATCACAAGTGCAAAGGTAGACACTACACTGGAAGAATTTCAAGCAAAGCAAAGTCAAAATTATTAATTTCCCTTCTCATTTTTCCCTAAAAATTTCACTAATTTCCCCTAAGTACTAAGGCATTTGAAAATTAGAGGGGCTCAAGGCATTTCCTTGACTTTTGGAGGGACCGGACCCTTGGCCCAATAATTGGAAAAGCCTAAGTACTTAAAATCATTCATCATGACATTCATTCACTTCTAAAAAATCTTTTCCTGAGTAAAATCCTATTTTACTTAGGAAAATTATGCAATATTTCATAAAAACCCTTTTAAAAGCATAAGTTAAATACATTATCTTAATGTTTTTACACTTAGCGCTTCGATTCATTTTTCATATTAATTTTTAACTTTATTATTTAAATCCCTGCAAATTTCCCCTTTTCCCGTATTATTTTAATAATAAAATTCCCAAATAATATATATCCCGCCCCGTTGGTTGAAATATAACCTTAATATGCTGATTATGTAATAAAAAACCAGCATCCCCGCCACGTTTAAAACACGTTAATTAACCCTCACGGTTAATTAAAAACACTTCACACCAATATAATTGCTCGTGATGCAATTAATTCACATTTAATCACATTGGGCCCGCTCTATTAATTTCCCGTCATCTTCCTCTCCCGAAGACCGTTCGATCGACCAATCTAAGATCTACGGTTAATGTCCATATCGCTGCCCATCCACGTCCGAACAATAACGCGCGATGCCCAAACATTTTTCTAAACAGTGCCGCGCCACGTGTCGTGCATCGTATGGAATCGCTCGCCCTCCGCTGAAAACCGCCCTTCCCCAAAAGCTGTGCGATGAATACCACTTACCGCTTGCCTCTCGTGACGAAGCCACCGTACTTGCTGACGTCATCCATTAAAAAAAATAAAAAACCCGCCAACCTTTGACTTTGCAAATAAAACAAATGTACTCGCGTCATTTTCACTATCTCACGCAGTGACTAGTGTCCCATGCAAAGAATTCAAAAATCAACTATCGAAGTTTGTCAACCGCCTCCTTGTTGAAGAAAATTGCAGAATTCATCCACCACAGCCAACACCTGTTTTAGCTACTGTGCATTTCTCGAAAAACAGGTATTTACCTAAATTCTCGCTGAACTCTGTAAAAATCCTGGTTTTTGTTTTAAATTCCACATGAAAAACTGAAACAGGATTCAAGATTGGTCTTTAGTTTATTCCTCAATTCCCAAAATTGCAGTCGTAGTCCCAAACCTGTGATTGTACCTGTTTTTTCGTCAAAACCCAAATTCATTTCTAAATCCACAAGAACCAGAAACGGAAATTCCCGTGGCTTTGAATGTCGCACCCCTGAATGCCCCTCACAGAGATTTATACTATCTGCCTCTAGCAGATAGGGATTTTCAAATTAAAGACCTTGTCCTCAGCGAAAATCCTCTTCGAATTTTTTTGCCACTGTAGAGATAACTACCTGAACGGCTCTGACATTTTTGGATTATGGGAATCCAATCTTCCCATGTATCTTCTCCCCTCAGTCCACATTTTTCCTGAAATAATCCATCACTGCCATGCAAATTATGATCCCAATCAACGAGTGATCTTGTCCCCGAGTCAGAACATCTTTTTCCCCGTAACTGCTCAGTCTATTAACGAAATGTTACAGTTTCAGCTTGGTCAAGCCCTGACTCCCCTTTCCATGGGAGAATTACTTGAGAAATCTGCCAATTTATCCAAAGAAGAGTTAAATCGCCTCTGCCAAACCTTCATGTTGCCAGAACATCATCCCAAAGGCCCTCCCCCTTATAGTTATACCTTTTTCACTGATGTGCAGGCTTATTTTGAATATGATATCCTTTATAATGGGTTTCAATACTAGTGAATATGTTGATCAATTAACCCTAGTATTGTTGTCAATTTTCACCCCTGGACAACCCCCTGCTGTCAAGTATGATTTTGCTTCCTACATTGCTGATAAAATCCATGATCAGTTCATGAGATTAGAGAATGAAAGAGTGTTCAAATATTCTTTTGTTATATATCATCTCATGCTTTAATATCAATCAAAGAGTTTCCCTTTTTATGTCAAAAAACCTTATGCCAAAGGAAATCCTAGGTCTGTAATCTTTTGGTCTGCCATCACTCATAATTCCTCTGATTCTCCTTATTCTTACAAAGAGTTTATTGACCTATTTGTACAACCTGCAACCACTTTGTTGACAAGAGTCTCCCCTCTTAGGGTCGGTAGTGACATCAAGAAAATTCTCCAACTCTCAAAGCAATAAAGGGTAGGTGATTGGTACCTATACCAAAATCACACAGAAATCAGAATATATGGATGTGAGTTATGCCCTTTCAAGTTACCAAAATATGTCCCAATGAGGCTCTTTGTCTTAGAGTATTTCAGGCAGATGATAAATTCTGACATAGTCCATTTTTGCAATGCAAAGAAAAAAGCCCAACTCGGGATTAAGAGTCAATTAGGTCCTTTTGTCTGTAACTCTAAGGATGCTGGAAAAGAAGCTGAAAGAATCTTAGAAGACTATCTCAAATTACAAGAGATTTTCTATTGGGTACCTTATGACCCAAACAGCTTTATTTGTGACAGAAGGATGAAAAAAAAATTATCACCATACATTCATCAAATAAACCTAGAAATTGAACAATATGCCAATATGGATGAATGGATGGAAGGGACATTGATAGAACAAGATAGTGAACAGGTGAGTGTTGACAATGTTACGAAAGACCTTGAAAAAATGCTTGACCTAGACTCTTTTGGACAGGTGCAAAGACTAGGGATTGGTCCTTCTTCTGCTGGAACTTCCCAGCAAAATTTATAGGAAATTAGTGCATTAGCTACAGTAAAATCTAAAGGAAAGGAGAAAGAGGCTGATATACAAGTTACAGAAAAATTTACAATGATAGAACAACCTGAAACTTCTAAAGAACAGGGTCAAATACAGATTTCTCCTACTCAGACCAATGTGGCAGAAATATCAATTTTACAAACTCCTCTCAATGTAGAAAAGGGTAAAAAGAGAGATGCTGAAGCAACTACCCCTATCAGTGGGTCTTCAGAACAGCCTGATGTTAAAAGAAAAAAAATTAAATCCTCTTCTAGAAGTGGAATCTGTTCATGAAATCTCTGATAGTCAGAGGAGAGAAGAACTAGGCAGTTAGAAAACATGTACAGTCAGTGGAACATCCACTAATTCTCAGAGAAAAGAACTATAAAGGCAGCAGAGTGTAGAAGTATCTTCTTTCAAACCACCAGTGAAAGATGCCTGGGATATTAAAGGGACATTCATAAATATAAAGGCCAGAAATGATCCACTAAGACTTCAAGTTTACAATCAATATTTGAAGATGGCTCCTAAGAATCAACAAAGATTGATGTCAGCCTATGACATCCAGCAGGGTAATATGGTAATGAGTCACTTCAAATCCAAAGTGCAGCAGCCTCAAACAGCTGCAGATTATATCAGAACTAATTTTGAAGTCATAACAAAGGACATTCATCCTTTGGATCAAATTGAGCTACATAAATAAACAGGTGAAATGATTTATTCTACTCTGACTGATAAATCAATGATGACCCATAAATTGTAGGATTCTTTAGAGAATACTAATGCACAATTGCAGCTTTAAAAAGCCTCCTCTCAGGCTAAGGATAACAGAATGAAGACTTTGGGGGAAATAATCATTGGATTGGGTCATAATCCCAAAGATGTCAAGGGTATATAAGCCTTGATCAAGAAAAAAGATGATGATATTGCAGCCTTGAGAAAACAACTGAAATTACCAGCCTCAAGACATCCACAGACTGTAGAAATCATGAAGCAAAATTATGAAGAAGAATTGATGGACTTGCTCTTGAAACTAAATGAACAACTTAATGAAACTGAAAAAGAGCTTGAAAAGGCATTGAAAGACAAGCAGCCTAATTTTATAGCATCTACAACAGAAGAAATTACAGGTATATCTACAACATGTCAGCCAACAGAATTATCATAGGTCAATGCTTCCAATTTAAGTACCGAAGAATTAATAAAATCAATGGAGGAATTGAAGCTCCAAGTGACAGAGCTCCAAAGAACAAAGGTACAATTCACCACTTTAGAACAAAAATATGATCTATCAAAGATAAGTGTTGCAGAGAAAACAAGAGAGATCAACAGATTAGAAAAATTGGTCAGAGCATTGGAGAAGAATCTCACCTTGGAGAAGCCTTTAAAGGAAATAAAAGAAATTCTTTGGGACAACATCATCCAGTCAATAAATGATGTCTGGCCCTCAATTAAAATAATGTATGAACATAATGATTTAGTTAAATTGGTTGTGGAAGAAATTCTAAAATCAAGAGAAGAATTAGGAAACATGCCGGAAGAAGCCAATGAACTTATACATTTTTTAAACACTAAGAACATATATCAACTTGAAGAACTCGGCATCCAAGATAGAACCGGAACAATTTTGCAGATAAAAAGAGTTTTTACTAAAAGAACTCTGATGCAGAATCTAGAACGAAGATGCTCTGATATGCAAGAAGAAATCAATGCTTTCATAAAAAGATTGGATATTTTGTTGAATAAAGGATTGCCCAGTCCTTTAGTTTCAGAGGATAAACTAATGGACCTTGAAAGTTATGTTGAGAAATTGAACAAGCATGCTGACAATCAGGCCAGTTCCTCAACTAGTTCATCAGCAGCAGTATTGCCTTCAGGCAAAAATATTCATGACAGATTGGAAATTTTTTTTTTATCTCGAGCATGAGGTAAAGAATTTATTCCCAATCCAGCCTACTTTCTTTAGATATACAGAGATAGATGAAACTCTGAGGAAGCTGCAAAGAACTAAAATACCAGAAGCTAAATGGTGGGAAGAAATGTTATAACTTTTGTAAAAATTATCCTTACCTGAATTTTTGATTATTTACTACAGTAAGTCATGATAAGAAGGATAAAAGGATAAATAGAGGTTAAAGTGTATCAGTACAGGTAAAGAGTATCAGTGAAACGGAGCTGCCAACACATAATTACTAAAGAGGACAGCAGGAAGCCCAATCATAGGGCCTGCCTCCAACACATTCCCAAGGAAGGAAAAAACACAACTTCGGTTATCCTTTCTCTTATCTACGAGACCATCTGTCTCTATTTTCTTGTAATATATCCATGAGTCATCCTAGATTATATGTCATTTTGTTAGGATATATTTTTGATATTTCTTTGTATAAATACTCCCTCAATTGGAGTATTGAAGGTGGATTCTTAGACTTTGCTGTAACATTGACTATTTTGGAATAAAGCGTTGTTGGAGAAATTTTGTGTGGCCAGCTAGATGAAGAATTGATGCAAAAGACTTTTCACAGGATTCTTGTATCAGACAACGGATCAATAAGTCATCTATCTCTTATGTTTTTGAAGTTTTATACTTGTTTATTATATCATTTGTGTCTCATATCTGAATAATTAACGAAAAGGAATAAATCAAAAAGTGCTTAAGTGCAATCTGTTTTTAATCGTTGTTATTCTAAATGTTTTCTTTTGAACTAGTTTAAACAGTGAATTCTTAATTGCTCCTGTTTTTCTAGTTTATGCATTTTGATTATTTGATAAAGAATTCTTAATTTATCTTTGTTAATAATCATTCAAATTCCCCCTTTTTGAATATGTTGAAGGATTCTTAATTGCCCTTCACCTATTTCAAGTTCATTCCATTCACTTTAGATCTATAATTGTTCCCTTTTTTATTACCTTGCCCTGTGAAACCATCTTTTGTTAAGAAACTTAATCTAGTTAAGCCATCTTCTTTGACTCCATTAGCCCAATGATCTAAATTACTCATTCTTACCCTAAGCTATAGAATTTCATCACCCAATTTCAATCAAAATCCCTGGACTTTATAACTAGCCTAATATCTTCCAAAACAAAGCTAAATTTTATAGAGAGAGCCCTCTCTGGGTATAGATTGGCTAGATTTTGTACCTAAAAGTTGGTTTTTGGTTATCTCGGACCCCTTTCCTCTTCCCAACAACTTCAAGGAAAATCTGAGTGATAACATAATGGCGACTCCACTGGGGAACCTGAATAATTTTATTGTTACTATTGTTTACTTTATAAACTACAGACAGAGCCTGAAGTTAGCCATGTATCCTTTGAACTTCTTTTGCTCTGCAATTGCATAAGTAAATAAATGTTGCTTAAGTCTATCTCCGGTCTAGTTTATGAACTGAACTTTGGTTTCAAATATTTGATCAGTTCCTCTAGTCAAGTAAATCTTTAAGAAAATTTAAATCCAATATCTAAAACTTCTTAAAGAGATTGTTGAAGTTGTATTTTTCATTCCATTTAGATTAAAAACCAAAAAAAAATATCACCTAGAAACCTGGCTTATCAAAGGACTCATTACACTAATCCTGACCCAAATCCTTCGCCTGTGTTTGAAAATTCAAATCTGATCCCCGGAATTCTTAGGAGACAAGATAGTCAAGAAAGCTCTGATAGTTCTCGACCTCTCTACAGATCAATATCCTATCCTGTGAAGTAGATTTATCTTGAGGACAAACCTTTTGACGAGAAATTTGAAACCTCTCTATTTGTAAATTTTTCTGAATCTGAGTTGTCCAATTTGGTTCCAGACCCAGTGTTTCTTGAAGATTTACAATTTGAATTTGTTACTTCACATCTTGATAAATATTTGTGAAATTCCATACAATCTGAGCTTACCTCTGAAATAACATCAAATATTTCTGTGATCACCTCAGCCTCTCCTAGTTCATCAATATTTCATCAAACATATCAACCTAAAACTACCCCTTCTACTCCTCCATCCACTACTCATAGACCAACCTCACCTGTTATTTCATCGCTACCTCCTGCAATGGCAAATAGATATGCTCCTTTGGTATTACCAGCCAATCTAGGGGCTACTCCCCAAGACTACCAAAGTAAAATCACTCCCTTTGATGGTTCTGGTACTTACACTGCACAACAGCATACTAAAAAGGTGACCGATTATTTTGAAATTTATGAAATAGATGTTGATGATGTAAGAATGAGAATATTTGTCCAAAGTCTTACTAGAGAAGTTAGAACCTGGTTTAGAGCCATTCTTGCAAACAGTGTTACTGACTTACAAGCTCTTTATAGATCATTTTTAAACAAATGGGAAAAGAAGAAAGATCCTCTTCAAATCTTATCAGACTTTGGAAAACTAAAGAGAGGACCAAATGAGACTGTGCAAGATTACGTCACCAGGTTCAATGATGCTTACAATGCTATTCCCCAAAATCTTAGACATCCTCCAGATTTAGTACTAATCAAATTCCCTGATGGATTTTATTCTGATATGGCGTATCAACTTAGGGAAAGAGCTCCTCAAACTTTAGAAGAAATGCAAAGTATAGTTGTTAGTGTTGAAGCCAACCTGATAGAGAAACGAGCTAGAGCCAGAGCTGAAAGGAGAATTCCTTTAAACGAAGAACCCACAGCTTTTGAAAAGAAACTGGATGCTATTATCAAAGGAATGGAAAGGCTAGGAGATAGAGTAGACACAATTGAAAATAAATCTCCTTGTGATGGTCAAGCGAGCAATACTCTGAGAAATCCAAATTTCAGAAGGAACCAAAATCAAAATACTGGAAAAACTAGTCCTGACCAAAATATTAGGTCCCCATTCCAGGAAAATTATATTGAAGCCTCAACTTCTGAGGAACCAACTGAAGATGTTCAAATAAACAACTTTACTGAACGCAAGAACGAACCAGAATTTTTCTTGACCCAAGAGGATCAAGAAGCTCACATTCTTAAGCAATTTCAAACCCATTCAGGAGAATAATTTGACTTTAAGGAAGGATATGACACATCCATTTACGAAGTTCACAAGCAATATAATTTGAGGAGTAGAAGAATTGATGTCCCGGAAACAAGTAAACAGAAAGCTACAAAACAGCACCTCAAAGGTAAAAATAATATTACCCCTGTACATATTCTTTCCAGATCAGATCCTAATCCTGCCAACCCAATAATTGAAGACGTATCCGATACTCAACTGAATAACAGACAACTTTCCAATACTCTTCCTCCTAAAGGAAATGTAGAGTAACCTCCAGAAGTTGATTCGGAAACAACTTCAGCCCACAACCCCACCCCTGAAAAGGAAAAAAATACCGAAAACACAGAAGATAAAGAGAATCCAACTGTGTTTAATACAAGAACTCAGACTGAAAAACCTTTTAATCTGGAAGCTGAAGTAGGAAAATTAAAAATAGTTGTTCCATTGTCTGAATTAGCTAAACATGATGTCTATCGAAGTCAAATCAATAGATCACTTAATATTACTGGAAGTGATGACTCAGTAAACGTTTTTGATGATCAACCTAGATTATTATTTGGCCCTGAAGTAAATGGAAAAAGAGGAAGTGGAGGAACTCCTCCATTCTATGTGAGTTTGAACATACATGATAAAATACTTCATAATGCCATGCTTGACTCTGGGGCATCTCACAATCTAATGCCCAAGGCTGTAATGGAGAGATTAAACCTAGATATCACCAGACCATACAAATATCTCTTTTCTTTTGATTCAAATCAGGTGAGATGTTTAGGGTTAATCAAAGACTTGGGTGTTTCATTGGTTCAATACCCTACAAAAACAATTTTGATGGATATAGTAGTAGCAGATATTCCTCCAAAATATAGTATGCTATTGTCCAGATCTTGGGGTGCAAAGCTTGGAGGATCTCTTCAATTGGACATGTCATATGCTACTATTTCAGTGTTCGTCCAACCTAAGAGACTATACAGAGAAACTTTAATGAAATATGTAGTCAGTAGTCAGGAGAAACCTAAAAATTTCCCCATCTACTCGATACACTCTGATATGGATTCATTTATTCTTTATAATGTTGAATCTGATCTTCCCACTGAATTAGAAGTACCAGCAACAGAACCAAAAGAAATTTCAAATCAAAAATATCATGTTCAAATCCAGGAAATCTCTAAGGAAAAAGAAACATCAGATACCCAAGAGAAACCAGAAGAAAGTAAAAAACCAGATCTCACTGTTAAGAAAGTCCCTGAAACTCCTGATACCAATTATGAACATGTAATTCTTTGGCACTTAGAATTTGATGGTTCCGTTAATAAATTAGGAGCAGGAGCTGGAATTTGGGTGCATAACCTTGAAAATGATCATGCTGAAGGCCATGCTTATAGATTAAACTTTAAATGCACTAATAATATGGCAGAATATGAAGATCTTTTGCTAGGGCTTAAACTTGTCAAAAGATTAGGGGCAATTAGAGTATCTGTTATAGGAGATTCTGATTTAATCATTCAACAGATCAAAGGTCACTTTCTAACAAACGATCCCAGATTGAGAGAATATAGAGGAACAGTTGTAGAGATTCTCAATACTTTTCTGCAGACTCAGCTTGCTAAAATCCCAAGAAAACAAAATTTGCATGCTCATAGTCTTGCAATTTTTTCTAGCACTTGTAAATTACCATTCGAACCTAATCATCAGTTCACAGCTGAGATTAGACATAGACCGGCCATACCAGACAATTTTAAGAATTGGCAAGTGTTTGCAAATGATAATCAGATTAACAATTTCCTGAATTTAGAGAATGAATTTTCTAACAGTAACATAGATGAAGACACAGTCATTGAATCTGATCAAATAAATGAACAAGAAACAGACATTTCAAAAGAAAGTGCAATTCAAATGCTTCATCCAACAAAGCTCACCAAAAAAGAAATGCAGGACCTTAAACAAATGGAGGTTGATGAGAATATAGAGGAAGAATCTGACATCATTAATTTAAAAGATAATCATTTGCCTAAAGGATTAACTCCTCTAGAAGATCTTTTCGATTCTAACGATATTCCAAAGAAACCCAAAATGGAACCATTGAAAGATGGTATTGAGGAATATAATCTGGGGACTGAAGAAAATCCTAAAGTAATAAAGTTATCTAAATCATTGCCTCGTGATAAAAAACTAAAATATCTTGAACTAATAAGAGAATTCTAGAATGTCTTTGCCTGGAGTTATGAAGACTTGAAATCATATGACACCTCTATAATTCAACATACAATACCTCTGAAAGGGAATCAGAAACCATTCAAACAGAAAATCAGAAGAATCAACCCTGTATTGTTGCCTTTAATTGAAAAAGAAATCAAACGAATGTATGAAGCAGGGATAATTGCTCCCATTGGGTTTTCAGAGTGGGTGTCTAATTTAGTCCCTACTAGGAATAAAACTGGAGAGATCAGATTATGTGTTAATTTAAGAAATGTAAATAAGGTTTATTTGAAGGATAATTATCCTTTGCCTAAAATGGATCACATTTTACAAAGGGTAGTAGGTGCTTCAAGGATTTCTCTTTTAGATGGATTATCAGGGTATAACCAGATTCTGGTTAATCCTGATGACCAGGAAAAAACAGCTTTTACAACACCATGGGGCACATTTAAGTATGTTAAGATACCATTTGGACTTAAAAATGTTGGAGCAACCTTCCAAATAGCAATGGACATTGCATTTTCAAAAGAAATTCATGACTTTCTTGTTATATATCTGGATGATTTAACTGTTTTTTCTAAATCAGATCAGCAGCATTTGGACCATCTCAGAAAAGTATTCATAAAATGCAGAAAGTATGGTATCTCTTTGAATATAAAGAAGTCCTTGTTTGGTCTTGAAGAAGGTAAACTCTTGGGCCATATCATTTCCAAAGATGGTATTAGAATTGATCCTACCATAATAGAAGCTATACTGCAGATACCTCATCCTAGAAATGTCAAAGAACTTCAAGCTTTCATAGGAAAAATCAATTTTTTGAGAAGATTCATATCTAGCTTATCTGAACTAATTAGATTGCTTACTAACATGTTAAGAAAGGATTCAAGTATTAAATGGACAGTAGAAGCCAAACAAGCATTTGAAGAAATTAAAATGGCTTTGACTAGAACACCAGTTCTTACCAGTCCACAATTTGATAGAGACTTCATAATATTTTCATTTGCATCAGAACACACTGTAGCATTTGTTTTATTACAAAAGGATGATCAAGGATGTGAAAAACCTATATCCTTTTTTAGTAAATCACTAAGGGATGCATCATTAAAATACAACATCATGGAAAAACAAGCTTTTGCACTTGTAAAAGCCATTAAATATTTTAGAATCTACATGTTGTATTTCCATGTGATAGCTTATGTACCAAATGCTGTTGTCAAAGACATCTTAACTAAAGATGGAATTGAGGGCAAAAGGGGTAAATGGATTGCTACCATATTAGAGTATGATATTGAAATAAAACCTACAAAGCTTATAAAGGGACAGGGATTGGCTCAACTCATGACAGAAACAAATTTCCAAGCCCTGGATATTAATGAACTAGATGAAGAACAAGAGATGGCGACTCCACAAATCAGCCAGGCCTTCTTAGATTCACCTTGGTATGCTGATATAATTTATGTATTGTTAAACCTGCAAGCTCCTCCAGGGTTATCCAGAACAAAGAAAAGGTTTTTAAAGATGACATCTTCAAAGTTTTGTATTTTAGATAATGTTCTTTTTTGGAAAAATCATGAAGGTATTCTATTGAATTGTTTGTTAAAAGATGAAGCTGACAAGGCTCTCAATGAATTCCATGCAGGAGACTGTGGTGGACACCTTTATTGGAAATCAACTGCAGATAAGATCCTAAGAGCTGGATTTTATTGGCCAACCTTGTTCTCTGATGTAAAGAAATTTGTCACTACTTGCCATAAATGTCAAATTTTTGAAGGCAAGAGAAAACTATTACCTTTACCCCTGAAACCAATTTCCACTGAAAAACCTTTCCAACAATGGGGCCTGGATTTCATTGGAGAAATCCATCCTCCTTCTTCTGGCCAACACAAATGGATCCTCACTGCTACAGATTATTTCACCAAATGGATAGAAGCAATTCCTTCCAGACAAGCCAATGACACTGTGATTATAGGATTCCTAGAAACCAATATATTATCAAGATTTGGTTGTCCTGAGAAAATTATAACTGATAATGTTGCTGCCTTCAAATCTAAGAAGATGATAAGTTTCTGTAATAAATATCATATCACCTTAAGCCATTCCACAGCCTATTACCCTCAGGGTAATGGACTGGCTGAATCTTCCAACAAAAGTCTCATTAATATTATTAAGAAATTATTGGAGGAAAACAAGAAAAATTGGCACAAGAAACTTACAAATGCACTATGGGCAGACAGACTCACCACCAAAAAATCTATTGGGACCAGTCCTTATGAGTTAGTCTATGGCATTGAGGTTGTATTTCCTTCATCTTTAGGAGTTCCTGTAATGAAATTTCTTCAAGAAGCTCAGGTTGAACCTAATGATATTCAAAGGAGAATAAATCAGACTATCAATTTGCAGCAGACCAGAGAGGAAGTATATCAGAGATCCCAAGTATTGCAGGAGAAACTAAAGAAGATATTTGATAAAAGGACCAAGGCAGAAGATTTCCAAATTGGAAACAAAGTTTTAAGATGGGATTCCAGAAGAGAGGATAAGGGAAAACATGGGAAGTTTGATTTCCTGTGGAAAGGACCTTATATTATTCATGCTTTACAAGGAAATAATACATATTTTCTGAAAAACTTGGATGGTACAGAAACTGAAGAAAGGCCAGTTAATGGTCGAATGTTGAAACATTACTTTGATCCTATTTATTAGGATATCCTGATTTTTAAAATGTACATACTATATCCTTTGTAATGTTACAGTTTTGAGTGGATAGTAACTTATTGGAGTTGAAGCCCGAAGAGAAGGCCCTAAGCTTCAAAAGTATTACTGTCATACATACAATAAAGCAACAAGCAGAAGAAGATTCCATAGTTCAATCCAAATCATTTTGAAGGAAACTGACCTGTTGTTCTTGACTTTTCACCAGGAAAAGCCATCCCCAAGTGGAGCCAGTGTTAGACTCCTAAACCAATAGGTGTCATATATCATGATTGACTTGATGAGCTATGTAATATGTTCATACCTTTCCTTGTTGAAAAGTTTTTCCATATTGTCAAAAAATAAAAAATTTCAAAAAATGTAAAGAGGGTATACCCTAAAAGAAAAATCAAAGGGTGAAAAAATAAAAATAGCCAAAAAAATAAAAGAAAATGAACCCCACCAAAAGAAAGGCCAAGGAAAATGTGCAAGTCTAAATGCCACTACTTTTTGCTCTTATGTAAATAAACAAATTGTGTGCAACTTGTATTTTATGCCACAATTTATGAACAGTCAAACAGTTTAAGCTTGGCTTGTTCATCTTTCAATTTTATGTTTTAGAGATAGAGAATAAAATCTGACTAAACTGTTTAATCTTGGCAGATAAGTAGATAGGTAGAGTAAATAAAAGGAGCTCAACAGTTTAATCTGAGCCCTTGGATGTAATAAGGTTAGAATTAGATAGATTTCCAGATGTAAAAGAAAAAGTGTGATAAGGGTTTGTCAGTCTAAGTGCACCCTAATAAAAAAGAAAAAATGGTAGGGTAAAGTAGGTAGGGTAGGTAGATGATGTTGCATAATTACATGTGATGGATAATGACTGTAAGCGGTTTTCTGAACAGTGGCGCGCCACGTGTCGTGCATCGTATGGAATCGCTCGCCCTCCGTTGAAAACTACCCTTCCCCAAAAGCTGTGCGATGGAAACCACTTACCGCTTGCCTTCCGTGACGAAACCACCGTACTTGCTGACGTCATCCATTAAAAAAAATAAAAAACCCGCCAACCTTTGACTTTTCGAATAAAACAAGTGAACCCGCGTCATTTTCACTATCTCATGCAGTGACTAGTGTCCCATGCAACGAATTCCAAAATCAACAGTTGAAGTTTGTCAACCGCCTCCTTGCTGAAGAAAATTGCAGAATTCATCCGCCATAGCCAACACTTGTTTTAGCTACTGTGCATTTCCCGGAAAACAAGTATTTACCTAAATTCTCACTGAACTCTGTGAAAATCCTGGTTTTTGTTTTAAATTCCACACGAAAAACTGAAACAGGGTTCAAGATTGATCTTTAGTTCATTCCTCAATTCCCAAAATTGCAGTCGTAATCCCAAACTTGCGATTGTACCTATTTTTTCGTCAAAACCCGAATTCATTTCTGAATCCACAAGAACCAGAAATGGAAATTCCCGTGGCTTTGAATGTCGCACCCCTAAATGCCCCTCACAGAGATTTAGACTATCGGCCTTTAGCAAACGGGGACTTCCAAATTAAAGACTTTGTCCTCAGTGAAAATCCTCTTCGAATTTTTTGCCATTGCAGAGATAACTACCAGAACGGCTCTAACATTTTTAGATTAGGGGGATCTAATCTTCCCATGTATCTTCTCCCCTCATTCCACATTTTTCTTGAAATAATCCATTACTGCCATGCAAATTATGATCCCAATCAACGAGCAGTCTTGTCCCCAAGTCAAAACATCCTTTTCCCAATAACTGCTCAGTCTATCAACGAAATGTTACAGTTTCAACCTGGTCAAGCCCTGACTCCCCTTTCTGTGAGAGATTTACTTGAGAAATCAGCCAATTTATCCCAAGAAGAGTTAAATCGCCTTTGCCAAACTTTCATGTTGCCAGAACATCAGCCCAAAGGCCCTCCCCCTTATGGTTTTACCTTTTTCACTGATGTGGGCAGGCTTATTTTGAATATGATATCCTCTATAATGGGTTTTAATACTAGTGAATATGTTGATCAATTAACCCTAGTATTGTTGTCAATTTTCACCCCTGGACAACCCCCTGCTGTCAAGTATGATTTTGTTTCCTACATTGCTGATAAAATCCATGATCAGTTCATGAGATTAGAGAATGAAAGAGTGTTCAAATATTCTTCTATTATATATCATCTCATGCTTTACTATCAATCAGAGAGTTTCCCTTTCTATGTCAAAAAACTTGATGCCAAAGGAAATCCTAGGTCTTTAATATTTTGGTTTGCCATCACTCATAATTCCTCTGATTCTCCTTATTCTTACTATGAGTTTATTGACCTATTTGTACAACCTGCAACCACTTTGTTGACAGGAGTATCCCCTCCTAGGGTCGGTAGTGACATCAAGAAAATTCTCCAACTCTCAAAGCAATACAGGGTAGGTGATTGGTACCTATACTGAAATCACACAGAAATTAGAATATATGGATGTGAGTTATGCCATTTCAAGTTACCAAAATATGTCCCAATGAGGCTCTTTGCCTTAGAATATTTCAGGCATATGATAAATTCTGACATAGTCCATTTTTTCAATGCAAAGAAAAAAGCCCAACTCAGGATTAAGAGTCAATTAGGTCCTTTTGTCTGTAACTCTAGGGATGCTGGAAAAGAAGCTGAAAGAATCTTAGAAGACTATCTCAAATTACAAAAGAGTTTCTACTGGGTACCTTATGACCCAAATAGCTTTATTTGTGATAGAAGGATGAAAAACAAATTATCACCATACATTCATCAAAGAAACCCAAAAATTGAACAATATCCCAATATGGATGAATGGATGGAAGGGACATTGATAGAACAAGATAGTGAACAGGTCAGTGTTGACAATGTTATGAAATACCTTGAAAAAATGCTTGACCTAGACTCTTTTGGACATGTGCAAAGACCAGGGATTGGTCCTTCTTCTGCTGGAATTTCCCAGCAAAATTTACAGGAAATCAGTGCATTGGCTACATTAGCATCTAAAGGAAAGGAAAAAGAGGCTGATATACAAGTTACAGAGAAATTTACAATGACAGAACAGCCTAAAACTTCTAAAGAACAGAGCCAAATACATATTTCTCCTACTCAGACCAATGTAGCAGAAATCTCAATTTTACAAACTCCTCTCAATGTAGAAAAATGTAAGAAGAGAGATGTTGAAGCAGCTACCCCTATCAGTGGGTCTTCAGAATAGCCTGATGTTAAAAGACAAAAATTAAATCCTCTTCCAAAAGTGGAATCTATTCATGAAACCTCTGATATTCAGAGGAGAGAAGAACTAGGCAGTCAGCAAACATGTACAGTCAGTGGAACATCTACTAATTCTCAGAGAAAAGAACTACAAAGGCAGCAGAGTGTAGAAGTATCTTCTTTCAAACCTCAAGTGAAAGATGCCTGGGATATTAAAAGGACATTCATAAATATAAAGGCCAGAAATGATCCACTAAGACTTCAAGTTTACAATCAATATTTGAAGATGGCTCCTAAGAATCAACAAAGATTGATGTCAGCCTATGACATCCAGCAAGGTAAGATGGTAATGAGTCACTTCAAATCCAAAGTGCAGCAGCCTCAAATAGCTGCAGATTATATCATAACTAATTTTGAAGTCATAACAAAGGATATTCATCCTTTGGATCAAATTGAGCTACACAAACAAACAGGTGAAATGATTTATTCTACTCTGACTGATA
Organism: Pinus albicaulis; assembly: GCA_034641835.2. Classification (NCBI taxonomy): domain Eukaryota; kingdom Viridiplantae; phylum Streptophyta; class Pinopsida; order Pinales; family Pinaceae; genus Pinus; species Pinus albicaulis. The sequence continues at coordinate 22,662 of JAXQQM020090950.1, forward strand.
AATCAATGATGACCCATAAATTGTAGGATTCTTTGGAGAATACTAATGCACAATTGCAGCTTGAAAAAACCTCCTATCAGTCTAAGGATAACATAATAAAGACTTTGGAGGAAATAATCATTGGATTAGGTCATAATCCTAAATATCATGATATTGCAACCTTGAGAAAACAACTGAAATAACCAGCCTCAAGACATCCACGACTGCAGAAATCATGAAGCAAAATTCTGAAGAAGAATTGATGGACTTTCTCTTGAAACTAAATGAGCAACTTAATGAAATTGAAAAAGAGCTTGAAAAGGCATTGAAAGACAAGCAGCCTAATATTCCAACATCTACAGCAGAAGTAATTACAGGTATATCTAGCAGACAGTGGCAGATTACTCTTGAGAAATACTTCCAATTTGAAATAGAAAGAATTCAATAAGATCATGAAGGAATTGAAACTCAGTAATGACTCAAATAACAAATTACAGTTCTTCAGAAAACCCAATATGGTCTCTCAGATGGCAAATGCAGAAGAAAACAAACCAGAGTCATTGAGTTGGAATTTGGTTAAGAAAGCATTGGAGAAGGATCTCCAGTGAGAGACCTTTAAAAATAAAAGGATCTTTGAAGATACCTCATCAGGTCAATAAGCTGGTATGCAGCCCTCAATTCAAATAATGTATGAATAGAATGATTTAGTTAAATTGGATGTGGAAGAAATTCTAAAAGCAAGAGAAGAATTAGGAAACACGCCGAAAGAAGACAACGAACTTATACACTTTTTTAACACTAAGAACAGATATCAACTTGAAGAACTCGGCATCCAAGATAGAACAGGAACAATTCTGGAGATAAAAAGAGTTTTTACTAAAAGAACTCTGATGCAGAATCTAGAACGAAGATGCTCTGATATGCAAGAAGAAATCAATGCTTTCATAAAAAGATTGGATATTCTGTTGAATAAAGAATTGCCCAGTCCTTTAGTTTTAGAGGATAAACTAATGGAACTTGAAAATTATGTTGAGAAATTGAACAAGCATGCTGACAATCAAGCCAGTTCCTCAACTAGTTCATCAGCAGCATCATTGCCTACAGGCAAAAATATTCATGACAGATTGGAAAAAAAAAATTATCTCGAGCGTGAGGTAAAGCATTTATTCCCAATCCAGCCTACTTTCTTTAGATATACAGAGATAGATGAAACTCTGAGGACGCTGAAAAGAACCAGAATACCAGAAGCTAAATGGTGGGAAGAAATGTTATAACTTTTGTAAAAATTATCCTTACCTAAATTTGTTATTATTTACTACAGTAAGTCATGATAAGAAGGATAAAAGGATAAACAGAGGTCAAAGTGTATCAGTACAGGTAAAGAGTATCAGTGAAACAGAGCAGCCAGCACATAATTACTAAAGAGGATAGCAGCAAGCCCAATCATAGAGCTTGCCTCCAGCACATTCCCTAAGGAAGGAAACAGCACAACTTCGGTTATCCTTTCTCTTATCTACGAGACCATCTGTCTCTATTTTCTTGTAATATATCCATGAGTCATCCTAGATTTTATCTCATTTTGTTAGAAGATATTTTTTATATTTCTTTGTATAAATACTCCCTCAATTGGAGTATTGAGGGTGGATTCTTAGACTTTGCTGTAACATTGACTATTTTGGAATAAATTGTTGTTGGAGAAATTTTGTGTGGCCAGCTGGACGAGGAATTGATGCAAAAGACTTTTCACAGGATTCTTGTATCAGACAACGGATCAATAATTCATCTATCTCTTATGTTTTTGAAGTTTTATACTTGTTTATTATATCATTTGTGTCTCATATTGGAATAATTAATGAAAAGGAATGAAACAGAAAGTGCTTAAGTGCAATCTGTTTTTAATCGCTGTTATTCTAAATGTTTTCTTTTGAACTAGTTTAAATAGTGAATTCTTAATTGCTCCTGTTTTTCTAGTTTATGCATTTTGATTATTTGATAAAGAATCCTTAATTGCTCTTTGTTAATAATCATTCAAATTCCCCCTTTTTGAATATGTTGAAGGATTCTTAATTTCCCTTCACCTATTTCAAGTTCATTCCATTCACTTTAGATCTATAATTGTTCCCTTTTTTATTACCTTGCCCTGTGAAACCATATTTTGTTAAGAAACTTAATCTAGTTAAGCCATCTTCTTTTACTCCATTAGCCCAATGGTCTAAATTACTCAGTCTTACCCTAAGCTACAGAATTTCATCACCCAATTTCAATCAAAAACCCTGGACTTTATAACTAGCCTAATATCTTCCAAAACAAAGCTAAATTTTACAGAGAGAGCCCTCTCTGGGTACAGATTGGCTAGATTTTGTACCTAAAATTTGGTTTGTGGTTACCTCGGACCCCTTTCCTCTTCCCAACAACTTCAAGGAAAATCTGAGTGATAACACCGACCACAGTATCATGGTAGTTCTGCTCAGCAATTAGAATAACCGCAGGGGTTGCAGGGTTGGCATGTAGCCACCCCCTCCCCCTTAACCATAACATTTAAAATGCATGGTTTATACTGGCGGGTTATCTAACATGCCCTTAAATTTAGGGGTTTTCACTATTTTTAGTGATAGTTAAGTGCCAGTCTCCACTTTTGGTGGATTTTTTCTAGCTAACATTGGGAAAAATGTATTGGGAGGTCAATTTTAGACCAATTTGGGTGAAACAAGAGTCTACCTGGACTAATTTGAACATTTTGGAGCCATTGGTGCATAGAAAACAGCCATTATAGGCCTATAAACACATGTAATTTTCAATTTTGAGCATAATGACAAAGAGGGACATGCCATTGGGAGCTAGACCAACAGATGTAGCCCAGGAGGGGTGAACTGCTTCATCATGCCTACTATGTAAAACTTATGTGTGATTGTATGTCTCTATTATACACTCTTGTATGGTGTTTTTAAGGCTTATTTTCATGCTTAAAGTTCACAAATTCATCTATGTTTCATGGTTAAAACACTCATTCCTTAAGCAAACAAATGGAGACAAATTGTACATGTTTATATTACTGAAAGGACACTTTGCATAACAAAACTAATACACTCCTTTCAGATCAGGTTGGTATCAGAGCTAGAGTTTAATCTCTGGTGTTGTTGTGTGCAAATATTTGTTTAACTGTTTGCAAGGGTTTACATGCTTACTCGGCTCAAGCTTAAGAGAAGAGAAGGAAAATTGGTGGAATTAAGAGGTTCTCAAAGGGAACTACAGCAAAGGAGGTCAAGATTGCCACATTATCCACCACCTAGTTCGCCTCCAAAAGAAGCAGAAGAAGCAATAAGCATGCCTCCAGGAGAAGAAGAAACCCATGAAGAGGTGGATCCCAAAGAAGAAGAAAGAGTGTTCAAGAAAGCATTCCTTGACATGATTGAAATGGTGAGAGTACTTTATCAAGAAAGGAATGAAATACTAGAAGGAGAAGGATCCAAACTTCACAAGGAAGGTCAGGGATCATTAGGAGGCCACAATGATGAAGATAAATCAAAGAAGGGCAATGGAGGAAATGGAGGCAGTGGAAAGTCACCATCCTCACCCTCATCATCATCATCCTCTACTTCATCTTCAGTACACCAGTCACACAAGTCATAGAACACTGGTAAAAGTCCTTTTCTAAAACTTGATGTTAATTTTGAATTGCCAATGTTTAATGGCGAAGTCAATGCAGAAAATCTTGATAATTGGATTAGGAAATTGGAGGTCTATTTGAGAATTCAGAACCTTTATGATGATGAAACCAAAATCCAACTAGCTTCATCGAGGATGGAAGGTGCAGCTCTTTTTTGGTGGGAATACAAGACAAATGAGGAGATCAAGAAGCGTGGTAATATTATTCTATCATGGATTGATTTCACTACTGCAATAAAAGAACAGTTTTATCCATTATGTCACATGCAGAAAGCTATCATGAACTGGAAAAATTTTAGACAATTGAAAGGACAAAATGTACAAGACTACACCCAAGAATTTAGGAGAAGAGATCTCTTATTAGGGGTAGATTTGCAGAGTCAAGATACTTTTCTCAAGTACATAGGAGGCTTACATAGTTGCCTAAGACATACTATTCTCATGTTTAACCCTACAAGCTTAGATGAGGTATGTGTTCAGGCGCCACACATTTAGAAGCAAAAGGGAAAAACATTACTAATGAGAGTAGGAAGAAACCTTTCAAGGGGAAAAAAAAAAGACCTCAAAATGTCAGGGCAAAAAGAATGCATCTATCAAGAAAGAGGGAGAGAAAGTGGTTTGTAAACATTGTTCAAGAGAGGGCCAGGAAGAGAAAAATTGTTGGAAACTACTTCCTGAAAAGAGACCCAAGTATAACAATAGAAAAGGGAAGCAGAAAACTGTAGCTACAACTCAACATGACTTAGGAGAGGATTCAGGTGATGAATCAAAAATTGCAGCCATGGGATTGAAGAACATGAAGGGGAAGGAAATTGAAACAAAACCCGGTACTAATACTTCAAACTGTCACATACAAGCTCCAAATGAAGAAGAGAGAATTGAACTATTTCATGTGAGGATCATATCCAAACATACCAAGATTGACACATTGTTTGAAAGTGGGTCACAAACAAACTTAATCTCTGAAGACTCGGTCAAGAAACTTAATCTTGAGACCATTTGACATCCAAAACCATATCCACTTGGGTGGATTTGTAAGGATGCAAATTTACAGGTTTCAAAGAAGTGCATATTGCGCTTTGCAATAACTGCACATTTTGTTGACACAATTAAATTAGATGTGGTTCTGCTTGATACTACAGGAGTTGTGTTGAGCAGTCCTTACTTGTATGACAAGAAATTGATCTTCCATCGCCATGAGAACAAATACCATTTATTCAAAGATGGCAACGAGTACATTGTTAGAGCACATCGCAAGAAGACAAATATTGCAATGGTAAATGTTGGACAGGTAAAGAGGCTAGTGAATTCAAGTAATAATTTTGTTCTTCTAATGATTAAGCCTAAATCTGATGTTAATCATGAGTCACTTGAAGATTTTGATCCTAAGTTGAAATCAAATTTATATGATGTAGTTTATGCACATCATGATATGCTTCAGGAGCCAACAGGATTGCCTCCTAAAAGGGAGATTCAACATGAGATTCAGTTACAACAAGATTCTCCTCTTCCAAACATCGGCATGTATCGCATGTCGATAATGGAGAATTCTGAAATAAAGAGGAAAATCAAGGACATGTTGGACAAGGGACTCATAAGGCCAAGCACTTCACCATGCGGTTCACCCATAGTCCTGATTCCGAAGAAATATGGGACTTGGCGCATGTGTGTTGACTTCAGTGCTTTGAACAAGATAATGGTAAAGAATCGTTACACACTCCCAAGGATAGATGATTTGTTAGATCAGCTGAAAGAAGCAAATTTTTTCACTAAGTTAGATTTACGAAGTGGATATCATCAAGTTAGAATTGCATAAAGTGACATATGGAAGACTGCATTCAAAACCAAACAAGGAATCTTTGAGTGGTTGGTTATGTTGTTGGTTTGTGTAATGAACCGGTGACTTTCATGCATGTTATGGATAATGTTTTACGTCCATTTCTTGATGAATTTGTGATTTTTTATTTAGATGATATACTCATTTTCAGCAAAACAAGAGAAGAACATGTCTTGCATGTGAAAAAGGTGCTTGATGTTTTGAGGAAAGAGAAATTATTTCTTAAGATGTCTAAGTGTGAATTTGGAAAGAATTCTCTGGTTTATTTGGGACACATTGTAGGAGGAGGCGAGTTGAGAATTGATCCTTCTAAAGTGGAAGCCATTGTGAATTGGCCCACTCCCAAAACAGTAACCGAGGTAAGAAGTTTCTTAGGTGAAGCTCAGTATTAGAGAAAGTTTATTGCTAACTTTTTTTCCATAGCAACTCCTATGCATGCAGTGACAAGTGTGAAGAAAGGCTTCCAATGGGGAGGCAAAAAATAGCATTAAGCTTTTGAAGCTTTAAAAGACAAGATCAGTTCAACTCCGGTCCTCGCATTACCGGATCTGAGACAGCCATTCGAGATACAAACCGATGCTAGTGATTATGCCATGGGCACAGTACTTTTGCAGCATGGTAAGCCTATCGCTTTTCATTCTAAAACATTCAATGGTGTTGTAAATAATTATCCTAGATATGGCAAAGAGTTGTATGTGTTGGTACAAAGCGTCAAGAAGTGGAAACACTACTTGGTGGGTAAAGAGACGACTATACATACCGATCACCAACCATTACAGTACTTGCAGTCGCAAACAAAATTGCAGCAATCACGACATTTCAGGTGGATGGGATTTCTTCAATAGTTTCATTTGGTTATAAGGTACAAGAAAGGTATTTTCAATAAATTTGTTGATATGCTTTCAAGGTCAATTATAAGTGCTTCTACTTTACTTAAGAATGATTCTATTGTACATGAGATTTACATAGAACAGTATGCATCTGATACTGATTTTCATGATGTGTATGCTAGTTTGAGTGAAGGGAATCAAGTTGAGGAAAATGATTATCACATGCATAAAAATTTGTTGTTTCATTTGGGAAAGTTGTGTATGCCACAATGAGAGAGACTTAGTGTCATGAGAGAGGCTCATTCGTCTCTTATTGTTGGACACTTTGGGGTAAGAAAAACAGTGGCACATCTACAAAGGTATTTTTATTGGCCTCGCATGATAGATAGTGTCTCACTTTATATAAGAGGATGTTCTATGTGTGCAACAAGAAATCCTAGTAATAGGTAGCTTGGGTTCTACACGCCACTACCGATACCATCAAGGCCATGGGAGAGTGTCTCCATGGACTTTGTTGGAGGTCTACTTGTGTCAAGAAAATAGCATGATTATCTTTATGTAGTTGTGGATATATTCAGTAAAATGTGTACACTTATTCCATGTAAGAAAACCATTACTGTTGAACAAACTGCTGAACTTTATTTTCAACATGTATGGTTTCATTATGGTTTTCCAACTTCTATTGTTAGTGATAGGGATTCCACGTTCGTTGGGAATTTTTGGTCCAAGCTTTGGAAGATGATGGACACAAAGTTGAAAAAGAGTATTGCTTTTCATCCGCAAATTTATGGCCAAACCAAGGTGGTGAATAGAACCGTTGTGCATCTATTGAGAGGATATTGCCACAAACATCCCAAGTTGTGGGATGAACAACTGCATTACATTCAGCATGCTTACAACCGGGCCAAGCACTCTTCTACAAATACTTCACCTTTTGAAGCTTGCTTTGGGTATTTTCCGAAATCGCCATTAGACTTCATCTTTGAGAAGGATGTTGTAATTGATGGGCATATTGATATTGACAAGGCTTGAAATTTCATTGAGAAGATTCAGATTATTCATCAACAAGTTCAAGAACAGCTTGAGAAGAGTCAAAGAAAATACAAGGAGAGGCATGACAAACATAAATTTGATCACAAGTTTCAAGAAGGAGATGAATTATGGTTGCACATAAGCAAAGAAAGGATGCAAGGAGAAGGTAAAAAGCTCAAGCCCATTTGCTATGGTCCATTCAATATCATTAAACAAGTTGGTAATAATTCATTTCAACTTGACTTGCCTTCATATATGCAAATGTATTTTGTTATCGATGTGGAAAATTTACGTTTGTATGAGCCTCCTTTGATTGATGATCAAGGGAGTGATATTTAGCTGCCTACTATAGAATATTTCTCGCCAAAATTTCTAGATGAGCTCAAGGAGGATTTCATCCTTGACAGGAGGACACGCACTTCTAAGAGGGGAAATGTTGATTATCTTCGAATTGGGCTCAAGGGTAGAAAACCAAGTAATGCAATATGGATGGAAGTGGAAAAGGTGAGGGAGTTGTACCCTCATCTTTTGAACAGGTAATTCAAAGTGTTTTGGGGTCCAAAAGCTTCCCAATGGAGAGGTGTGATCAGGATATCATGTGTTTTTCTCAAAATTGAAAGTGCTCAAAACTATACCGAACCTAAGCGAACGGAAAGGTCTTTTCGTTGTGATTCTGGCACCATGAACGGTTCAAAAAATCGATGTCGTATGAGGAAGATATCGCATTCTATTCGTTTTCCCAAACAGCTAAAATTTTGTGACTAGGATGCCCAGTCAGCATACAGGTACAGTGAGGAGATGGCATATTCTGGGGAATATTCCCTTTTCTCACAGCCAATTAGATCACACCACTTGGCTTAATCTGGGCCATTGATTTTTGTGGTATGGAAGTGATTCTGACTGTTGGATGGGTTATACAAGATTTGTTTTAGGCAGTTGGATGAGTGACACGTGGCACGCCCGGAGGCTACCACGTGTCCTCAGGAGGCTTTATTAAAAAAATTATTAGAGTCCAAGGGGTTCGACCCCGTGACCTCCATAGCGCCCATGAAGACCTCTGACCAATCCGCCTACGAGTTGTTTCTTAACTATATATGTTTGCCACTTTATTTTATGGTATATAAGTTTTGCAGTCGTGGGGGGGACCGTCGACGGTCCAAAAGATTGATCACATGCCACAGTTTACTTCACCGCAAAATATGTTGTAAGGTTTCAACGGTATTAAAACCGTAACTCCAGCTACGGCGGTAAACTATATCACATGCAAACATACCTTTAATGTTACCCGATGGACACGGTTTATCAACTCCAGATATAACTCCAATTCCAACCACGGTATTGTGATAGTTTCGCTCGGCGGTCAGACTAACCGCAGGTGTTGCAGGGTTGGCACGTGGCCACCCACTCCCCCTTAACCATCACATTTAAAATGCACGGTTTAGACTGCGGGTTAACTAACATGCCCTTAAATTTAGGGTTTTTCACTATTTTTAGTGACAGTTAAGTGCCAGTCTCCACTTTTGGTGGAATTTTTCTAGCTAACATTGGGGAAAATGTATTGGGAGGTAAATTTTCGACCAATTTGGGTGAAACAAGAGTCTACCTAGACTAATTTAAGCATTTTGGAGCCATTGGTGCAAAGAAAACAACCATTTGAGGCTTGTAAATACATGCAATTTGCAATTTTGAGCATAATGACAAAGAGGGACATACCATTGAGAGCTGGACCAGTAGATGTAGCCCAGGATGCGTGAACTAATTCATCATGCCTACTGTGTAAAACTTATGTGTGATTGTATTTCTCTGTTATACACTGTTGTATGGTGTTTTTAAGGCTTATTTTCATGCTTAAAGTTCACAAATTCATCTATGTTTCATGGTTAAAACACTCATTCCTTAAGAAAACAAATTGAGACAAATTATACATGTTTATATTACTAAAAGGACACTTAACACAGCAAAACTAATACATTCCTTTCAGATCATAAAATAATCCCTATACTTTTCACTAAAGGTCTGCTACATTTGGGCCCAAGTAGTGATGTTTCCTCCAAGTAAACCCAAAAACCAATGTCGGGTTGTATCTTTGAGGGTAGATGGAAACAAATTTAGCTTTTTTTCATCATAGGTATAGTCATAGGTCCTACATACAACAAAAAATTCAAAAATGGAGGTGTGAGGGTCTTCAGAGGTTAGCCATGGTGTGGTTAGGAAATGTGGGCTCCTCTTCTCCTATGGGTTCTTCAAAAATTTCAGGTTCCTCACCTAGAGGGTTTTCTTACTCCCCTGCAGTGAAAGAGAAAAGTTCAAAGTCACCAAAGAATAATGATGGTTGGATTCTTGAAGGGGTGGGGGTTTTGGGTAGTAATTTCCCTTAACTATCCCTACTCCTACGAGGTATTAAATAACTAACTCTATTTTTTTTATTTTTTCTATTTTCTCTTTTTTTGAAGCTTTCAAACCAATAGTACTGATGCAAAACAAAAATAAAAATAAACAAGCAACTTCTAAGTAGAAACAACACCTACTTGTAAACCTCCCTGACAATGACACCAAAAAGTGATGACCCCTAGTATTGCATCAAGGATGTTGCAACTCCCAAGACTCTCAACTCAAATTATCAACCCTAGGTTCGCACAAACTTAGAGGTGACAATGTTATATGCATAATAGGTCAAGTTATACTAATGTCACCCTCAGTCATTGGATCATATCAAGGCAAGAATATACCACTCCTTCAGCTAATCTACAAAGAGAATTTGTGTGGAAATACAAGAAAAAAGATTCCCTAATTTCAAGAAAAGGAGTATTAGCCTAATTGCATAAATGAAAGTACCATTCATTAAATTTAAAGACTAATTGGAACTCCAGGAAAAGAACAAGCTACATTAGTTTTAGAAATAAACCATGTTACTCTATTTTTAAACTAATCAAATCAATGTTCTACTTGCATGAAGCATTAATCTAATTGCAAATTTCTTGAGAACAAGAAATTTAGTCTACAACACATAACTAGGTAATTCAAAAAAAATTAAGTCTATTCTACTTTGTTGTTGTGTGTTTGTAGTGGAGGAAGTACAGGATTGGAGTGGTCCTAGAGTCTCCATAATCATGGAATCAAAGCTTGGGAATCATTATTCAACTTCAAAATGAAAAATTCAAGGTCCGAGGGAAAATATGATTAAATCTAGATAGTGCTATAGGACTGCTATAGGGTTTTATAGGAAACTTTGTTTTGCCACGAGAGTGCATTGTTTTCCTACAGGAGTGAGTTCGAGAGATTTCTGAGGGAAAGGTTGATGTTCTGAAGGTGGAGGAAGGTGGATGACGGTGGATTAGGATGGATGAACGATGTGTGAGGCATTTTTCCAAGCTTAGCACCCCTCTGAGGCCTATCTTTCACAAAATTTCATGCCCATTGTGCCCTTCATTAACCCTGAAAAGATGATTTCATTGGTCGAAATTGAGAGAATTATGAGGTGTCCAAGAGGAGGATGGAAAAGTCTAAGGATGAGTGTGCCAATCCCTGCAAGTCACTGGCAACTTCTGTAGATTAGTAATCAAGGAAATACATCAATATTGAAGTGAAATTAATCAAAGTGGAAAGGATGACTTGAATTTTATTTCTTCAATATATATTCTATCCAACAACATGCATCTAATATATTTTCCAAATCATGTTGTTGACTTATAAGGTGCAAAAAACAAGCATGCTAAAGAATTCCAATCTGAAACCTAGCAATTTCGAAGAAATCATAAACACATATTTTTAGCTTGTTGTCGCAGACTCTTCAACCACACTTCCCATAAGAGAGGTGGTGATCAAACCTACAATTACCATTAGAGAACTTTTGAGGTATAAAATGGGCCTCCTAAGAAAAATCTACAACCAAAATAAAATTTATAAGAACCAATAGGATTCAAGATGATGATGTCAACCATGGGGGGTGCTTCAGCATTTTTGGGGTAAAAAGGTAAAAAATATTTAAAAATAATAAAATAATAGAACTATTTTATCAACTTGTATTTTCAACTTATCTCCCTAAGGTTTTACTCAAATTTCGAGCGGGAGTACTCATTGGATGCAAATTTAATTCCCCATCCAAGGAGTACCCATGTTGCATACTTTCGATGGACCGTGCTACATGAAATATGAGAAATACATGAAAAAATGTTATTGGATCGCGTTTTTCATGTATTTCTCATTTTTCATGTAGCAGGTTCCATCAAAAGTATGTACCATGGGTACTCCTTAGATGAGGAATCAAATTCTTCATCCAACGAGGTTCCCACTCGAAATTTGAGTAAACCCATAGGGAGATAAGTTGAAAATACAAGTTTAAAAAATAGTTTTTTCTTTTTCCCTCTACAATTTGATGATGTAATCTACTCTTATTTTAATATTTCCACTATTATTTTATAATTTCCTTAGGAGACCCATTTTAGACCTGAAAATTCCCCTAATGAATTTTTGCAATATAATTCTTACTTAAACGAGGAAATAAATACAATGAATTGAACAAGAAAAAGGAAAGAATACATAAGAGGGAATAAAGCCTTCGGGTTGGTCCCTAACCCACGAGTTTTAGCCCTCCTAAGATAACCTTTCATTAGCAGAAAATAGAGTTCAAATACATAATCTCATAATGAAGATAACAATATCAAGTACTCATCCTACAATAGCCCTTCCTAGCTTCAAGAATTCGAATCCTAATGAGCCCTTAGTCCTATTTATTTACACAAAAAATGATTGAGGGGCAGCTCCCTTGAGAGGAGGACTACTTCCCTCCAAAATCTCGAAATTGGTAGATTTGGTTCCCTTAGATTTCCACATGCACTTGAGTTCCTCGGTTTCCAGTGGACTTCGAGTTGTTGGTGAGAAATATTTGGACTCAAGTCGAGTTCAAGAGTTAATGTAGTGGACAAGCCTCTTATATTCTCTCTAGATGCCTCCAAAGAGCCCCTGCATAGCAAATGTCTCCCAAAAGTGCATCTCTTGTCTGCATATTAATGACATTAGGCCATGAAATATGGCCATACACCCTTTATTCTCCATACTAAGCACATTATGGCTAAAAATGTAAATTAATGTGAGAAAAAGAGAGTTTAAGGGCTGCAGGATAGCACATTGGGCCTCAAAATATACATATTGATGGGACCCATCACCTAGAACAAGCATGCTATTGTTGAGCTTAATATTTCCTCCATTCTCCATCTCTAGTGAGGTTGATCCAATTCCTTTCATAAGGTAACCTTATTGTCACCAAGCTCTACAGATTAAGATGACTTTCCTTCTGACAATGTTTTTAGTTGCTTGTGTTGACCTGTCATATGTCTCGATGCTCCACTATTGATTACCCAAATATTCTCATCTTGAAATGTGCTAGTGAGTGCTGAGAATAGTCCTTCGTCCTTTGTAGATGTCTTGGTCACTTCCTTCTTAGGATAAAATAAGAGATCTCATACTTATTTAATGCCCTTCTTGAGATGACTTGCCCTCGACCTTCATTTATAAACAAAATATTTAAGATGTGTTCCAAACTCGTTAATATGGTGTATACTAAGGACTCATATATCCATATTAAATTCTAGTTATGATCATATAAGGATTATTTAAGATGTAATTAATTTCATCTGTATTCATTCTAAAATTAACAATAGTAATCAAAGTTGTTAAACTTTATTTATGTACAATAATTTATATATGTGTGTTTTTTAATAGAAAAAAATTCAAAGAAATCATAAATCCAATGCAGCCACATTAAAATCTTATCAACTACATGGTTCCTTTGTTCGGGCTTCATATTTATAAAGAACAGTAATATGCTCAATTGTCGAAAGAAAAAGTAGAATAATTCATTTACCAGGACTTCGCAAAATATCACTACAAGAAAAAAGCACATTGGTGAGGGTCATGCTTGTGACGGACCTTTAAGGTCCGTCACCAATGTCACATATGGTGACGGTCATTAAAAAACCATCACTGTAAGTGTCTATAGTGATGGTCCTTTATGGTCCATCACCAAAGACATTTTCAATCACACTTTTGGTGAGGGTCGTTAAAGGCCCATCACTAATTCTCTCTTTGGTGACACTTCTAGTGATGAACTTTTAATGACCCTCACCAATGCTCTTTTTGTTACTTTTGGTGACGGTCAAAAAATGTTTGTCATCATTGATCACCAAAAACCATCACTGTAAGTGTATATAGTGATGATCCTTTATGGTCTGTCACCAAAGACATTTCACTTTTGGTGAGGGTCGTTAAAGGCCCATCACTAATTCTCTCTTTGGTGACACTTCTAGTGACGAACTTTTAATGACCCTCACCAATGCTCTTTTTGTTACTTTTGGTGACGATCAAAAAATGTCCGTCATCATTGATTATTCCAATGAGTTTTTGATGACGCTATGTGCATGTTAATATA
>JAXQQM020062495.1:0-506939 GCA_034641835.2 Pinus albicaulis
TTACACAGTAATTTGTCACCGTCCCTACCATTCCCCGTCCCGCACAATGGAGGACCCATTATGTGACCTATGAACACTATCATGCCTTGAAAACATCATCAATGCATCCCTCTAAGTATGAGCTTCATTTTCCCTTGAGACATCTCCTTGCAAAACTCATGAAAAACAGCTCTTTTTGCATTGGCGCGGGTAGACAGTTCAGTGCTCGCGCCAATCAGGGAAATCCTGTAAAGAGGTCGCGCCACTTGGCGCTCTGTCATAGAGCAGCAATCGCGCCACCCATTTTAGGGACTTTTTTTTAAATATGGATGGCTGAAGTTGAGTTCAAACAAACTCACAAACCACTGCCTATCTTGAGTTGGGAGGTTTGGCTGCGGGAGTTCTATGGAAGGGAATTGGTTTTGCCACCTCCCATGGAACCTTCCTTGTTGATAGGGCCAATCCCACAATAATAGGGATCCCAACTCCCTCCTTCCCCATCTATAAAAGCCTGCTTAGATCCATGGCAAGCTAGTCTTGAAGTGCTGAAGCTTTGCATCTCCCTATTCCCAAGTGCCTTTGTGCTGTAAAGAATCCCTTCTTTCCCTTAAGGCCCATTCAAGCGAGGAGACCATTGTTACGAGACTCGGGAGAGGTTTCCCTTTCCTTGGCGAGCTTTGCGAGACGTGGACAACCGGAGACCCGTTCGAAGGAAGCTGCGACGTCAGAACTTGGTTGTAACTTCTATTTGTTTATCATTTTAATAGATGACTATGATTATGGTTCCACTCCTTTTTCCATCATGTTAATGCGAGTAATATCTTTTCTGACCGATGTTTAGTTACGTATGCTGGTTCCTATGCTTGTATCTGTTCGTTTCTTTTGTGTGCAGGTGTTCATCCGCGGAGATCGCGGAAGGATTGTGATCTGCCAGGGCTGAAGGACGGGGACATCTCTTCTTCAGATCTAGCGTTGGAATCCAGGTAGGCTCTTATCCTAAGTCTTTCATTCGTAACTAGGAGCTTGCGTCATAGCATTGTTTGTTTGTTGCTAGACCCCTGCTGGGCTAGTAGGGATCGCCTCTGTCCGCAGAGGGGATTTACCTCCTCAACAAATTGGCGACTCCGCTGGGGATCGTCCGGTTTTCCTTGTCCCGCTTATGATTGGTTCGCTTTGATTGTTTCTCCTTGCTTGATGAACCTTCTGGGTTGGATTCTTTCATTATTTTAGCCTCTTGGTTTGCTTAGCTTGTATTGGTCTACTTTCAGATTAGCTTGTTTTTTAATTTTCATTGAAGAACTCGACTAGCACGGGTTTTAACCCGACATTCGCGCCACTTGGCGCGTGTTTCATTTGTCTGTCTCGCGCCAATCGGCCTCTGGCGCCAGTTTCAAGGCCACAGTCGCGCCACCCCTGTGACTTTTTTGAGTTTCTTCATTTTTTGGCTTTCTGAGCTTGACCAGTACTTTTCTTCTTGATTTTCTGATTGTCTGAGTGTGTTGGAGTCTTGTTTGACTGGAATTCACCGCTATCCTTTGGTTGTTTTCCTCTGTCTATCGGTTTCACGATTTGAGCCCTAGGGCATCTAGTGGCTTAGTGAATCGAGCCCTCCTTTGGAGTTTTGGTGTCTTGATTGTCCTGTCAACTTGTTAATTGATTCTCCACGCTCTCTTACCAGTCTTTGATTTTTTTGCTGCGTCTTTTGAGTGATTGTTCATTCCTTCATTCAGAATTCGTTTGCCTTGCTTTGGACCTAGATCACATGGTCCATCGGAAGTTTTCAAGTCTTTCTTTGCTTTGAGGGACTTTGGGTCGATTTAGAGATTTGGTTGCTTGCTTCGTTGATTGAATGTTGTTTGCTTCGCTCTCTTAGATATCATTTCTCAAATTGTTCCTTTTGTTTTCAGTGCACATTAGCCATTAAACATTGAAAATCAAAAAAAAAATATATATAATCTCTTTTGCTTTTGTTAAATTAGTGCAAATTGTGATCTTTTCCATATTGCTAGTGATTAGTGTTTGAATGAAAAGTGTGCAATTGCATTAGTTGCATTAGAGACATTCTTGTTTGTATTCCGTTCATTTCGTTTGCATAAAAGCTCTCAACTCTCATTTAACTAGTTTTCATCGAACGAAATGTTGCATTGTGGCATATAGCTTTGCATTTAGGAGACACTACATACGATAGGGCCTGGAAATTGGAACTTAATTGAAGATCAACTGTAAAATTTATTCAATTAACCTAAGGCAACATTGGAACTTAACGAAACACATTTAGAAGGTCTAGGCTAGAGACGTGTTCCGGCGTCGTTAAACCTAGCAGCTGTCGTTCGCCTGTTGGCTTTAGACAGCGCTAGTACGGACTTGTGCTCCCCGTACTGTCGCGTATATAAAGGGAGACCCCCATAGGTTTTCAATCCTTTATCCACAGGAAGCCGAGTCTGCCGCCCTATACCCGTGATACACCAAACACAGCATTCGGGGAGACTACCTGCACGTACGGAAAGTCCTTGGTCGATTTCTGTTTCATTTTTGAAACCAAGGTGTATATTGCAGTTCACGGATATTTGGTACACCCTTTGTTCCTAGTTTTTCCTGAGCAGTCATTTGGTCTTTTCTGACTCCCTAAACTTGAAAAGACCATCAAGCGCTTGTCCTTTCACGCTTGTGTCAACTCTGAAAGAGATAGAGTCATCTTTTTATCGTTTCTCGACTCTTGAAACATGAAACGGTAGAATTTCTTACTTTCCAATGTGGTAAAATTAATCTCCCACGATTACACACCCGTTTAGACATTGCTTGTTGACCGTTTGATCGTGTGTCTTAACTCGTTTTCAGCCCGTGTGTGGTTTTGAGTTTGATGGCAACTTTTCCAGAGTTCACCAACCAAGGAATCCCTTCAGAAGGGAATCCTGGTCATTTTCCTCCTTTTGGAAATGTTGGTGCTCCCTACATGGCGACGTTGTCCCTTCCTGGGTTAACTGTTGGGTTGCCTGTTTGGTTGTTCTCAACCTCTGTTGTCCCGAATGTCTCCACTAATGTTCAATCAGTTTCTCCACCTGAACAACATCATGTTGATTCTAAAGTGGACCTCTCTCCTTCTTCGCCCGTTTCTGCGTCCTCCTCTTCTACTTCGCCTGGTGAAAGTCTGGATTCAAGTAACCAGGTGGCTAAGAAGAAGAAGAAGAAGAAGAAGACAAAGAAGAAGAAGTCTGATAAGCGAGAGGCTAAATGTACAGCTACTGCCTCTGAGATATCTCTTGCCGATAAACCTTCCAACCCTCCACGGAAAGTCAAGTTCCCTTGCCTGTTGTGCACGGGAGACCATCTTCTTCGAGACTGCCCTGGCATTCCCAAGGTGCTCGAAGTATGGTCCAATGACTGCCCACCGTTGCCTTTGGCTTCCGGGAGTCAAGTTGGGGGCACATTTTCAGCTGCTGTTGATAAGAACTCTAAGAAGCACGGTAAGATCACCAATCCCTGTAAGTTGTGTGAAGGGCACCATGCCATTCACCTTTGTCCTTATATGGATGAAGCCAAGCAAGTCTTGGACAACCCAGCCGATTCTACACCACGCCTTCCACCTGGTTATAATCGGCTTTCTTCGAGTCCTCCGCCAGCTGATCCAATGATTGGTCAAGAGTCATCCTTGGTCGATCCCACTCCCCCAGAAATTCAAATTCACGAATCCGTCCCTGACCAACCATTGGTCGTAGGATCGGTTGAACTGGCCCCGTCCGCGGTGCACCAGGTCTTTTCTGTCGAGAGTGGATCTCACACTCCTCATGTCCTTCTGGTTTCTTCAGATTCGTCAGACTTGGAGAAAGATTCTCCTGTCCCTGTACTTCAAGAAGCCCCTCCTCCGCCTCCCATGATGGAGGCTCCAGAGGATATCCCTCCCGCCTTCGAGATGGAGGTCATGGAGGAGGCTTCTTCTACCGTAACATCAGGGGAAGACCTTCGCATCTCGATGGTAGCCCCTCTGAGTAGTTTGGTCGCTTCCTTTGACTGGAATCGATTTGCAGGATTTCGCCTTCCGTCTTATGTGCCTTTCGAGATCACAGTACAGGCTCTTGGTCTGGTCGTACCCAGCACCATTATAGACGAAGGTGCCTCTGTTAGTATTCTGTCATCAACTACCTGGCAAGCTTTCGGTTCACCGTCGCTTGCGCCTGTTACGCAGAATCTGTTGACATTCAATAGAAGAACGAGTCAACCGTTGGGGATCCTTCCAAGGTTACCTGTTACTTTGGGAGGCAAAACCGTCCATATGGACGTGATGGTTGTTCCAGGCCCCTTGGATTTCAATCTGCTCCTGGGGCAAGATTACACTTATGCCATGGGAGCACTCGTCTCCTCCCTCTTCCGTGTGGCCTGTTTTCCACATGAAGGAAGGATCGTGACCATTGATCAGCTGTCATTCTTTGGTCCTAATGTGGCAACTGGTCCGCCATCACCCCCTCCTGGTTTTTATCCACCTGTTGTCTCTGCCCCACCGTAGGTCAACTATGTGGCTACTTACCCCGTGCCTGTGCTCAGTGATGATGCCGTTGTGCATAATGTGCTGGGGGTATTGGGTCCTGACTTCCGGGATGTTTCCCTTCCATCAGGGGTGGAACTCTGGGAAGCACCGCCTTCTTGTTTATTTTGATGTAAGTCGGTCGGAGCATGGTTCCCTTCCTGTGTCAAGCTCCTTAAAAAATGAAACAAGGTCATCGGAGCATAGTTCCTTGTCTTGTGTCAAGCTCCTTAAAAAATGAAACAAGGATGTCTGAGGATATTTCTTTTAATGTGTCAACCTCGTTAAAACAATGAAACACGTTCCCGTTCAATTCGAGTCTTTGATAAGATCTCGTAAAATCCCAGTCGAGTCTTTTCTTTTGATTTTGTAATTTGAACCTTCACTCCATCTGCTTTTCATATGGACTGAAGCTTGGGGGGCATGTACCTCGAATTGTGTCACCATGCTGGGGGCATGCTTACTTTTTCAAGCATAGTTTGTTTCCGTTTCAAGCTTGTGTAAAAATGAAACCGGTTTCAAGCATAGTTTATCTTTGTTTCAAGCTTGTGTAAAAATGAAACCAACTTCAAGAAGAGTTTCCTGATTTCAAGCTTGTGTAAAAATGAAACCTTTCCCATTTTACCCCTTGTGATTGTCATCTTATCAGCCTATTTTGCCAGATGAGCCTTGGTTTTCTCGTTCCATCGTCATTATCTGCTTGGCCGATCATATGCCTTCACTTGGTTGTTTTACCCGTTCCTGAGGAACCGCTGCTATGAGTGGTCTTGTTAGCCAGCCTCTCGACCTTTATTTGTTCAGAGTAGTTCCACCATTACCGGAACCAGTTTCTACCCTTTATACCACTCGTTCCTCCAGGAGGAGTCATCTTTCAGCTTTTTTCTGACTCTCTAAATATGAAAAGATCGCCGAGGCCCTTGTCGTTTTGATCTCGTTAAAATGGACACGAATCGACATTCACCCAGTATAAGTTTAACCCTTTTTCGGGCTGGGATGGGTTGATTACGAAAAAGGAATACCCTAGCCTATTGTGACTAGGAGGTTTTCCCGGATATTGTTTTCTACCTTTTCGGATCTGGGGAACTATTTACGAAAAGGGACCTGTGGATTTTTCTTTTCCTCTGTCTTTTCAGACTCTCTAAACATGAAAAGACGCCGAGTTCTTCCTTTGTCAGACTCGTTAAACTCTGATGACATCGGAAATTGTCAATCATGACGTTATTCGAGTTTTTCCTTCCTAGGGCTCGTTAAATGTACTAGGATGGATTCGTCCGAAGGACGGGTTTATATGACAAGCATATGGTATCCTCTTCAATCTTGTGTAAAAATAAAGAGGTACTCACCGAAATGGTGGGGAAAATGGAACCATCGTCGTTGTCGTCGGCAGTATGTCGCTCTTGAACATGGCACTTGTCTGCATTCGTGTCGGGTTGGGGACATCTCATCTCGCTGCTTCACTTTGCTTCCATGGGTTTGGGTAACCTCTTTTGACCTCTCATCTGTTCACTGCCTCGTCGCCATGACCTCTGATCCGTTGATGTCAAATACTGCCAAGTCCATTGTCGTGCCGTTCATGTGTTCAAGAGAAGTTGGCCTCTGCAAATATCAACCTTCCTCTGTTTCTCATACGATCCTGATTCACAACAAAAACATCATGTTCCTCCGTCTCGTGTCGATGATGTGGGAATCATTATGGCCCACCTTCGATCAAGGTCACTTCCTGTCGACTTCAACTCATTATCCGGGAAGTTGGTCTAGAGACTCCTGATGGTACCTTGGAGCCTGCATGCCTCAATGGCAGGTTCGTCGCATTCGACGTGAAGTTTACATCATTGACTTCCGATCAAATGATTCTGCGGGTGTTCGACGTCAACTCATTTATTCGCACGCCGTGGATTGTACCTGTAGTACCTTGAGGACCATTGTCATTATTGGTGGTTTCTCTCGCGTCTGTTAACAGCTTTCATCATTGGCTGGTAATCAGACGATGTTCTTGCATGTTCGACATCAGCTCACACATTCACATGCTCGAACTTGTACTTGTTTGGGTCGAGATGGAGCGCAAGACCCTGGATTGTGTCTGTTGTAATCCAGGCCGCGATTGTGGATTATTGTCATTATGTACATGACTCAATGATTGGATGGCTGCGACCATACCTGAGTCTATTTGTTTGATCTTAGTTGGATGGCTGCGCCCATACCCTAGATCCGGATTATAGCATACTCTGTTCGGATGGCTACGTCCATACCATATATATACATCATGTACTTGAGATATCAGTTGTATCTTTCTGTGCAGGTTTTCCGACGGCGGGCCTTCAGTTGGACATGTTCTCGTAAAGCATTTCACCCCTCTCTCTCGGGCCTCATGCTTTAGGGGGCATCTGTTACACAGTAATTTGTCACCGTCCCTACCATTCCCCGTCCCGCACAATGGAGGACCCATTATGTGACCTGTGAACACTGTCATGCCTTGAAAACATCATCGATGCATCCCTCTGAGTATGAGCTTCATTTCCCCTTGAGACATCTCCTTGCAAAATCCATGAAAAACAGCTCTTTTTGCATTGGCGCGGGTAGACGGTTCAGTGCTCGCGCCAATCAGGGAAATCCTGTAAAGAGGTCGCGCCACTTGGCGCTCTGTCATAGAGCAGCAATCGCGCCACCCATTTTAGGGACTGTTTTTAAATATGGATGGCGGAAGTTGAGTTCAAACAAACTCACAACCATTGCCTATCTTGAGTTGGGAGGTTTGGCTGCGGGAGTTCTATGGAAGGGAATTGGTTTTGCCACCTTCTATGGAACCTTCCTTGTTGATAGGGCCAATCCCATAATAATAGGGATCCCAACTCCCTCCTTCCCCATCTATAAAAGCTTGCTCGGATCCATGGCAAGCTAGTCTTGAAGTGCTGAAGCTTTGCATCTCCCTATTCCCAAGTGCCTTTGTGCTGTAAAGAATCCCTTCTTTCCCTTAAGGCCCATTCAAGCGAGGAGACCATTGTTACGAGACTCTGGAGAGGTTTCCCCTTTCCTTGGCGAGCTTTGCGAGACGTGGACGACCGGAGACCCGTTCGAAGGAAGCTGCGACGTCAGAACTTGGTTGTAACTTCTATTCGTTTATCATTTTAATAGATGACTATGATTATGGTTCCACTCCTTTTTCCATCATGTTAATGCGAATAATATCTTTTCTGACCGATGTTTAGTTACGTATGCTGGTTCCTATGCTTGTATCTGTTCGTTTCTTCTGTGTGCAGGTGTTCATCCGCGGAGATCGCGGAAGGATTGTGATCTGCCAGGGCTGAAGGACGGGGACATCTCTTCTTCGGATCATAGCGTTGGAATCCAGGTAGGCTCTTATCCCAAGTCTTTCATTCGTAACTAGGAGCTTGCGTCATAGCATTGTTTGTTTGTTGCTAGACCCCTGCTGGGCTAGTAGGGATCGCCTCTGTCCGCAGAGGGGATTTACCTCCTCAACAACTCACTGACACCTAAATACCATAACCCTTAAGCACTTAACCCCTAAATTCCCTGACCTGTAAGCCCTTGATGGTTAATCGTTAACCCCTAAATCCCTTAACCACTAAGCCATTAACCTCTAACCCTTAAACCCCCTATACCTCAACTCCCTAACCCCTAAACCCCATAAGGCCTAACCCTTTACCCTTTACCCTTAGCCCGTTACTCCTAAACCCTTAAAGCCCTTAACTCATAAAGCCCCTTATCCTTTCTCCCAAACCGTAAGTGCTCCAACACTAACCTTCTTGGGCATATTATGTTTTTTCCCACTAACCACTCCAAATATAACCTCTAAGCACTAGTACGGTCCAAGGAAAAAAGCTACAAGGTCCCCAAATCCGATTTAAATTTTATGGATAATCACGTTTCCCCCAAATCTCCTCCACGTATTTTCCTTGGTGTATTGGAGTTTGAAAAATACATAGGATGCCACAAGTAATCCTAATCATAAGACTCGACTTCCCTAATGACTAGGAGGCCTTAAAAATAAAACAACATCTTAACTTATACCTAAAATTACTAAAATTTCCTATCCTAAATATGTAATTAAAAATTCTACAAAATTATACGGAAACAAGGAAACCAACTTCCTCTTCTATAAATCTCTAAGACCTTCTGGAGGACAAATACAAATTTTGAAATAAACTGTTGAAATTATGCTCTTGCATCAATAGCTACCAATGTATCCTTGTAAGCCACCCCCTCTAACAATAGTAATACCAATGTCCTTTACCTAGAAGGAACTCCTTACATAATTCTCTCTTAGATCGTACCAAGCATGCAATTTGTTAGTAAAATGGATGTTCACTCGATAAGATTATATCCTCATGGCCTAAGATAAGGCATCTCTCTATGTCATCCATGACTATTGCATTAATGGTACAAGAGTAGAAAATTTTGAATGGATAATTCTTTGTGTTGAGTTTCATGGATAGTATAAGAGATTTTGTTGATCAATTTTTGTAATTTTTCATCATACTGATGAGAACTTTCTCCAACCATTTTCTTAATCTCCTCCTTCTTAGTGATTTTTTTTTGTTCAATGTTTAGCCTCTAGAAATTAGATATAAATATCACCATTATTTCGTCTAAGGCCTTAGCTACACCCTAGGGATAAATCTATATGAACTTCATGCACCATTAGAGAAGCTTCCCCCATAATGTGGTTAGGAACTTTATCAGCTTAGAAACTAACACTACAATCCTTTTCACCCTCCAAATGAATCCACATAAGAATTGATGTGGTTTTTCATCACCATCACCCTACTTAAAGTTCTTGGAAATACTATAACCATATCATTGGTTGGGTTGTTCACCAAGATAAAATATTATGGACATGTTTGAATAATTAGGCCTACTCCCCCACTTTAACTAAAATTCAAACATAACATATGCCACTTCTACTTATATTCCCACCTTCATTTTCTTTTCACTACTACTATATCCCAAACTACTAAGAAAAGGTGCTTTCAAGTCAAAACTAGAATAAAAAGTTGGGATTACCTCTAGGCTTTTAAAATTCATAGGGTATTTGGTTTGGATTGGATCCACTTTTCTTAGGCTATTTCATGTATATTACTTGACCTTCCTCTCGCTCAAACAATTATAACACATTATTAAGTGTTTCTTCCTCTTATTTCTTTGTGATGATATCTCTCTCCATAGGCTAATCAATACCTCACAAACCGAGGCTTCCTTTTAGAGAATCATGATCCATCTAACTGAATGTGCTCACCTCCTTGTGCCATCACTTCTTTTTTCTCTTCCAAATTTCGAGACATATTCTCCCCACCTATTCTTCTCCCCAAGCTATTTCCAATTATTAAATCCCTCTATTTGAAGAAATTTTTGGTATTCTCTTGACACCTTTGAAACCTTTTGAACTCTTTTACTTGTGCCTCTATGTTTCCATCCTCGCTAATACCTATTTTAATTACCAAAGTATTGTAATGAATCCCCTTCATTCTATTCATCCACCACTTCTTAATTATTGCATTTTGATTAAAATCCTATTTCCCTCTTTAATACATGTGCTTCATCCATGGCACTTTATTCCCTTAGTTATTCAATATGAGTCAATCCATTCTAGGTCACCTCCAAGAATTGGTTCTAACACTTCCATGGTTGGAGAACTAAAAAAACACATAAGCTACATACATGAAATAACAATGCCCAAATAGTTAAGATAATATTAGGGGATGAGGAGTAGAGATGGGGATTGGAACTAGAAGTAGGGGTAGGGAGGGGAGTGGCTTCCAAATATACTGTCGGGGGGTCCTTCTCCGGGGATTGATCTGCTAAGAGATGGAAGTTGTTTCTCGTGGTGGGCTGCGAGGGACCGGGGTTGGTGATATTCTTCTTGGCATGCCTTTTGTGGGGGGCGACCTTGCTGAAGCTTTGGGCGGGGTATTCTAAGGGCAGTCTCTGAAGAGATGTTTATGCATATGGCATTTGCGACAGTGGAAGGGAACATGCTCATAATCAATCATTTGAATCCATTCAAAGTCTTCATTTCATAAACTTACCGAATCTAGGAGGGCTTTGGCGAGATGCATGTAGACACAGACTCTGGCATAGGTAGTGTATCTATTGTGTTTGGTTTCTTCTGCAATCTTGATGAAGGATCTAAGGCTGTTTCCTATTTCTTTGAGAGTGATTTCTTCCCAATACTCTTGCGACAATGAATAGAGGTGGATCCATATCGACGCCCAGTTGAAATATTCTTTATTAGGGTTGAAGTGCTCTACCAAATCTCGGAGGAACATACCTGTGGCATTGAAGAAGTAAGGCCCTCCATCCATAACGCAATTTTTGTCTTCGAGGCAGGTAAAGATGATGTTGAAGAAACCCTTGGGACCAAGCTGGAGAGAGACTTGGCATTTTGTCTTCCATTTGGCATTGATCCAACCATAGAGGGCTTTTTCCTTTGGCAAAAATCTGATGAACTTGCTGATGAGAGCATGATAATGCATGAACTGGATCCTTCCATTTATTCACCCGGTCGGAAAATGGATCTCGGGCCTCCTGGGCTTGATTAGAATACAAGTAGAGGACGTCACAGTGTCCACAGCATTGTCATTAGCATCTTCTTTTGCTTGATTTGTAGGGTTTGCTCCGGTTTTAGCATCGTCAGACTGCAGCGCCTAGGCAGTTTCAGGAATGCCAGACTTGTTGACATTGGCAGAATCGTCAGTGCCTCCAGAAGTGGGGCGGGGGGGTGGGGGGGGTGGGTAACATTTTACCCCACCCATCGCGGCTGCCATATTAATGGATTACTTAGACTGAGAGATCTCATGCAATAGGGCAGATGGGGTCGATCCAAAACCTTTACGGCGCCTACAGTAGGGGCGAGAGAAACCCTAGGGTTTTAGGCCATGGTTCTCCTCAGCTATGTGATCGCTCCGCCTTCCCCCCAATAATCCTCAAACCTCCAGAGTTGTTTTGAACACAATACCCATGTCCTTTACCTAGAAGGAACTCCTTACATAATTCTCTCTTAGATCCTACAAACCATGAATTTTTTTTGTAAAATGGATGTTCACCCTACAAGATTCTATCCTCATGGATTAGGATAATACATCCCTCTATGTCACCCACGATTATTGCATTAATTGTACACTATTAAATAGCAACCAAATTTGAATGGATCATTCTTTGTGTTGAGTTTCATGGATAGTATAAGAGAGTTTGTTGATCAAGTTTTACAAATTTTCATCATTCTCCTGAGAACTTTCTCCAACCATTTTCTTAATCTCCTTCAACTTAGTGATTTTTTGTTGTTCAACGTTTAGCATCTAGAACTTAGCTATAAATACCACCTTTAATTCATCCAAGGCCTTAGCTACACCCTAGGGATAAATCTATATGAACTTCATGCACCATTAGAGAATCTTCCCCCACAATGTGGTTAGGAACTTTATCAACTTAGAAACGAGCAATATGATCCTTTTCACCTTCTAGATGAATCCACATAAGAACAATTGTGGTTTTTCATCACCAATAACTTTCATAAAGTTCTTGAAACTACTATAACCATATTGTTGGTTGGATTGTTCACCAAGATAAAACCTTATAGACATGTTTGAATAATTAGGCCTACTCCCCCACTTGAGCTAAAATAAAAACATAACATATGCCACTTCAAATTGTATTCCCACCTTCCTTTTGTTTTCACTACTACTATATCCCAAACTACTAAGAAAAGGTGCTTTCAAGTCAAAAGTAGAATAAAAATTTGGGATTACCTCCAGGCTTTTAAAATTCACAGGGTGGTTGGTTTGGATTGGATCCACTTTTCTTAGGCTATATCATGTCTACTACTTGACCTTCCTCTAGCTCAAACAATTAGAACAAATTACTAAGTGTTTCTTCCTCTTCTTTCTTTGTGATGATATCTCTCTCCATAGGTTAATCAATACCTTACAAACTAAGGCTTCCTTTTAGACAATCATGATCCATCTAACTGAACGTGCTCACCTCATTGAGCCATCATTTCTTTTTTCTCTTCCAAATTCCTTGACATATTCTCCCCACCTATTCTTCTCTCCAAGATCTTTCCAATTATTAAATACCCCTATTTGAACAAATGCTTAGTATTCTATTGACACCTTTCAAACCTTCTGAACTCTTTTACTTGTGCCTCTATGTTTCCATCCTCACTAATACTCATTTTCATTACCATAGTATTGTGATGAATCCCCTTCATTCTATTCATCCACCACTTCTTAATTATTGCATTTTGATTTAAATCCTATTTTCCCCTCTTTAATGCATGTGCTTCCTCCATGGCACCTTATTCCCTTAGTTATTCAATATGATTTAATCCATTCTAGGTCACCTCCAAGCATTGGTGCTTACACTTCCATGGTTGGAGAACTAAAAGACACATAATCCTCTTCCACCACAAAAATATTTATCCATGTCAGGATCTCCTTAACCAACCTTTTATAAGCTCATTTCTTGAACTACTCCTCTTCTCTTGATTTTAAAGAACTAGTTCAACTCTACTACAATATCAATATTCTAACTCTATATGATAATTAACCCAAATATATTTTTCTCTTGAGACTTTCTGATTGAATTACTACAACAAAACCAAATTATGGGCATTCCATTAGATCTCTCTTCTTATGTTCCAAGCCTCTGCCATGGGTGACAAATCAAGATCATCTACATTTTCCACTTATGTTATGATAGATTCATTAGGCGAGGGTTTTACCTTATTCTCCATATTATGTAGGACACATAGGGTACAACTATATTTTACATATTAATCAATATTATACCAATGCTAAGTTATGTACCTTTCAAAACCCTAATCTGTAGACTATCTTGATTGTTGATCTTTGTTGTGATATATCTCTAAAACTTGTGCCCTCTTAAATTTTAAATTCCCTTATTTTCCCCTTCATCAATCTTGTGAATGTCAATTTGATGTTAATTTTATATTGATTAAGTTATTTGTAATGGGAATATAATGAAAACACTACTACAAAAAAGACCTTCAGGGGTGGTTTAGGATTGCGAAAGTCTTGTCAAAATCGTCTCTAAAATTCTTTTACGGATTTAGTGGAGGTTTTTGAAAACTCTTGGAGAGTCATGATTTTTTGTTTTTGTTTTTGGGGATCACTAGAAACATCTAATATAAGATAATCTCACATATTTATTTTGCAACATCTCACCATCACTTACAATATCAAATCAATAAACATTAGTTGTCACTAGATTCATATAATTTAAAAATCTAGTATACTCCTTTTGCACCATCTACAAGATCAAACACAAATATATAAACTACGTACATGAAATAACAATGCTCAAATAATAAAAAACTTATAATTTTTCCTACTTATAATATATTTATGCATAAATTTTATCATACCAAATAATAATTTTGTTAAATATCAATAGTGCTAACAAAATTCCTTCCAAACACTAACAAAAACATATAAGTCCAATATAAATTCCACTTGAACTTCCATATAGACCAATAGTGACAATTAATGACAATAGTATTCTTTTAATAGCCAAAAGCTACAAGAAATTGCTATCCCTCATACAAGTGAATATGAGAGAAAGACAAAAGATAAAATATCTCTAAAGGACTCTTCAATAATGCATATCCAATGCTAACATTTTATTATTATTACATTTGATGCTGATATTTGATGATATTGGATTATTATCACATTTGATGTTTGAGATTCTTGAACAAACAACTATGCAATGATATTAATTATTAATTAAAAAAAATAAAGCTTGAATTATCACAATATGAAAGATGTTTGTATGTTAACGTTGTGTTTGCGTTAGGTTATTTTATTTTTTCTTTTAAGGTGATAATACACTTTTTTCACCACCCAACAATAGGACTACCTCTGCTTGACCCATCTATCGATCCCCAAATTCGTTAGTTTTCCCAAAGACTGCCAGTGAATAATAATCATTTTTCCAGGTATCGTTCAACCAATATTTTGGTTGTTTTTCCTATGGCTCAGAGTAGGGTTTCTGGTTTGGATTTCGACTATTTTTCCTTTGGCACAGAGTAGGGTTTCTAGGATGGAATTTGGCTATTTTTTCTGTGGCATAGAGCAGGGTTTCAGGTTTACAACTATGGCCTCAAGAAAACTAGATTCGTAACTACCCATGACTCTCGCATCGCCTACTTTGTGCTCACCCCTGATGGCATCCTCCTTGTGACTGCTAAGACAAAGGGCACTCTTATAAGGATCTTCAACACCCTAGATGCCACTCGATTGTAAGAAGTATGCTTGCATATCTATCTATTCTGTTTGAAACATTTTTGTTGGCTTTTAAAATCCCCATCAATCCTTAGTTAAAGTATCATGCTTTGAAGCATTGATGTTAAAAGAAAACTTCTTTCGGGTTAATCAGGATGGCCTTATTAATGATCTTATGCATTATTTCTAATTGATTGATCAATTGAGGAATCGTTCCATGTGGGTGGGATAGTAGTCTTAATATAGGTTTTTGGTTCTCTAAGTTCAGACAGCTGGGAATGTTCTATATTAGGGTATTATACACCCTCAGGGTCTCTAATCATTCATTTTCTTTCAACAACCCTGACAAATCTAGTAGATGTAGTTACAAAGGCATAGGAAGCTCCTATTATGGTTGTTTTCCCGTGTTTTGGCTCTGCCGCAGGCCCTGCATCCCGAGTCTCCTCTTTCTTAGTAGGGTCAATTGGATCTCCCCCTCGTGGGTAGCCACTTACTAATGCTCTTGTCGTCTTTCTGTCAAATATTCATTCGGCCAGCCCGAATACATCATAAGCGAAGTGGGTGCCCCAAGGGGACTATGTGTTATTTTTAACAATGCACATGGGGCAGAGCTATTTGCAGTGATACCTTCATGCCAAGAGTGAATCACAGGGCTGCACACACAGCAGGGTTGGTCTGTCAAATTATCAACCAACTGCACTAGGTTCACAAAGCGTTATTTTCAACTATGCCACAGGAGGAAAAGCTATTGGCAGTGATACCTTCATGCCAAGAGCGAGTCATAGGGCCACACACATAGTAGCGTTGGTCTGTCAAATTATCAACTCGCTGCACTTGTTTCACGAAGAAAATTGTCGAGGCAAGGGTAGACCCTCCTTGATGAATCAATGCTCAAGACTTTGATCCATAGCAAGAATGATGTCGTAATACATCTATAGAGATATATAAATGAAAATATCCCCTAGCCACCACTATATTATACACATTGATACAATGGATGGGGGTTAGTATTTTTCATTCAATCGAATCACTTCTAACCAATATTGATCTCTATTTCTCTTCTGGCTTGTTCTTTTCCAGTTATTAATACTATGTATCCCTTTTTGACCCGAGCTCTTGAGAGCACAAGAGGTGAGCCCTGAGGGGTCACTCTATCAAATATTGATGACTCAAGTTCTCTCTCTTGATAAATAACATCAGAAACAAATGATAACGTTATTTATTCATTCGAGTGAGCGCTCAATCAATTCGGAATACTAAGCTATTAATTAGAACCTTTAATCTTCCCAGAACAGGTGTTGGGCTCAATTTCTTTATATATGTGTAGTTGTTCTGCGTTAATAGCTCGATATTGCATAGTATATGTAGTATCTGTAGTGGAAAGACTACCTCTTGGCCTATCTAATTGGCTATGGCTAGGATTAAAGAAAATTAGTACCCCTTTTTCACTTGATGATTCATAGTTAAACCTTACGAACGCACATTACTCATTTCTCGTTTTTTATTTATGGAGACACTACAAAGGCCATTGTCACAATAAATAAATACTTAGAGTTGGAATTTAGGACCACCACTGTCAATGCAATCAATGTAAGTGCCGCTAAAAACAAGTATTTATGCATCGTTAAAACAACCTTAATGACTAGTGCAATCTTAGGTATAATCAGTTTATGTTGTCAATCAATTCAAGCCAGGTTGTGATGTGAGAGTTTATATACTTATCAGGTTGGGGAATCTTCTACTTGGACTTCTCTTCTATGAGACTTGCATTGATACGGCCCAAGGTTCCCATTTTTGTTAAAGCTAGTATCAAAAAGCTCCTCGTTCAGCGGTAGTCTTAAGTTGTAGTGTCACAATTCAAGGTCTTAGCCTTCCTTTGTAGCTTCCGAGTAGAACTACTAGTGAGTAAGGTTTACACTACTATATAGAGATGTATAGAAAGTCCTAATTCTCCATCTATATATGAGCTCGCATGGAGAATTACTAATTGTACATTTGCTTTAGCTCAACATAGTTCAATCTATCTCTTTAGTTCATAATAGAAATTATATTTATAACTAGTTATTAATAGTGTTATATATGTAGTAAATCTTAGTTGTAAAGCCAATGTATCATCCATATTGTCATAGGGCTCCTTTTCATACAACCAATCATATTGCATATCCACGATTAAATTCTCCATTTGTAAACTAGAAGAGGAATAATAAACACCCATTCATTAGGTCTTGCCTTACACTTAAGTCAGAGCCATACAACATTTGAAGTTATCCTCTTTCTTCTAGTTTCAATGAACCCATATAGAGTTATGCATAAACTCTACTAAAGTAACTACTATGCCTAAGGTGTTGCCGTCATCTGCCCTTCTTTCTGCCTTAGCCTTCAACAAAGCCAAAATAGCTACTGCTTTAGTCTGTGCTCCGTGCCTCCTTAGTTAATGTCGATGAGCCGAGACTAGGCTCTATTTTTAGTCCCCTTTTGACAAGATAGCTTAGCCTCTTGCCCTCCTTTTTTCCTTGCGATACTATACAAGATAACATCAAGGCATTTTCCTTTTCCATTGTAACAAGAAGTTAATACATTGATAATGTAAGATATCACATATTTGTAACCTTTCCATTTGAATAAGAAATCAATACTATATATGATACTCGCATAGATATGTGTAACTATTCCACTACTCTATCTGTGAATTGATAGCTCAACAACATTCCCCACCGGTGTATGCATGTCAGCTGATACCCCCCCATCAGTCACAACACAGGAGGTCCCATTCCACTTAGATTCCAACAATTATAGGAGATATCAATTTCACACTAGCTTATACACCCAGTTTAATTGAAAGGTATGATTCCCTTGTACCCAGGCCCACCATATAAGAAGTTGGGAGTGTCAGTTCCTATGATCGTGGAATGCATTCTTAGATAAGAAATTGAATAAATATATAATATATTCCTGGTATCAGGAGATCTAATATACTACTTCCAAGATAATTTGAAGTCCCTATTTCCAAGCTACTTTAAAGTCCCTATTTCCAATATATTTTCTAGAGGTGTTGAGAAATTATAGGGTTGTAGGTTAATACAATTCTCTTCTTGATAGTTACTTGTGAATGTACTTATGTATTCTCTTCTTTAGGTTATGTTAATTGTTCATAAAGTCAATTATCAAAACATAAGACACAAAGATTAGGCTCCTGGAGCCAAGGAAAAAACTCGCAAAGAATTCTTCTTATTGATCTTCCAATGACAAGTACCAAGGCCTAGACTTATACCCTTGACTTAGATATGCTTCCAAGACCTTCGTTCAACTTTTTCGACCTTAAATATTCTCTTCATAAAATAGGTTAGTTCTACTTAAGCACTGGAAATCTTGATCTTCACATTCCATATGCTTATAGAATTGTTTGAACAGTAGGAAGGTAAATCAAAGATTTACCTTCCTTACTATGGCTATCTCTTCTCCTTATGTTCTGCACTGTGACCTTCATTTGTTCGCACTTCAACACTACATTGTCCACTGGTATACATCCACACTCTCTCCTAATATATGTCTGTTGTAGGTTCACATATCACGTTAGTTCTTAACCCAACCAAATCAGCGAATCTTCCACATTGAAATATTTGTTATATTTGGATTGTAGTCTTAGAGTATGTTCACAATTCTTGCTTGGATATTACCGCATAATGCTTCAGACCTGTACCTCTACTTATTCCTTATCCACGTCATTATTTCAGATTTCCATTACGCATTTTCTTCTTAGTGATGTTCACAATTCTCTTCAGGTCTGTCCGTTGTTTTATCTTAATCTACATCGAAAAAACTGCATTTCAAATTATCCACAATTATAGTTATATATATACATGACTGTGCTTGCTTTTAGGCCGACCATCTAGTTGAGAGATAGGCCGACTTGTCCATAGTGAATAGGCTGACATGAATTGTGATTTCTTCATTATTTACTGTGGAAAACGTTGCTGTAACTATAGCTTCACTTCCATCGTTGATTAGACTGCCAACAAGGTCTTGACACTTAATTACATTCTATATCTTTGACTCCTTATTTTCATATTTACATAGTCAACATGAAGACTAACCTAGTTACACTTTTAAATAGTGTGGTACCTCCCCATCATATCTCCCTGCACAAAATAAACTTAGATCAGCAAAAAATCAATTATGGGGATGGGAATACCTGTCTTATAAGTATGTCCCATGCAGTTCTCCCTATGCATTAATACGTTCAATTTAGTACCACCCATGTCTAGAAATTCGAGTTTCTATGTTTTCTTATCTCATAAAAGAAAAGAAGAAGAAATTTGGATCTAATTCAACTAGCTCTGTTCCACCAAAAATCATTTACCTATGCTACAACACTAGGACAACACTAGACACAACTAAGTTAGAATTACCTTGCCCTTCCTTCTTTAGCACAAGAGGTAAGCCCTGAGGGGTCACTCTGTCAAAGCTTGATGGCTCGAGTTCTCTCTCTTGATAGAGAACATGAGAAACAAATGATAACATTATTTATTCATTTTAGTGAGCGCTTAATCAATTCGGGATACTAAGCTATTAATTAGAACCTTTAATCTACCCAGAACATGTGTGAAATTTGTGCTCAATAGATTTATATATGTGTATAGTTTCTGTGGTTAATAGCCTGATATCACATAGTATATGTAGTATCTGTTGTGGCAAGACCACCTCTCGACCCATATAATTAGTTGTGGGTAGGATTAAAGAAAAGTAGTACCCTTTTTCACTTGTTCATTCATACTTAAACCTGACAAACACACATTAGTCCTTTCCCATTTATTTATTTATTTATGGAGACGTTTAAAAAGTTCATTGTCACAATAAATCAATACTTAGAGTTGGAATTTAGTATCACCACTATCGATGCAATAATTGTAAGTGACGTTACAAACAAGTGTTTATGCATCATTAAAACAACCTTAATGAGTAGTGCAATCTTAGTTATAATCACTTTATGTTGTCGATCCATTCGAGCCAGATTGTGATGTCAGAGTTGATATACTTGTCAGGCTGGGGAATCTTCTACTCGGACTTCTCTACTATGAGACTTGCATTGATATTGCCTAAGGTTCTCATTTTTGTTAAAGCTAGTATCAACAAGCTCCCCGTTCAGCCGTAGTCTTAAGCTGTAGTGTTAGAACTCAAGGTCTTAACACTCTTGCCTTAAGGTCTAGCAGCCTTAGTCCTTTTTCATTAGCTGCATGGACTGCCTTAGCACCACATTCCTTAGTAGCTTCCGAGTAGAACTACTAGTGAGTAAGGTTTACACTACTAGATAGAGCTATATAGAAAGTACTAATTCTCCATCGATATATGAGCTCACATGGAGAATTAATACTTGTACATTTGCTTTAGCAGCATAGTTCAATCTATCTCTTTAGTTCACGATATAAATTATATTTATAACTAGTTGTTACTAGTGTTATATACTTGTAGTAAATATTAGTTCTAAAGCCAATGTATCATCCATATTGTCATAGGGCTTCTTTTCATACAACCAATAATATTGCATATCTACGATTAACTTCTCCATTTGCAAGCCAGAAAAGAAATAATCAACACCCATTCATTAGGTCTTGCCTTACACTTAAGTTAGAGAAATAAAGTATTTGAATTTATCTCCTTTCTTCTAGTTTCAATGAACCCATATAGAGTGATGAACAAGCTCTACTAAAGTAACTAATACCCCTAAGGTATTTCTATAATTTGCCCTTCTTTCCACCTTAGCGTTCACCGAAGCCGAACTAGCTATTGCTTTAGTTCATGCCCCATGCCTCCTTAGTTAATGTTAATGAGCCGAGAATAGGCTCGATTTTTAGCCCCCTTTTGACAAGATAGATTAGCCTCTTGCCCTCCTTTTTTCCTTTTGATACTATACAAGATAGCATCGAGGCGTTTACCTTTTCTATTATAAGAAGAAGTTAATACATTGATAAATTAAGATATCACATATTTGCAACCTTTCCATTTGAATAAAAACTAAATACTATATATGATACTCACATAGGTACGTGTAACTATTCCACTACTTTTTGTGTGAATTGATAGCTCAGCAACATTCCACACCGGTCTATTGTAAATTTTAGGAAACATGTTATTTGCTTTGCATAGTTACTTCATTCAACCATGAGCCCATTAATCCATTAGAAATCACATTAAATAGTACATGATAGTAACCAATGAAAGAAAATAAATGAGAAATGTTGAAGATAAGCCAAGATAATAGAACACGATAATATGGCACAAGCCAGGGAAAAAACCCAAGATGGGGAAAACCCTTGATCAAATCTTCTTATTATTAATTGTCAAATTTTCAACAGAGAGAGAAAGGGAGAGAATACAATAGAGAAGTAGCCCAAGAAAATCTTCCTTTCAGCCTTCAAATAGTAGCAAAAAAACTTTGCCTTAATAGAAGACGAACCAGCAACAAAGAAGTCTTCACAAGGAGCTCGGTCCTAGTCCAGATAGTGCGGTCATTTTTACTATTTATAATGGACCCAAAACAATGCTATACTGGGCAGATGATCCTAGTCAATGTGATGACGAAACAACTGTAGATCAGGAACCTGGTTAGGGCTTCATTATAGACCACATCAGCTCATTCAATTTCCTTCAAAAGTACACCCAATTACTGCAGCCAACCTCCTTCTTTATGTAGCCTGCCCTCACTGCCTGTAGCTTGAGTTTGTCATGGTATATAGAGTCTAGACCATATGACCCCTTCAACTAGTCCAGAATAGCCTTGCGGTGCCCCTACAATTACCACAAGGATTGCGACCTATCAACAGAAGGAGAAGGTGAATCACTCATCCTGCTCATATGCCATAGGAGAAGGTGAACCATTCATCCTATGCATATCTCATCACCCATAGGGGAAGGTGAACCATTCACTCTACACACATGTGTTCGCAATCGTAGGGGATGGTGAACCACTCACCCTACACACATGTCAGCCATCATGGGGTATCATAGGGGAAGGTGAATCACTCACCCTGTACACAAAACACCACCAGGGGAAGGTGAACCACTCACCCTATGGCCACTCATAGCTCAATAAGTACCCCATGTTAGTCATCAGTATTTTTCACCTGTTGATGATGATTAGTTTTTAAAGCCAAGTTTTCTAGCATCTGATCTCCAATTTGTCAAATTTGTCAGCTAGAAAACACCCATAAACATTTTGCCCTCCTACCTTTTCAATCATTCTATGATGAGAAAAAACATAATTGTCAAGCCCTATCTAGTCTCAATCATACAAACTTGTCCATCAGCTGTCATAAGCTAAAGTCATCTGTTGTCATTCACCCTCATCCCCAGCTCATTCATTAACCAACTGATTGATAAGAATGTCAGCTACCGTACCTCTGGTCATATCTCATCTTGGGATTTGATCATACCAAAGAGAATACTCCAAATCTGTCAAAAATCTCCCCTAAGTTAGGTAGTGGCGCTTTAGGAAATCCTCCCTTGTAAAACTATCCTAAGCCAAAAGAACCTCTGTCTAACACCAACGAGTCATAGATGGCCTTCCTATTCTACAAACTAAGTTTGATACATCCTTAGGTCGCACCACTAACAAGTCTTGGTGTCTTAGTTGTGCATGTTTCAAAAGCCAAACTCATATTGTGTTTCTCTATAGTGTTTCAATGTATTTTTCAA
Organism: Pinus albicaulis; assembly: GCA_034641835.2. Classification (NCBI taxonomy): domain Eukaryota; kingdom Viridiplantae; phylum Streptophyta; class Pinopsida; order Pinales; family Pinaceae; genus Pinus; species Pinus albicaulis. Next base: position 22,450 of record JAXQQM020062495.1, read on the forward strand.
AGCAGAAAGGTACCAGTGTTCTAGAATACATTATTAAACTAAACATGCGAAGATAGCTGCTTCTCATGTTGTTTCGAGCCTGGGATGCAAGTACTAGTTAGAGAGGTAATTCAATGAACTCCTGCAAACACAGTCAAAAGGTTAGTGAATTATAACTAGCAAGTAATACTCTGTAGATACAAGTCAGGTTGCTTCTGGTTTCCAAAGATGCATAAGGATATTTTAACAAACAGGATACATATCTCAGAGAATGCCTCTCATAGCATATTGTCAATTTTTCACTTTTATTACTTACTGTGATATACTAAGCAGAGGTAGGCATTACAAGGGAAGATGACACAGTTTGAGAAAGGGATGAAATGTCACTTTTTGTAAAACCTCCTAGAAACATGAGCATATGGTTGGGTCACTTGTTGCAAACCTCCTCCAAACATGAGCAGATGGTTGGGAATATTATGCTAGCCTCCTTCATTTAACAAGCAGAGGGTCAAAAACAGAGATGTAGCCTCATTCAAAGGAAACAAGGCTAACAATGCTGCAAATTGCCTAAAAAACTTGTTTAAACACCTTTTTCTCCAATAGATGAAACCAATAACACAACAGTGGTATTTCAAGGGGTTCTTACATAGTTTCACTGTTGAAAGACAAAATTGAAGTGTAGTGGGAAACAATGGGATGATTATGAGTGGAAAGATGTTGTTAAGCAAATGGCCAAGCAGTGATATTATGGTATTCAAATAAGCTTTGTTTTTCTTCTATCAAAGGTCTCCTTCAAAGGGTAATCTAAGGCTAGAATGCCCAAACTTAGAACAACCTCATCAAAATGACAAGAAGATAGATTAAGCCTTGTTTCTGAAAGAGATTTTTGCAAATGAATATACAGAGACAGTATGTATGAGGAAAAGTTATGACACCATGATTCAAGTCCATGACACCATGATTCAAGTCCAAGACATCATTCAAAGGAACAAGGCATACTACAGCCATGAACTATACCTTTTTATGAACATGTGAAAGAACTCTGTTGTTGCATATGATTTCATTAAGAGTCTCTAAAGGCCTCTTTCCTTGATCAACAGATATAAGTCAAGCCTCGGTGAATGCAACTAAGGTTTTACCCACAGTCAAAGAGAAATATCATTATAAGGATGCATCAGCAGTCTTTGATATTGCTCCGGAGCAGTTTACCTTTTTTAAGGATAGAAATGGAAAAAAGTTGACAGGGTTATTTTCTTAATGAAGAAACAATGAAAAGATCTTGCTTTCTAAGGAGTTTCCTTTACTTCATAAAAGTCATGACTATGGTGTCCTCAAAGAGATGTTGTCCACAACACTTTCTTATTAACTTGATCAAATATGGGTCTTTGTAATGTTTTAAAAGTGATGAAATTACAAAAAACAGTGATTCATGTTTTGACAAAACAAAAAGAGGCCTTTTCAAACATATAAACCCTCCAAAGCATGATATAAAAGAATTTGAATTTTCTTTCATATAAAAGGCAGAGGAGACCATTGCAAAGTCTCATTTGCAAATTTCAAAACACAAACAATGCTCCCCTAATTTGTTCATTGGAGAAAAAAAGAAATTTCGAGAAAATTCCAAGTTTTTCAAGGCTTCAAGCCTGTGCGGCGCGCCTGTAGTTTTGCGCGGCGTGCCTGTGAGCACAAACAAAAAGAGTTTCAACGGCTGCGTGGCATGCCTATGCGTGCGTTAACCCACTACCCGAAGGATGACCCGACACCCCTCACTGCGTGGCGCTCTTTTCAGTGAACGTGCCACTCCTCTTTAAACGTCCAAAACGCCTTCAAAGACTCTTTGGAGCTGCTCAATCTATCAAACAAGGTCCATAAGCATTGTTCAAGTAATTCTCCATTGCTTCTTGGTAGTTTTTGAAATCTTAAATGGGTATTGTTGTTGTTTTCTCAAAGGAACAAATAGTGTGAAAGAGGGTGGGGTTTTGGTCTAAAATTAAAGAGTTTTGTTGTTGTGATTTCCAAATATTAGTATAGTGATAGGTGGGTGTTTTTATCAGTGTTAAAGGGCCATGACTGCCTTTAAGAACAGTGATAAACCATACACTAATTACTAGACAAACATACAGAGTTGTAGAGGTTTCAAGTTGGTTGGAAGGTGTCCTAACAGTGTTAAAACAAGAACAAACTTTGTCTGCAAAATCAAAGGGGAAAACATTGATTTTAAGGTGAAGGCTTGGTCATGTAAAGTGTCCTCTCTATGCTGTGAAATAGTGAACTTTGTGCAGCCACTAGAGTTCCAAAAACAGAGTGTGTTGAAAAGGTTTTTTAAGTCAGCTGAGGGTGCCTTGTTTTCTTTGTGAAGAACAGTGAACAACAAAAGAAAGGTGTTTGGAAGGAAAATTGTTTTTGTCAAAACACAAGAGTTCTTTCTTCACCAAGAAACCACAAACACATATTTTCAGAGTTATTTGCCCAAACACAGTGATAAATTGTTTTTGCTTGTCATTGACAAATACTTGTTTGATTGGCATCAAAGAGGCACAGTGACTTGTAAGGAGGACAGGGTGTGTTGTTGAGAAACCATTTCAAGAACCATTTGAGACAGCTCGTTTTAGTCAATCATCAAAGAGTATCCAACAAAAAATGCCTCCCAGGAAAGACAGTAGAAGTGGCCTTCACAGGAGGTTTGAACCTGTTTCAACTAAAGAGGTAAATGTTCATCCCTCATTTCTGTTTAACTTTCATGAGGTTGGATGTCTAGAGTTTTGTCAAAGGGTGCAGGAGGTGAAAAGCTATCTCCCCTTGACACATATTTGTGCTTAGAGATTGCAAGGGAAACACTTTCAGCTGGCAGGCTTGGATTTCAAGTTTTCTCCTAAATCCATTTCCAAAGCTACCAAAATCTCTTATGTCGGGGAAAAGTGGTTTAAACAGAGCTACCTAGACTCAGAACAATACAAACCCTTTTTGAAGCCGGAGCGTTGGGATACATGTCCATCCATCTTTCCTTTCTCATATCTGTTGACTAGTTATGCTCCCCTCATGAAGATAATCATGAAATATTTCACATGCGAGGGAAGATTTTCCCAAGTCTATGCTTACCATGTCCGGTTGCTCATGCATTTCACAAGAGCGCAATTGTTAAATCTCCACTTCTTCCTCCATAGATGTAGTGAAAATATGGCCTCCACTATTCAGAAAAGACCTCCTTCTCAGCAGTCAGCTTGCCTTTTCCATCATTCCCTCATCAAAATTGTCATTCTTCCTCAACTTGAGAAGAAGGGAATCTCTTGGGACACTTTCATTCCACATCCAGATTTCGCCACTGTACCTTCATCCCATGCATCTCCTTCGCCTTCCACTCAGCATCTTTCACCTTCTTCAAGTAAGCCCATTCCCAAGAAGCTAAAATTTCCCATGATTAGTGAGGAGGGGCAGCAAGATGAGGAGGGGCAGCAAGATGAGGAAGAACAACATGATGAGGAAGAGCAGCATGATGAGGAGCAACAACATGATGAAGAAGAACAACATCAAGATGAGGAAGAGCAGCATGATGAGGAGCAACAACATGATGAAGAAGAACAACAGCACGAAGAAGAAAAACAGCACAGTGAGGAAAGGCAGCCTCATGAAGAAAAAGACAGTGATGATATGCAGCACAATGATAGTCAAAACATTCATGAAGAAACTCAAAACAGTGGCAAGGATGATGAGGGAAGTAGCAAGGGCAAAGAGCAAATAGAGCATGTGCTAGCTGCCTCTCCTAGGCAAGGGGCCATGCTTTCTTCTCCAAAAGTGACAAAGCCCCAGTCATCAAGGAAAAGAGTGCCTCAAACTATAGCTCCAAATGTTACTAGGGCCCTCCGAAGCAAGGGGAAGTTGCACAAGCAACCCATTGTCGAATTACCCAAGAGGAGGAAGACCAAGAAGGCCACCCAAAGCAAGGGAAAGGAGAAAGAAGAAAGAAGCCATGAGAAGGAGAGGGACTTTGATATAATTTAGATCCAAAGTGATGATAGCGACAATGAGGCCCGAATCCTAGAGTCTCTCTTGATCAATAGAGAAGAACAAATTCATGCTTTTAGGGCAGATCTAGAGAGGTCTAGAAATGTGAATCACTTTTTGCAAACACAAAACAAACAGATGAGCATCCACATGGTGGTATATGAGACACAGGCCATCAAATATCAAAAAGAGGCCTCCAAGGTGAAATTTAAGTTAAGTTGGAAGAAATCATGGGCGAGTTCAATGATAGCAGAGATGAAGATCAGCCAAGAAGAAAGAGGCCAAGGACCATGGGACTAAGAAAAGCCTTAGAGAAACAAAAGGAGGAAGAAGCTTCCCTTTTCCAATCTTTCCCTCTCACTATTTTTTTCACCCAAGAGATAGAAAAAAAATCGAGAAGCATGGCTTGAGAGGGTGAATGATCACTTGGAGAAGAAGTTGGAAAAGGCCAATAGATATTTGGACCTTCAAAGGAGGATGACTGGGCACTATAAGAAGCTTAATCAGTTTGCCCGATGGAAATTGAAGGCCACACAGGAAAAGCTCAAGGAAGCTCAAAAGAGGCGCCTGGCACCAAAAATGAAGACACCTCAAAGCTCCAAATTTTTGCCTTAACTTCTCAGCATGTTTTTGAAAACCCTTGAGGGTCATGCTCGCCAAAATTGGGCGAAATTCAACAAGTTTTGGTTTTTTGTCATTTTTGGGCCTTTGGCTAAAAATCATGGGCATCACCATTTCTGTTTGGGACATCCTCAAAGGATGAAAATGGTATCATTGGATTCCATAATTTTAGGGGCATTTACTCAGCGATTTTCAGATCAATTGAAGATGATTTGGTCCCCCAAAATGGCGAAAAACACTCACTTTTTCCACACTCTGCCTTGTTTATCAGCAAATTCTATTTTTTGGGTTTTTACACATAGGTCAGCTTTTGATAGACTTATAGTGATCATTTTGGACCAAACTAAGCACTTTCATAAAATAGACATTCAGAGCTTTCCAACGAGCTGTCACAGGCCTCATTTTGACATCGGGAAAGCTTCCAAAAGTTGCCCACAAGACAAAAGACTTTCTGCTGATATTTTTATTAAGTATTTTTGTGAAAAATGTACTTTTCTAAACTGACTTTTCCTCATGTGCGTTTAGCTATTTTTGGCCATGGTTAGTTAGGAAAAGTCAATTTATTTTCCTTTTTTAGCATTTTTGAGATATTTTATTACTTATTTTGTGCCTTGGGCTTTGCAAAGCCTCAAGGACAAAATCAGATATTTTTGATGGGCCAATGAGCTTGCAAGTTGCATTTGGAGGTTTTCCCTCATCTTGGCCTATATATTCCAAGATACTTCATTGTAAACAAGGCTGAACTTGATGAATAGAAGCAATATATGGTTATACAAGCTTGGAAGAAATACTTGTCTCATGTATTAGATAGTTTCCTGAATTTTTTGGATGATGAAAGAGGACTGTTGTTGGATTCCTTGACTTGTAAAATGGTATAGTGTTCCTCTTTGTTATGCTTCTTAGTTTTCATTCATATTTCATGCTCTTGCTTGCTATAAGACAATAGAGAATAGATATGAGACATACCCGTGGAGGCACCTCAGATTTCCTGTTTCTTCATAGCTTCTATGTTTTCTTTCTTCTTAGTCACATCAAAGAATCCTTGATTGCTCTTTGATAACTGAAGAAATTGTTTGCTTGTTTCATTTATGGTTTTATGCATGCTAAGTATGATTCACAGTATGCCTTGCTTACTCATGGCTAGTCATAGCTCCACCTCTGAAATCTTTCTTTGATTGTTTGATTGTCCTAGTTTGAACCAAGGAGGTGTTGTACTGATCTTGCCCTTTGCCTAAAAACTATGAAATCCCACTTCAAAGTTTCCTAATAGTGATTTGAGTTATTTTTTTGTCTTAATTGTCTTTCACCAAATTCTGATAGCAATTTTCTAAATTTAGAGAGTCATATATCTCTAGGTATTGCTTGAATGTTTATTTCTATGCATTTATCAGTTTCTAGTTACATTTCTCATGATTAATGGCTAGCCCTACCATGTTTATGTCAACTATTGAACTATTTATGTCTGAAATCCTTTGTTCTTCACAAACTTAGTGTCCATCCCACTCCATTTTACCCAAAGATCCATTTTACCTTGATCAAATCAGCCCTTCAACATACCTTGTATCACCATCTGGAGCTTTCTTGACCTTTTCGACCCCATAGCCCAGTTGATCTGACATATTTTTATATATCTTAGTCTTTTATCAGTTCATCCCTCACAAACCTAAAAATAAAACCAAAAACCTACTTCATAACTAGCCTAAAATCAAAAACACAAGAAGAAAACACATAGATATCCCTTACACAAATAGAGAGATCCATGTCTGAGTCCAGGAAGGCTAGGTCATTGGGCTCCAAAGATTGGTTTGATGTTACCCTGTCACTTGGCTTGCCAATCAGCCAAATCACGGGACCCTAACACCCCAAGCCCCCAGAAGCTCCCGGAGCTCAATATTCAACCGAGACCATCATAGAAGGGACTTTCCACGACTCCCAACCTCTTTTCTGAATGAGGATAAATTTTGACCTTACCAAGAGGCTTTGAAAGGATGACAGTAACCTGTACATCCATCCTGGAATGATGGAGCTTGATTGTACCATATTCTAAATAAGGTGGTACCTGAAGCCGATCATGGATTCTCTGAAAGGTGAATCCCACTTTCATTATTGCAATATACAACATTTATTTTCATCTTGTGCACAATGGCTTACGAAGTAGCTTCCTCAACCAACTGGTTTTATAATAAGCCATACTTACTGCTATATACATTCAACCTCAATAATGCTTCTAGAGCAACAAAATCAAGAGGTATAGCACTAGATGTGCTCTTTCCATCCACCACACTGTCAACCGATCCAACTTCAGAGTATACAAGGAATCTTAGATTTCATAGATATCTCAATAAGCAACTATTCAATTTACGGGGTTCTCACATAGATCGACTCAGAGACTTCATAACAAGGCATATGACTGATAGGGTGTTTATCAAGAACACTAAGGATGTAGACCAATAGCTTCTCCATCACATCAATATTTTAAGTTAAGGGAGAAATCAACTCCCTCTAAATCATAGCTCCCTCTAAATATCTTAAATAAGATTTCGATGATGGGAGGGCCGAAGGAAGTCTGACATCAACCACTGCATAGGTTCAAGCATACAAAGAGAAAAAGGGTACTGCAGTCAGGCTTAACTATTGTTATGGAGATAATAAAAATGGTGCTAGCTCAGACATAAGCTGTTGTAACAAATATCCCTTTATTGATCCAATTTTTCTTTGAATTCCTTCAGAGACTAGTATAAATATACATCCACCAGATGGTGAGGTTCCTCCTTGCTATCGTGGATCAATCAAGATGCACATCCCCATATTTGACTAGAAATCCTCCCATGTGTCTTTGTCATCACGTTCGCCTCTGTACGTCATGATCAAAGGCCAGCAATCAAATGCCAAGATCTTGTAACTGAACTTTAAGAATGAAGTTTGCAAAATGTACCTCGTCCCTTATACAAGATGTCAAGATCAAATGTACTGTAATAGCTTGTGCACATAGGAAATGTGAAATAAAGTTATAGTTGGCTGATAGGCCACATTGTATCACGGAGATTGATGTACAGAATTCAGTCATTGTAAGACTTAGAGATGTCAGGCAATATTTCTTTTGATACTGAGAGAGTGCTTGACAATAATACTGAGTCAAGCTGGTCTACTTCCAATTATATCTTTCAGGACATAGATGCTATTATATTCAGGAAATGCCTTATGATTTTATTCTAAATAACTTGAAGTGACAAACTGGAGATTCAATTTAAACAATATCCTCCACTATCCTCATAGCTGCGTATTTCATGATGATATCAACAAACCCTCCTCAAGATGATTGATAGGGAAACACTCCAGAGTCCAGACTTGTCCTTTTAGGCATTATTTCACATGCCTCTACTATGACATAAGTGCCAAAACTATAATTTAAGGTATGTTTTCCATTGTCCTACATTTCCATATACTCGAAATTTTATTGCCTTTGAACCAGACTTGATTACATACTTCCAGTCTTTGAGTTACCCTTTCATATTTGATTCTTCTCTTAGGAAGCTTCAATACATTGTACCATAATCAAACATACCTGTATTGAACTCTGGCCTCGATTGCAATAGATTCATTCTCAGCACTGTGACATGGGAGAGTTCGGAATAAAATGGTGACTGCAGCTATTATAATTATAGAAGTGAGACAAAACTTGAGTAACCAAACTGTCACAAGATTTTGGGCTGGTTGTGACACTTCCTTCACGTGGCTCCTTAATGTAGTCACAACAATCTTCAGACAAAATTTTATTTTTCAATAAAAACTTTAATTTCAAACACATACCTCGTGATGCATGCTTCAAAAATTTGGATGACAATTGTGGACCAGGATTTTTAGATCAAATAGTGTGCATTTCTCCAATCAAGTATTCAAGCCCTGTTGTGACAAGGAGTCCAAAGATTCAAAATGTCTCTGACTTATTTACAATGTGGACTACTTCAGAAAATTGTTTTAATTAAGGGCTAGTGCATACCATAATTCTGAGCCTCAATACCATTGTTTATAGGTCGGTTCAACTAAATTTTAGGCTATGAATATATATTTACTTGTGCATAGAAACAAGATAGGAGAGACAGGGATCTGAATTAAGTAATTGTGCTCAGAACTATGGAAGGACCAGTCTTCTTCTTTCCTTGAACGCTCAGAATTTTGAAGAGTAACCCTAACTTCACCTTTAAGATCTTGTACAGTCTCATGCTCAAAATGAAGACTAGAAATTTTCGTCATACTGACCAGTCTTGGAGAATATATATGCTCAGACTAACTATCACAAGGTTGGCTTCTTAAATGATTGACCAAGTGCTGAATATAAGTTATTTTATGACTGCAACTTCTTTCAAAAATGAAGACCTTTGAGATTTGAGTAATCTCCACAGGGCAACTTCTAATCTCACTGTTGAGATTACATAACGAAAATATAAACTCAAAAAATTTACTTTCTTCTATCTGATGTTTCTTGGAAGGCCAAGATATTCATTTTTTAGGCCTTGGACACTCTTAGATTGGACCATCAACATTCTGTCCACATCAACACTAGAAAAACACCCTTGTTTACCTGTGCTAACAATCTGAGTGGCTACAAATTTCCGTGGTACTGAACAGAGATCCAAAACATGCTGAAATATGCACAGAAACATCCTTACTTACCTTTGCACCAACAACCTAAGACGACAAGAAATCCCCACCAAATTTTGTCCTAGATAGCCCTTAAGCCTGCTCACTTCATTGCCACATACGCCCTTTTCTCAGATTTTCTAGGACCCTCAGACTTGTAGAGGGAGGAGACCATGGAGACTTGATGACAAACTTAACTTGGCGATTGTTTTCTCTTACAGTTTTTCTTGGGCTTGTCTTCACCTGAGCTCTAAAACCATGTTAATTTTAGGAAACATGTTCTTTTCTTTGCATAGTTACTTCATTCAACCGTGAGCACATTAATCCATTAGAAATCACATTAAACAGTACATGATAATAACCAATGAAAGAACATAAATGAGAAATGCTGAAGACAAGCTAAGATAATAGAACCCGAGAATATGGCACAAGTTAGGGGAAAACCCCAAGATGGGGAAAACCCTTGATCAAATCTTCTTATTATTAATGGTCAAATGTTCAGCAGAGAGAGAGAGGGAGAGAATACAATAGATAAGTAGCCCAGGAAAAGTTTCCTTTCAGCCTTCAAATAATACCATCAAAACTCTGCGCTAACAGAAGACACACCAGTAAAAAAGAAGTCTTCACGAGGAGCTCGGTCGTATACCAGATAGTTCGGTGATATTTACTGTTTATAATGGACCCAAAATAGTGTTATACTAGGCATATGATACTAGGAAATGTGATGATGAAAAAGCTGTAGATCATGAATCTGGTTACGGCTTCATTATAGACCACATCAGCTCATTCAATTTCCTTCAACAGTACACCCAATTACTGTGGCGAACCTCCTTCTTTATGTAGCCTGCCCTCGCTGCCTGTAGCTTGACTTTGCCATGGTATATAGATTCTAGACCATATGACCCCTTCAGCTAGTCCAGAATAGCCTTGTGGTGTTCCTGCAATTACCACAAGGATTGTTGCCTATCAACACAAGGAGAGTGCCCACATGAAAGAGATCAGATCCGCAGAAACCTTGAGCGAAGCATCTCGGCCTAGTTGCTGAAGATGAACCCAAAACCAGAACTGACCTTCGTCCTCCTTGAGTATGAATGTCTAGACATGCGGCTGTTGATCATAGAGAATCTCAGTCCTAACTCAAACAGATCATTCAACCTCCATCAAGACTTCAGATGCCTCAGATACATATTCAAGAAAATGGATGTGTGAAAATGAGATGAGGAGACATCCTTATATACAAATTTAGATATGATGATTTGGTGAAACCGACCTTAACTTTTGGAGGGAACAACAAATTTCAAATTTCAAATTTTCCTGCCTAAACCAAATCATGACTTATAATATTTATTTTGAATAATTAAATATATTCCTTATCCAAATTGGAAAATATATATATCTATATATTTCCTCTCAGAAAGAGGGATTCAATGGAATTATTATCTCCATCAAATAAGGAGACCCAAGGTAGAATTTGGCCCTAGTTGCCAATTTTAACATCTATGCATGTCAGTCGATACCCCCCCACCAGTCATAGCACAGGAGGTCCCATTCCATTGAGAGTCTAGTAGTCACTGGAGATATTAATTTCACACTATCTTATACACCCAATTTAATTGAAAGGTTTGATGCCCTTGCACCCAGGCCCACCATATAAGAAGGTGGGATTGTCAGTTCCTATGATCCTGGAATGCATTCTTAGATAAGAAATTGAATAAATATATAATATATTCTTGGTATCAGGAGCTCTAATGCTCTATTTCCAAGTTACTCTGAAGTCCCTATTTGCAATATATTTGCTAGAGGTGTAGTACCTCCCCATCATATCTCTCTGTACGAAATAAACTAAGATCGGTGAGAAATCAATTATGGGGTTGGGAATATCTATCTTATAAGTAAGTCCTATGCAGTAGTCTCCATGCATTAATACGTTCAATGTAGTACCACCCATGTCCAAAAATTCTAGTTTCTATGTCTTCTTATCTCATAAAAGAAAAGAAAAAATTTGGATCTAATTCAACTAGCTCTATTCCACCAAAACACATTCACCTATGTTACAACACTAGGACAACACTAGACAAGACTAAGTTAGTAGTATCTTGACCTTCCTGCTTTAGCTGAATTCCGCCTCTCATACCTTGGGAATGGATTAAATTTTTGATATTTTAAAGAAAGAGGAGAACTACTAGGGGGTTTTGTCAGTTCGTACTCTCTTGCCTAAAAAATAGTATGGTCAATGGAATATAATGACATAGATACCTTTCAATTTTCCATAGATGATGTTGGGCTGTATGTGCTGAGATGCCATACATAGGACTGATGCCACATATAACTGTCAGGGTGGCTGTTACCCATGAGTTGATGTTCCATTTGATGCCATACTAAACTGCATACTGCTACCAATGGCTTTCTACAGTCCATAGTTTCTACTAACACTGCCACTTTCACTATCTACGACATCTGCTTTTGTTGTTGCTCTTGTTGTCTCTCTTCATTTGCCATAATATTTTTCCATTTCTGCACAATCATGTTTATTTCATAAATATCACAACTATTTTGTCTCTGTGAGAGAAAGCCTTACTCTCTGTGTTACTTCTGTTCAAAAGGAAAACCCTAGTAGCATGGAAACTGTTACAATTATGTCCTTTACAGCTAAATGAAGAAACCCATACTGAAGATTTCTTGCTGCTGACGGTGTGCCTGTAGATGGCATCTTTGACATTGTTCCTGTAACTATTGATTGAGAGGCTTTCTTTGATATCTCCATACTGGTGATTTTCTTTCTCTGCCTCTAGCATATTGATGTCTTTATCGAGACATAAGTAGGATAATATGTATTACTTATATCACGGGCAATAGAATACGTCACCAACCTTGGTTAGTATCTCATCATTAAGAAAATCCTATCTTAGACAGAAACCCGACTTGGAAAAAAGCATGAGCTTACAAAACTCCAATTGACAAAACCCTATTGGTATGATTCTCAAGGGCACAAAGCATTTTAAATGCACACACAGTTTCAACATATATGTTGTGAGGTTATCATAATATCACCTTACTATAATTTTGGTAGTTGAAGATGCAATGGACGTAGATATAAAGTGATGGCCTACAGTGTCGATTCAATGTAATCATGCTGACAATTTCACATACCATACCGATGTAGCTCTATTTGCATTATCATAAATGCACTAGGGGATGTTCCTTGATTCATATACAAATCCTCTTCATAAGAAGCTATGCTACTGAGATTTCATAAGTTCAGCTGAATGCCACAAATGCAAACTTCAGATCATAAGAGATTTGTTCAGAGTTTACAATAAGACTTATACTTCACTGGTGCACAATACAATGCTTCATGGCAAACGAAATAGATTACATAGTGCACCAATACTGTTTTCAGATCATCTATGAACTTTCATAGTGGATCACTTCAATCAGTTTATTTATCCCATCTCCTACAGAGTAGTTTATAGAAGCATATCATCATCGTTAATAAGGATCATGTTGTGTTCTTGTACAGTGGTTCAAACTGTATAATCTCTGGGATTATCAGTCCCAAAATGACTTTGAGTACAACCCCTATCTCCTAGAGACTTAAGACCATGAACAGGTTGTTTGGAGTCTGGACAGCCTTTCAACTAGCAATATGTGCTTTGTTTTATGATGAAGGAATAATCCCTTACATACGCTCCATGATATTCCAGGAAAAGGTGTAGGACTCAACCTTCTTATGTATTTTTTGTCTTAGCCCTTTCTACAGAACTCCACTAGCAGATAAGGATGCCCTTGGCCCTTTTTGATGTCATATTCAGCCGACTCAGATGGTTCATTGTGCCCATGGGATGTAACAATATTCTGCCCTTCATTAGGATCAACTCAAACAATAATAGAGAAGTAACTAGACCCCTATTTAAGGCAATGAAACTCTCCTTTACAGTGATAAACTCAGTCCTCCAACTCAGAGATACTTGGCCCCCTCTTTAACATAAACTTAGTCTCTTGTGCTCGGAGTTGTGGTTTTATGACCAGCAAGGAATAAAGGACTTTGATCTGAATGCAAATGGTTCAAATTTGGCTCTCAGCCACAAAAAAATACTCAGCTATCAAAGTAACCCATGAGACCAAGCCAATCATCATTCTGTGAAATTTATATTGCTCTGGATCTACTCATATGCATAGATATGAGTTATGCAATAGAGAGACATAGTCAATGCATGTTAAAATTTCAGGCGGGACATTGGTCCAGATAATGGTTAGAGTATGCAATGTATAATAATCATAAACCCTTGATTGATTAATGAATTGAGTTTTGTTCATAGGTCAAAGGTAATTTCAGACAGAGACTGTTAGATCTCCTTTTGATACACCTTTAGTGATTTCTTTTACTCTTGCTTTGGCTTGACCTCACCTGAGCTCTGATACCATGTTAATTTTTAGATAACATGTTATTTTCTTAGTTCAGTTACTTTAGTGAGTCATGTTAGCCCAATTCACCATTTTATTGCAATCAAATAAACGATTATTATGTTGAAAGTAATTGAGGAAAGAGCATAAACCATTATCACAGAGGACAAGACAAGAAAAAAGAACACAAAATTGGCTCAAGCCAGGGAAAAACCCCAAGATGGGGAAAATCCTTGATCAAATCTTCTTATTATCAAAATAAAATGTTCAGTAGAGAGAGAGAGAATACAATGATTTAGAGTCAGAATGACTTTCCATTATTAAAGTCCGATAGCACTGCTCTTAGACCCAATCAATCCTGTGGTTAGGGAAACTGCAGATCACTATATAAGGTTCAAAATTAGTTATTTATACTGTGGCCTTCCTTATTAATCATGATGTTGTCCTTCACTGGCTCTAGTAGCTGGTCTATCACCATATTAAACTTTTAAAGCCATTGTTTGCTTTATCTTGGTGGATATTTGGATAGGGCTTCAATGGCATGCTGCTTCAGCCCTTCTTTAGTACTTGAAGGCCTTCAAACAAATGTGGTTTTCACTCTAAGCAAGGTCACTATACTTTTCTATTGTTATGGCCTCCTTTAACGTATCCAATTCACCTCCAACAACCACCAAATTTTTATAATTTTATGTTTACAGCTTTCTACAGCAGCTTGGCCTCCTGAGCAGTTGATTCTAGGGTTGTGGCCCAACTGTAAGAGGGTCTCCTAGCTGCGGCCTTCTTGCTGAGAGAGAAACCCACGCTGAACTAGCCATAACCCATTCACAAACATGCCCTAAGCCATAGCGCATATCTTCTCCTAAACTCGGATATATTGAGACCAGAACCCTAACCAAAACAATCCCATTCATACTAAGTGTGAGTTCTGGACTTACTGAGACTGCAGAGACACAGTTTCATCGATCTACAGATAAGCAAGAGCCATCCTAATGAAACCACAGAGAACACCATCTGAAATTACTAAGGTACACTGAAAGAAAAAAAGTCATCCGAAATTCCTGAGGTAGCTATTTGAAATTGCAGATCCAAATGCATACTTTTTGAGGAGCACTTCAATGGGGTATATATAGTGTTTTTGATATAGTTGAAAGGTTTCATCTCTTGGGTGAGCCGAACTTTAAATTTGAATTTTAGAAATAAAATATTTCCCTCTAATTACGTATTGAAGCCGCGACTTTGAATGTCTTAGGCGGGAGGCATTAATTGTTAAAATAGACACCTTAATTATTTTCAAAGTAAAACTTTTGTCAGTCAATTTAAATTTTCAATTTGGGGATCAAAGGAAATTCTTCCCAAAGTTTCCTTATAAACTTAATATGTTCTTTTCTATGATTCTTAATTCCCTTCCCATTCGTTTCTTCACCTAAACCATGTTGAGATGATTGAACAAAGTTGCGGTCCATTTTTTTCATATCAATTCTCGTTTTCTGCAACCATGAAAACAGATCATTCTTTGGTGGTTCTTGTAGCTTTGGTTGTACATATAATTAGGGATGTCCTTCTACACGATATTTAGCACCGTCTTTGCACTTATCCATCTCGAGCATAGGTTTCATTTGCAGGAGTGCATGAACAAAATATTGGTTCAATTTCTTAAGCATCTCCTTATGAGTTAGCTTATGTTTGGTATTTTTTTTAGTTCAATGAATTCTTCTTTGTATCATGTGAGAACAAAGGTGATATCTGAATGGAGGCTTTTGTGAGTAGAATTGTTTAGGTATCTGTCTTCGGGATCCAGCACATAAAAGCATTGATTTCCGATGTGTTTCGAACCAATCAATGTGATTCATCAGCAGGATGAAAAGATGAAGAGAAAATATGATCCAACATGGATATAAAAAAGGATATCATTGTGTTTTTTTTCAATTGAAATCACTGAGGAGTATCTCCATGTTGCTGCTGATTATCTATATGTGGATGAGGATCATTGTCAATTATTCATGCCATACCTCTGATTGTATAATTTTTTTCTCTGGAGGTAGTGGAGGAGACTTATCATAATCATGTTAGGATACTTATCATACTCATGTTTTTTTGTGTCATCATCATAGAATTATCATTCTCATATTTGTTTGTGTTATCATCATCTTCACCTTTCTTCTTAACTTGTGATTGTCATTGTGAAAGGGACTTGGTCACATCAAAAACATTTGTGCCAATTTCTACACCATCCTTTCCTCTTCCACCATCATATTTCTATCCACCTCTTAATATTTTTTCGTCCTCCATCATCATAAATCTATCCACCTCTTAAGATAGCTCTAGGTATAAATAGTATTCTAAGGTTAGGGTCTATTAACCTCAGTGGCTAGTGAGCTTAGTGGAGGATTTGTTGGTGGTTGAATTTTGCCTTGTAAAAGTTTTTAGGATTAGTAGTGGTAGTAGTTATTGCAAGAAAAAATTCTAATGATTGTTACTATAATTGATATTATTTATATTAATCGGCTAACTCTTTATAGAGGATGGAGTGGCTTGAGTCCTCCTCTGTCTCCATCATGGAAAACTAGTTTATATTTATAATGGTTGATGCTAAATGTTTGTGATGTTGGAAGGGTGATTTGGGGAATAATTATACATTGAAGTTGTGATCACGAGTTCTAGAGTTCTACTACAAATTGACAAGATCTCTTCACCTCGAGGATAAGTTTTTTGGGAAAATGTTGTTACAACATACTTCTTTAAGAATGCTAGTCTTCTTGCCTTTATTGCAAAAGTCAAGAACACAAACTTTGATACCAATTACTTTGGAATGGGACAAATCCTTACCATCTAAAACAAAGAATTTATTATTCCATTGTAAAATAATTCATCCTTCTATATAAAATCATCTTATTTCTATATGCACACTATTCAATATTCGTCGTCTATTCTTCTTGCATTAATGATATCTCCCACATATTCTACATATTGATATATGTAACATGGCATATAGTAAAATTTTTCTTAACCCCCCTGTTAATATTAGGATGATATTTTTATTGGGAAATTTATCACAATATTTACCACAACAATACATTTATCTACTTGACTTTTAGGAGATCTCTATTCTCATCTTGAGCTAAAATGACAAAAAAATCACCCCCAAAAATTTATTATCTCCATCAATCACATACATGGAATTATATGGCCATCCACATATATCAAACATATTTATGAAACTTAGTTAAATAATATGGGACAATGCAAAAGAAATTGATGTTTGTCCTTCAGTTTTTAATAAGTCAGCCATTATTAAATTGTATGTCTTAGTGAAAAATTACTCAGGCTTGTTTATACGTTCACTTTTATTCATTGGGTGTTTATAGAGACCAACTTTAAAAATTTCTTGCATTATCTAATCAGGAAGAGTTAATTTTTTCGATGGATGTGTACGGTGGACATGTTTGTGCCTTTACCAAAGTGAAGATAATGGGAGAAAAATAAGCATCCTAGTTGGACAATGTTTTTTAAAGGGGCATGGATCCTGATGTCCTGGATTCTTAACATTTCCATGGCGATCCACCTATGCCACCCAACTGGCCTTCCAGGGAAGCATTGATCAACTGTGACAAGAACAAGAATGATGATCCTGAAGAGATAGCCAAAGGGAAAGTGACCACTAGGATTCTATCCATTGTGATTGAGCATGAGAGAATGCATCAAGAAACTCTCATTTACATGATAACTTAGGACAAGAAAATGTCATTTGAGGAGAGACCAGTGGGCATCAAGAAATCACCACTGCTAATATCACAGAAGGGTCTAATTTCTATGATTTCCATGGACCATAATATTGAACCAGAAGTAATGATTGCAGCTGGGGACGTAGATTTAGTGGTTGATTCATGGGATTTGACTACACTTGTGTGGGATAATGAGGGCCCATTATTTCACACCAAAGTTTTAGAGCTGTTTCCAGTAGCTGCAAAGCCCGTTTCTATCAAGGATTTCCTATGCTTCATCAGTCAGGAGGCTACCCAAATAGAACCTCTGGATAAAAGAGGATTTTCATATTTTGCAGAGAATTGATTCAGGTGCCCAGCAACACGGTCATTGGTGGATTCCAGCAAGCACTAGACTGAAGTTGCAGAAGAACCAGTGTATGTGAGCCTTGCAAAAGTCGAGGCCTTCTGCAGATGTATGAAATGTAGAGTAATAGAATACAATATTGAGATTAGACCATCCTTAATGCAATATAATTTCTTAGACTTACTTCTTTGCAGGTCAATGTAGAAGCAGATGCATTTTTTTTTAGTGGAGTTGCTGAGTAATTTTCTGGATCTTTGTTGTCAGAAATTGGACAACGACACTATGTATTCATTCTACAATGGCACAAATGACAGAACTTTTTAAAAAACATGATGACACGAATGACAGATCTTTTCAAAAAACATGATGAAGACTTGTGGTGCCACCTGGATGCTACATTCAATAAATTCCAGCATGATTGCATTCCTTGTGAATAATGACTATATAAAGCCGCTTTCTAGAAAAACTAAACAGTTGATTGGGACCTTGAAAATGAATGGAACATTCATGCACTTTGTTTTTCCGATGATGAAGACAATTTCCAAGTTCATGGGGAGATGAACAGGTATATCATTGAGATCTTGGAATGAGGAATTGCATTTGCAGGGGGGCTGATGAGTGTTGTGTTAACAGTTCAACTTTGGTCATTTCTACTGACAGTAATGTATTTTCCACTGGGTCAAACAATGGGATTGTTAATATTTATAATAGGAATGAATTTCTTGGGGGAAATAGAAAACCACAAGACCCTTACAAATCTTGTGACTATAATGGATAATTTGAAGTTCAATTGTGAGGCACAAATATTGGCTATTTGTTCGAGTATGAATAAAGAAAATGTGCGGTTGGTTCATCTCCCTTCTTGCATAGTGTTCGCCAATTGGCAGTCCTAACATTTTTTATATATAATAATTGGTGTACATGAGAGGCCCATGCACCCTAAAGCATCTCTATTATGAATTGGACCTTCATGAAATTCATCTATGCAATTGTGCTACTTTTATAGTCTAGCCACTTGCATACATTTTTTCTTGATTTAAAAAATGTGTCGACTTTGGCATTATTGTTTTTAATAAAATGTCATGTTGGATTTGTGTGTGTTACAGAGCATGAAACACCCTTTCTTGGATGCATTTTTTCTTATCTATCGTGTACTGTTTATGTGCCCTTATACACAATTTTTCTTCCTCTGCTCTTCTGGGTATGATATTTGATCCCAATTTTTTCAGGATTAATATTTTGCTTTTATTTTTATTTTTAGAAAAATTACAGTAGAATTTGAAATGTTTTGTGGTAATGTAGTGTTTTTTTTTTTGCATTTTCTATTGCAGAGTGACCACTTTAAATTAGGAAGAAAAATGACTTTTCTCACGGCATTTTGTAATTACACGGGCAATTGCATTAAGGATGGTCTAATTTCACGACATTGCATTAAGGTTGGTCTAATTTCTGAACTCTATGCATGCGAGAACAAATTTCTGATCTACCACTATACCATTTGTGCACATTAAATCATATGAAAAATAGTTTGGTGAGTTGACTGAACATGACTAAGGCCATTGTCACTGTACACAACTGCCACACATGGTGAGTTGACTGAACATGAGTACGGCCATTGTAATTGGACACAGCTGCCACACGTGTTGAGTTGAATGAACATGACTAAGGCCACCGTCATATCACCTTATCAGGTCGTCTTTTCACTTCTCTTTAAAGTTTATTTTTATTTATGATGGATAGACATAATTACATTATTTTTTATGTAGGTTCTTTACATTGATACAATAGTACTTTATATCTCAACTATCTTAGTAGAATTCCACATGTGGTTTCAGGCATAAACAACAACAATTCTATTTATCATGGCCAGTATTTTAAGGCCTCTGCCCCCAAGGCAAAAAGGACACTTATACCTCTTTGGAACTGTAATTGAATAGCAGGTTGTTAGGATTGGTTACATTGAATGGCCAAGAAGATGCTGGTTGTACACTAACCTTCTCTTCTAGTGTGAAAGTTAAATATGAGGACATTGTTGACTCTCATTTTATATCGTTACTAATAGGTAATGATCACTGTGTTGGATTATATAACTTGCTGCAAAAAGTTTAGGGATAGATAGGAGAATGGCTATGCCAATTTCTCTGTACCTTATCTTTAGTTGATGTGAAAATTTCTTGAAAAAAATCATATTGCTGGAATATATGAATAGTGGAAACATGCTAAACATAAACCATTCAATAGCTGTGGTAAGATATTATTAAAGGCTTGTGATCATTCTAGTTACTTTTTTTTTTTATGATTAGACTAAATAGTTTATAAATTATTGTATATTATTAACTTGTTGTGTGAGTCATGCTACATGGATGTGACATTGAACTAGCTCCGTTGAGTTATTTTTATTAAGTTAAAAATAGGGGATGCATGATTTTAGATTTTACAAAGATTAAGCCATTATGTGTCGAGCATTTTTTTAAAATCAATGCCTATATATGCAATAAGGGTGCTAGCTCAATGGAAAAGCACCTGCTTTATAAGCAGGAGGTTGGTGGTTCGATTCCACTGTGTCCTAATATGAATTAATCAATGATATTCTAATTTATTTCTAATTAAACTTTTTAAATATTGGTTCATTTTAATGGTGATATATTTCTCTAGATTCATTATTTTATATTGTCTCTAAAGAGAAAAAAGTGATGCTATACTATATTTGAATGAAATTTTTTATTTTCTCTAGAAAGACAATAGTTAGGATCAAAGACATTGTCTCTTTAAACACAATACGTCTTTAATCCCAACTATTGTCTCTTGAGAGACGAAAATGAATTGCCTCTAGTTAGACAAAAATGAAATTGTCTATGGAGAGACAAAAATACTTGTGCCATATATTGTTTGTATAGAGACAATATTTTAAGATAATTTAATTTGAGACAACAAGTTAAAGACAATATTTAAGACAATACACAAGTTTTCTTTTGTCTCAAATTAAGACAATTTACTAAATAAATTGTCTTAAATATTGTCTTAAAACCTCCCTTTGGCTAAAAAAATTATGGAGATTGTGGTAGTCCTTCGAAATGAGGCAAAATGGCAGAAGAAACAAATGGATGGTGAGCTCGTCCAAGAATTTGGGCAGAACTCCGGAGCTTACGGTTGGAGCGACCACAGCAGCCAACCTAGATATACTATACCTATTTTCTCAGAGATTAGTGCCTGTAAATGTTAAATCAGTTGCATTTATATACAGGGCATAAGGATGAGTGTTGGATAAGTGCACAACTCGCGATTTTCTCTGGTTTCAGTGTTGGATAACTCCATAACTCGGGCTTGGAAGAAGTTTAAATTTTTTTATTGGTATTTTTTAGATGACCATGTGATTCTGACCTTTTCTTTATTATTATTATTATTAAATTATGATTTTCCATTAGATTTAGAGTTATCAATACAATTGGACGGTTCGTCGAAGCGTGTTCAATCTAACTCGAGTCTAAAGCTATTTGAAGTCTAAATTTCTTTTGCCTGCGATCGTTTTTAATCATCATGATGATTCTGTTTATTTTTTATTTTTTATTAAATCATATTTTTTTATTGGATTTGGATTTTTTAAAATTATCATACATTTTTTTTCCTTTATTTATGATAAGGTTGCAATTTTTTAATTTAAAAATTGGATTTGGTTTGGCTTTTAATTATCATGTAATTTTGTTTTAGTTAAATAATGTTTTTTATTAAAATTGTATTTTTTAATTTATAAATAAATTTAATATTTTTAAAAATATATAAATTATGTTAGTTTTATAGGTTAATTTTAATTAAATTATAATTTTTATCAATTTTTTTAAATAAATATAAATTATTTACAAATATATAATTTTAATTATTTTTATTAAATTTTATATAAAATTAATATAAAAAATATATTCAAACAAAAATTAAAATGATGATAATGAACCACAATAATTGATTTGAAATGTCTCTTGTTCATTGTGATATGATTATTACCAAAAAATTTCTTGATAAAATTAAAATTATTTTATATTTGATATTTGTGTACGAAACAGACATGTAAAATATATATATTTTTATAAACTTAACAGGGAAATCACTCATGTTACATTAACGTTAAACTTGAATAATAATAATAACAACATTATTAACGTTAAACTTGAATAATAATAATAACAACATTATCGCCATTGGATAAGCTTTCACAGTTCAACTTATTCAAACTTATGTACATTTTAGGTAATGACGACAATGTTGTGAAGTGTGTTAATCTTTCACAATTAGACTGATTCAAACCTGTGTACACTGTTAACACATTTTAACGGCGACAGTGTTGTGAAGCGTGTTAAACTTTCACATTTAAACTTGTTCAAACCTCTCCACATGTTAATAACGATAGAGTTCAACTTATTCAAAGTTCAAACCCGTATAAATCTTAACAATAACGACAATGTTGTGAGGCCTACTGGTGAAAGCTTCTATTTGTGGTTCGATGCCCTAAGTCAGTTAGCCAGAACCAATCATTCAAATTATTTGTTAGTGATGAGCTTATTTTTATATATTAATATTATTTGTTAGTGTTGATATTATAATTAAGTATAAAGAATATATGTAATTTTTTTTTATGCTTAATATAAAATTGACATGTGATATTACACAGTTTTTTATCAATTTTATATAGGTATAAAGTAATTGAAAGTAAGAAAAATTATATTAGTTAATATATTTCAGTAACCAATTCATATATATTTATATAAGATTAAAAAATTATTAAAGGTAACCATAAATAAAATATTTCGATAACATCTTAAATTGAAAGTAAAAAAATTCAATTACTTTTGAGATGTGTATTTATTCAATTATTATCTAGAAGATTAATGGCATTTACAAAAATTATACTAAATCCAATAAAACTTGTTCAAGATTAAGTTGTGTATTCTACACTATCTAAGTGCTCCACCAGATTCTCAAGGCACCAAATGATTTATGCATTCAAAAATGAAATTTAAATAATGAAAAAGTAGAATCTCACAACAAATTGTATTGTTAGAACAATTTTTTGGTGTCTTTCTCACAATGAAGGAGATGTGTAATTCCTTTCATGCTTAGAATATAGTTGAATATATTTGATTCATGGTCTTTGTGGAGCCATCATAGATCCATCTTAACCGTGTACCTATCACATACCCAAAGATCAAATTTCTTGAGGTGCAAACATTTCTTGAATTTTCACACTCTAAAAGAAATTTGCAGTTCAAAATATTTGATATCTCTTAACACTTGATGATAGATCCAAACTTAATATGGATCTATGTTGATAATTAAATCAACCTTAATTAATGTTTCTAATGTATATTTTAAGAATAATACAACTATTTCTCATTATAATTAATAAATCTATATAATTACATTTAAAATATTCAAGACATGAACAATTAAATGGTTTCAGCAAACAAAATTTTAAAACTAAAAACATTGATGATAAAAAATAATAATTACCAGATATAGTCATCAAGAGTTCTAGAAAAGTGTGATCTAGTCCTAGATAAGTCTACTATAGATCTTTCCTAAATAGAAAAATTTTATTTGTATTTATACATCTTTCACAGAATCAATGAAATGAACCAAAGTTTTTGAATCATGTACATGCTTATTGCATTGTAACCAAAATCAACAAAGGCATAAAAGAGGTTTAGAGTAAGAGATTAGTGGGAAAGAGCCAGCTTCCATCCATCCTTTGCCACTAGTGGTTGCTAGTTTGCAAAGAAGTTGATTCGGGATTTCAAGGAAAGTCTGTCACTGAAGAGAGAGTCTTCCCCACTTACCCATTGTACATTCCATCATTGAAATGTATCACAAAACTGACCGTCTGACTAATATGAAGAAACGAGAGGTACCTGAAATATTTTTCTTAATGGTGACAAATCGTGCTACATCAAGAATTTGATATTTTGCATAAAGGGCTTTTATTTAGGATTTTGATTCCCATGAACTCATAGATGCTTGTTATCTTGAATGATATAATAATATAAAGTCTTAATATTTTAAGAGAAAATCATTGGTTACTAAACAAATGTCTAAGAACTTATTGATGATTATAAATCGGGCGAATGCAACTGATTATTTAGTCATTCATTTGGTGTTAATGTAAGCTGAAATATTTTGTTATTTGTTGCTATCATAATGCTCTAATATTTAAGTGAAAATTCAGAATCTTAAATAATATGGTCTATTTTGTTGTCATAGCACGGTGCAAATTAGAATTTCCCAATGTTCTCAAGTGTTTGATTTTTGGGGATTTGGTTTTATAAATAGTCCTATTTCACACGAAAAAAAATTTGAGTAATGTTTTAAAATATTTCCTACGAATTAGAATGAAGAGTAAGGCAGCCGACCGAAATAAGAAAATGTTTTTTTGGATGGAGGGAAAAGAGGATATCAGAGGTTCGAATTTTGGAAGGTGTAACTATTACATATTTTTATTTATTAGGTTAATAAAATTTTGGTTGTGGTTGAATTTATAATTAAGGACAATGCTTCAATTTTCAAGGTAAGATGAAACACTTTTAGATGTATGCTCAATGGTACCTAATATCATTATCGCTTTTTAGTGTAAAATATGGATGCATGTTTTGTTGTACCTAGCATTGTTATGTTAATTCTTGACAAGCTAGTGCGAATCATTTAGCACTCTAAAATGGATAAAAAGAATACAAAAGGTTG
Organism: Pinus albicaulis; assembly: GCA_034641835.2. Taxonomy (NCBI): domain Eukaryota; kingdom Viridiplantae; phylum Streptophyta; class Pinopsida; order Pinales; family Pinaceae; genus Pinus; species Pinus albicaulis. The sequence continues at coordinate 46,891 of JAXQQM020062495.1, forward strand.
ATTATGAAATTGAATTAATATTAAATTAATTTAAGAAATTATTGATCATGATCTTAAAGTGATACTTCAAATATGAAATTGAAATAATATTAAATTAATTTAAGAAATTATTAATCATGTTCTTAAAGTGATATTTTAAATAAGTTAGATAAAAATAAAAATTCATTAATAGGAAAGGTATTGAACCGAAAGTATGAAATAAAATTCTTTATCAGAAATGTGTTGCTTTCACTAAATAACATATAAATGAAATAGAGGAAATGTTCATATCATTGGATCAAAAGGTTATTGATAATTTAAAATTTTATTATAAAAATACCAAAGAATATAATGATTCAAACAAGAGTTATTGGAAAAGGGAATTTTATTCTTAACATTGAAAAGTGAAGTGAAGAAATAAAGAAAAAAAGTGTAATGTAATTTGTGTACCAAGTGATTTATTTTATAGGTCTTGTGACATTAGTAAATTGGTTTATGCTAATAATGTTGAAATTCACTCATTAAGCTCATTTATGATACTTAGAATCACGTTTTTGGCGATATTTTTGAAATAGAAGATGATATTGAAGATGATGAAGTTAATTGTTTTGAAATTTATAGAAAATAATTGGGTTCAAACTCATGAAAATAATGGGTTTGGATGGAAATAATATAGGAAAAAGGGGAAGACATAAAAAATCCCATAGAGATATGTATAAGGCTAAGAAATGAAGGTCTTGGTTATGAAGATAACACGAACAATTGGGATATGAATTTTGTTAAAAAAAAAACATTATCATAAGATGAATTAGTGATAGGTAGAAGTGCAACAAAATATACGCAAAATAAAGAGAAATTTTGAATTCATTGTGGTAGAGCAAGACATATACAAGCTAAGTTTTAGAATTTGTGTCCTTGCAATATTTGTAGTTTTACCAATGGTGATCATCAAATATGTTGGGAAAGACAAATATCAAAACCTCACATACAATTAAACTATGGATGGATACGTGTGTATGAAAGGAAAATCAACTAACTAGTTAACCTTTAAAATTCATTGAAGGCTTTGGATGCTTAGATCATAGTTGTGATGGTTCACAGTAAACCAAAATACTGTTATAAAGGTTAAAGGGTAAAAAAATGAAAACCCTTGATAATATAAGGTTAAGGTTAATCTAGGGAGAAAAACCATGGATATGGTGATGTGGTTGAGAGTTACTCATAAAAAACTCAAGAAATGGTTAAGGATAAGCCCAAGAAACCCTTGATGTCTAGATGAAGAAGCTTATGAGACCATTTTCGAGATCAAAAGGTTCAACTCATAATAAAAAAAATGTATGATGCAACAAAAATTTATCTTATTTAATAAGGTTTGAATGAGCGTTTGAATGAGAGCATTCTTCCCAAAATTCCACTAAAAATTAGGTTCAAAGAAATTTGGGATAATATGGATATGAGATACAATGAAAGGGGGAGAAACACTCATCAACATCATGTTGAGTCTGAAAGTCTTGGATTTTTTTATGTATATAATCTTTTTACACTATAACAAATCAAAGCATGAGCATCATGAATGGCGTTATGTAGGTATACATGTGAATGATAAAATTGAAGTTGATATCAAGTGTTGTAAGCATAGATAAGACTTCGACCAATAGTTTTTCATGTTATTGTAAGCCCATAAAGACATCAAAGTTCTAATAGTTAGTTTGAAAATTTTTAGTGGTCGTAATTAAATGGGAGTATTTGAACATGGTGATTATTGTCACTAGTCATATAGTTTTTAGAAGAATTTGGTTGACCTACTAATAGATAGTTGTAACAGAGTTTGGTTGAATTATAAGAAGAAATATATTCTCTATATATTTCTTAAAGAATTTGCTAGAAGAATTTTATTTGTAGTTATACTTCCTTCATGGAAGAAATGAGAGAAATCAAATTTTGTGAGTTATAGCCCAGTGTGTAATTCATGTCTATGTTTATTTAGCTGTAACTGAGAATATTTTTCTTCTCAATCCATGAACGATGAATTTGAAGAGCATCATATAATACTATAAATAAATTTATTATTAGAAACTACAAGAATTATTTTAGTTGAATTTAGTAGTGAAATTATTTTAGTTTATGCTTTAAATTTACTCCTTTTCAATACATGTTAAATTCAAATTTAAATGAAGATAAATTGGTTTTGATTCTTAAATATTAATATGGATTTCTATGATGTTCATACTAATTTATAATTTTCTTTATTCATTTATTTATTGAAATCATATTAATAAAATAACACGATTGAACTTTGTGTTTAACTCTTACATGATTATATCTTGAATACTAAGGAATAAAATGATGTTACATAGGTAACTTGACATCTTTTGTGTGTGTATGCACGCAAACGATACAAATGTACACATACATTCAAAGGAAAGATATTTGACAATTATATTTATAATCGTATTATTATGTACACTTATATATATATATATATATATATATAATAGTGATTTTTTTATTATTTCATATTTACTGTGTTTTCCATGAGGCATAGAGTAGATGGTGACAAGGTGTTTTGTTAAGGCATAATGTGGTGTAAAGGTCATTGGTTCAAAACTATGTGGGAAAAAATACAACCATGCTAAGGGATAGTGTGACCCACGACGTGTGCAATAGTTGGGTGATTTTGATGGCTTAGGTGCCCTTGGGTTATTCCTACTCAAGCCACAAGTTAAGCGTGCCAATCATCTCAAGACTTACACACACACAACAACACACATACAAACACATATATTTATTTATTATGTCGATAGACATTCTTTCTATTGAAAAATGGTAGATCAATCATTTTTTAATCTAAATATTTTTCTTATGGTCATAAATGAAATATATTGACATATTCACATTGTCTCCCCTATACCAACAGATAGAATTTCAAATATTAATTGCATTGCACCTCTAAATCCATATGTACCTCTTCACATTTACTTAATAAAATTACCATGAAACTTATAATATAAGAAAGTACATCATGGTCATCACATGGGGTGCTTGATAGGTGATAAGTGGACACATGGATTTCTATTGTAATACCATGCACTCACAAGTGAGGATGTGGCAATGAATACCCCCAAGCTTGTGATGTAACATTCATGAAAGTTACATGACATACTATGTTAATTTAATATTTTTATGGTAATCATACCAAGTTTCTAGTACCAAGTTAATGACTGCATTTATGTGGATATTTTTCATATCCATTGAGAAAATTCATGGAAGTTTACGATAGTCGAACACTCTAGTCTTGGATGACTTTTCAATTCTTCTTTTTTATTTCATGCAAAGGTTTCCATTCAAGTGGCAAGATGGTTACATTCAATACAAGGAGCATCAAAATATTGCATATCTAAGGTGCACTAGGAGGAAACTTATTTCTTCTCATGTCTCTTATTTTCTTCTTTCAACAAGCTCTTTGGTAGGTGATATCTTTGGCATTCTATTTATAATTCATGGCTTCAGGTTTTTCTCTCTATAATTTTCGTTGTTCATTATTGTTTTCCCTACATACTCTTTCTTTTCTTGGCCTTCTCTCTAGCTAATTCTAATCTTTGAGTGGACATATATCGGTCTTCCCCTCCACCTTTTTCCATTTGAATCATATTCATGGTTTATTATTCTGACGTCTATGGCCTCCTATAACTATATCAAGGTATTTCAACTCCTACGCCTCTATTCTTATCCCTGTTAGTGTGCCTTACCTAGTTTTCCCCATCCCATGGACCTATGGATGAGTGGATCATTTCTTGGTTCAAACCCTCTATCTTTGTGTATATTCTTGGTTACAATGCCGCAGTAAAGGAAAAAACCATCAAGGGATTTCTTAATTCCATGAACAAGGTGGTGCCTGTGTGTAGTAGAAGGTGGATATCTCCACTTATTGCTACGACAGGCATAGTCCTCAGTCTAGTCAAATAGAAATTGAAAAATTAGAACGTGAAATAGTAGGGGAAATATGATTATTTTATTTGGAGATTTTGGAAGACATGGTTGATTGGGTACACTACAAGGAAAATGATTTCTAGTAGAGATTTTTGTAGAAGCCCCTATAAAAATAGCTAAAAATTTAGTTTCTAGCGGAAGTGGGCGGCCAGATGTTTCAGGGAAAGTTTTTTGGATGGTGTGTCTAAAATATATAAATGCACTAGTGCTTTACTTTCCATACACACACCGGTGCTGCATATAACATGGTTGACCATGGAAAATTTATTTTTATAAATAAAAAAAACATGGTGTAATAAATACCACAATGCCTCGATGCTTGAATAGTAGATAGCACTGGTTCCCTTCATGTGGTAAAAAAACCTCATGCATACCAGTAAGGAAACCGATATTGTTTTAAATTTCATAAAAATGGTCTTATTTTCCAATGATGCATTGATGTGGTAAATTTAATAAAACACCTTGGGGCTTCTTCTAAAGAGCTGCTAGGTGGTTTTTAATTTTTAAAAATAGAGCGGTGCTATAGTCAAACAAAGCACCGATGCAGAACCTATATTAGAAATCCACGGGGCATCTCAATAAAATCTCTACTATATATATTTTAATTTAAAAAAAACACGGTTCTCTTGCATCTAGCTCACATCGGTGTTGTTTGATAAAAACATCGGAGAAGGGTTAAAAAAGAAACCTCCTGAATGTAAATTTCACTTTTACCATCTATAGCGTTGGAGAACTCTAAAGCACCGGTACCACTCTTGCCTCATGCAAGCACCCTCACGTCGGTGCTTCTCTTGCTCACCATCCTTCCATACCATTCTCACTCTTTGAATTTATAATTTTTTCAAATCATGCTAAAATTATTTTTTCTCCATTACTTGTCTACAATGCCTCCCCGATGACCAAATGTCTAGGAAATTTCTATGTTTCTCTCTAATTTAATTTTTTAGCGGATTAGAATTTAAAATTAGCTTAAATTTTCCACTTTAAAAAAAAAAAAACTCCGAAGGTTGTGTGTGCCATATGTTTGGCTCGCACCGATAATGGTGCAGCTTATAGATGAGGAGGGTGCACAACATTTTAGTGCGTGAACATGGCACACATCGGTTGTTGTAGTGTATTTTTGTAAATTATAACACACTGGGAAAGTGACAAATTTTCCATCGATGCATCACTCTAAGTGTGTTTATATTTACCAAACACACCACAAAAATAACATTTAAAAATATAGGTATAGATCGGTGCGTTCAATAACCAGAGCATTCCGTATGGGTGCGAAAATGTTATACGTGTGCATCAATGCACAAGTGTGATGAACCACTATGAAAATTTAAATTTGTGAACCAACAACACTGTGTCATACTTATGTGTGCATTTGATATCGTTGCAGTGATAATTGGAAGTGCACCAAAGCCAGTGCATGACTATGTTTGGAGCACACCGCTATTTTTTCTTTCATTTAAATTTATGTTTCCATATTTATAAATAAATGTTTCATTTAACAATAAAACAAAAAAAAATATTTTATATGTGAGGATGATGTATTTTATGGCAATCATGTAGCAAAGATGTCAAAAAAGGGAGAAACAACAAGTAGACCCATAAAATATGTTCTGACCATGGGAGGCCACAGAGAGCGAGAGGTATTTATACCCTTGCCTTATTACTGCAGCGACCTAAGCGGTCTTAAGGAATGTAGGCCTCCTCAAGTACTACGAGGAGGTTACATCCTTGAAGGTGCACTTTGTATTATTGGCATATATGATCCACCAATGGAGTGCTCAGGAGATGGCTTTCCATGTTAGTCCTCGGGTGTGGTAAAGGCTCACGAAGGAGTATCACTAACCTACCCAGGAGAGGGAAGGATATTCCCTAGTTCCCTAATGTCCCCCATTGGGTTTCAAATTAGATTCAAGTTTCCTAAACTTAGTTGACGCGGGAGTCTTCCTTGTGAGGGCTCGAGATACCACCATAGATCTAAGGTTCGTAGATTTGTACAAGGATTGTTCATGCGAGATGATGTCTCTCATGCGTCAAATCATCAAAGCTAGTAGGGTACTAGTAGTGATGAGAGATGCAGGTCATGCACTGACATACTGTTGTGTGGACAATCCGTCTTGCGGACAAGACTGATCTCCCTAGTGTCAAAAGGCAATCTAGCAACAAACGAACAACTAAGCTTGTCATTCTCTAGATATATTCATTTTACAAATAAATGTTATAAAGGTGTCGATCCTACCTTAGATCCAAATGCTTATTTGCAGTTGTAGTGCTTCTTTCACAACAAGAGTTCTTTCATCAACCTGCAATCACAAACAAGAAAATATTCAATAGCACCTGAATAACAAATAATCATAAAACATATCCATCATAGTGATCAAGGAATCTATGAAACAAGTAATCAGACGACAACTTATTGAGAAAAAAAAAACTTGATTGTATTAATCTTGATATAAGAAAACCTTACAACCTGAGCCTTGATGTTGTACAGGCCTTCCCGGGGTCCGAAGCAAGAGTCTCCTCTACTTTGACAAGTTCTGCACTCCTCAACCAAGACGGAAAGAGGTATCTAATCTCTCCTCACAAAAGTCTTAGTTAACCAAGTCTAAATCTTAACAACACTTAACTTCAAATATTCTAAAAGCTTGAACTCCCCTTTGAGGCTACCCAATACCTCTTTTTATAGTGGAAAAGAGGAGGTTTTATGTTCCAAGGATAAAGGGATAGAATCCTCCTTCAAAGGGATAGCTCCTCACATCAAGGGGTTAGCTCCATAAGGTAAGGGATTCATGCACCTCACAAGAGCGGTTCTGCCACCGCAAATTCCATTCTAGAAGCTTCCAGAATTCACTTCTATTGATCTTTTTGGAATTTACTTGTGCCTTTTTTATCTTATAGGGGTCCGCACTTTTAACACAGATAAAGTGCATTCAGGAACACAGGAAAGCTGAACATTGGGTGCCGGACCGTAGGCAAGATAGTCAGAAAGTGCGATACCAAAGTTTAGGAGACTTTTTAGGAACTTTTTCTGATTTTCAAGGCTTGACATGAGGAACTGATATGTTAGAATTACAAAAGGGGGAAGTATGAGTAATAACGAGCTCATACTTATGGCAGAATGTCAGGATGACAATTTTCAGTGTAACAGATTTCCCCCTAAAGTGAAAAGTCTGGAATAGATGATGTTGAAGTCTGTCATATATGAAGAGTGCAGTACTTTATCATTTCAAGGATCATCCTGTGGTCACCCTAATCGGAACCTGTAAAAACATTCAATGAAAAATATATATATATCATCGCTAAGGTAGGCATTCCCATACTCAGATCAAAACTAAATAGAAACTATTTCAAACTGTTCTGATACAGGAATGATTTTGAGTACATCACAATATAGACATGTGTAGACACAGTATGGACGCAGCCATCTGTTTATAAATAGTCCACTGTATAAATGATAACAAAATTCCTCGCAGCCTGGATGATAGAAACTAGATCCAGGGTCTTGATTTCCGCATCTCGAACTAGTACGATTCTATCCATGCAAATGAATGTGTCGAAGTCGAACATGGTAGAAACCACTTGATTACCAGTTAATAATGTAAACTGTTAACAAGTGTGAGAGTAACCACCAGTAATGTCAATGGCTCTCAAAGTACCCAGTACAATTCATGAAATGTGAATGAATGAGCTGAAGTCGAACATATCATGGAATCGTTCGATCGAAGGTCAATGATGCAACCAGTCGTCGAAAGCGAGAAACCTGCCATTGAGGCATGCAAATTTCAAGGTACTGACGATTTCTGGATCAAATTCCTAGATAATGAGTTGTCGTCGATAGAAAGTGATCTGTCATAGGAAAGCCCATAACATGAAATCATAGATCAAGTTTTGAAAATATATTAGCAAGGACTGACTCAGGGATGGTCAAAATGGATGACAGATATTTTGCAGATGAATGGTTTATTTAAAATGTTCTCTTGAACACATAACGACACTACAGATGGCTTGGTAACAATTGACCCAAAGCTAATACCTAGAAACCAGATGAAGACTTTCAAATGAGGTTTTATTAACTGTTAGGCAAAGGATTTCCCAACCCAGGTGAATGAAAAGTGTCGTGTTCAAGAGTGGTTGACTGGATTTTCGAATAATCAAAATGTAACAAACAGGTTTGTTTTTCTCTCTTTTCCCCCACCATTTCTGGCAAGTACCTCTTTATTTTTGACAAGCTTGAGGAGGATAACATTTGCTTGTTTATAAGCTCATCCTTCGGATGAGTCCAACTTATTTTAATATTTGAACCCTAAGAAGGAGTGGTTCGTTCCTGTTTGAAATTGAACAGGTCCTTTACTGTTGAATTTTAACGAGTCCAGTATATGAGAAACTTGGTGTTTTTCAATTTTAGGGAGTCTAAAGAAAAAACTTAAGAAAACTCCATGGGTGTACTTTTTCGTAAATTTAGTCTCTCGAGCCCGAAAAAGGATAAAATAATGCGGGAGAGAACTCTATTGACCGTAATTAGTCAACGTATACCTTTTTCGTAAATAGTCCATTTCAGTCCATAAAAGGGGTAAACTTATACTGAAGGGACGATCATTCATTTACTTTAACAAGTTCGAATAATCAAGTGCTCAGCAATCTTTTCATGTTTAGAGAGTCTGAAAAGGGCTTAAAAGAGGACTCCAGGGTTTCATTTTTTCGTAAGTTTTAACGAGTTTGAAAAAGGGATAAAAATGTACTCATGGTTTTCTCTTTTCCATAAGTTTTAACGAGTTCAAAAAAGGGATAAAAATGTACTCATATGACCGACTTTCAATTTAACTTATGAGTAGGAAAAGACGGAAAGAACTCGACATTTTCTTGTGTTTTACGAGAATGAAAGATAGCGAAATAATCTCAGGATTTTCATGAGTTTAACGAGTCTTGAAAATAACTGAAATTGACTCAAGATAGGTTTCATTTTTAAAAAATCTTGAAACAGAGAAAAACTATGCTTCAGAGTGGTTTCATTTTTATACAAGCTTGAAACAGAGATAAAACTATGCTTGATGCCCCCTAAGCATAACTTCTAGAGCGCATGCCCCCAAGCTTCATTTCATTCAACTAAGTACACATTTGGTAATTAATAGTTGGATGGAATGAAGGTTCATTTACGAGATCATATGAAAGACCCGATCAAAACTGTAAGAAAATTATGCAAAAACTAACTTAAATATATCACTTAACATTTACGAGATCTAATCAAAGACTCAACTCAATTAGGGGAGGATTTGTTTCATTTTTTAACGAGCTTGACACAGGAAAAGAACTATGCTCATGGCAACGTGTTTCATTTTTTAACGAGGTTGACACAGTAACAAGAACCATCCTCACCTACATGTTTCATTTTTTAAACGAGGTTGACACAGTAACAGGAACTTTCCTCAAGAACTACTTATTTCTAATCTATCAATATAACCTAGTGATTCATTTTTTAATGAGGTTGACACAGAAAAAGAACTATCCTCATACCTAATTCATTTTTTAACGAGGTTGACACAGTAACAGAACCATCCTCTGACCGACTGATTCATTTTTTAACGAGGTTGACACAGAAAAAGAATTGTCCTCGTTTCATTTTTTAATGAGGTTGACTCAGGAAAAGAACTGTCCTCATTTCATTTTTTAACGAGGTTGACTCAGGAAAAGAACTATCCTCAGAAACTACTTATTTCTAATCTATTAATCTACTCTCTACAATCTACCTACTGATTCATTTTTTAATGAGGTTGACATAGGAAAAGAACTGTCCTCATCGCCGACTGATTCATTTTTTAATGAGGTTGACACAGTAAAAGGAATTCTCCTCACCAATAATTGATTCATTTTTTAATGAGGTTGACACAGTAAAAGAAACTATCCTCAGAAACACCTGTTTCATTTTTTAACGAGGTTGGCACAGGAAAAGGAACTTTCCTTGAGAACTGATTTGATCATGGCTTCCAACTGGAAGAAACACATGTCAATGGAAACACCTTGATCATGGCTTCCAAGAGGTCTTCATCAGAAGGAAGAATAGTTCTCTGGAAGTAACACATGTCAAGGGACTCAAAAGGGATAAGAACATCACATTCAAATAATCCCATAGAGTTTTCCATGTCAATTACTGGATCTAAGTCAAAGGAAGACGAGCAAATGGTGAGAAGCTCGCTTACATCGGTAACTGAAAACATGGGACCAGTTGCCACATAATTAACCCATGGCGGGTAGATACCACTTGCGTATGAGGAAAATTCAGGGATGTCGGATAATTGGTAGTCGAATCAAGACTAGCGAATGAAAGCTAGTCTACAGTCACAATGTTTCCATTGTGAGGGAAAGACATCACGCGAAAGAGTGTCGATACGACAGCTTTCATTGCATAGACATAGTCTCGCCCAAGGAGTAAATTGAAATCCAAGGGACCTTGAACTACCATAAGATCAATACAGACAGTTTTACCTTCCAAAGTAATAGAAAACTTAGGAAGGATCCCTAAAGGTTCACTAATGGTTCTGTTAAAAGCTTTCAGATTCTGCGTAATAGGCACAAGTTGAGGGGAACCCAAAGCTTTCCAAGAAGTTGAGGATAAAATACTAACAGAAGCACCTTCATCTACCTGTGTGCGATGTATGTCCCTACCACCAAACTTCACAATGATTTGGAAAGGGATAGAGGAAGGAAGACGAGGTTCTGTCAGTCTATTCCAATCAAAGGAAAAGACCTCAGTACTTGGAGGGGGTTCTGTAGAAACAGGTGAAATGCCCCCCGGCATAGAAGAATCTGATGTAACAAGAAGAACCTGAGCGGTATGAAGTTCACTCTCTACAGGGAGAATGGGATCGACCGAGTGTGAAATCGAATCGACCACTTGATCAACTAATGGATCATCAACCTGAGTGATATGAGTTTCACTCTCTAATGGAAGAGTGGGATCGACTGTACTTGAAATTATATCAATCACTCCGTTAGTTGATGGTAGGTTGGGAGAAAGTTTACGGTAACCAATTGGAAATTATTGCTATGGAACAGTAAGGTTTTCCAACAATTTTGAGGCTTCATCCATGTGAGGGAAAATGTGAGTTTGATGACTCCCTTTGCATAACTTACAAGGAAACCTAACTTTACCCTTTTTCCCAGGAACCTGACTATCACTGGTTGATGGATCAACGGAAAGTTGATGAGATTTGTCTGACCATACTTCCAAGACATTTGGAATACTGGGACAATTGATAAGGAAGTGGTCACCCTTACAAAGCCTGCAAAGGTATTTGGGTTTACGATGCATGTTGGAGGTTTCCTCAACACAACTAACACTTACATCCATGGTTGACTGGTTGACTTCTTTCTTATCTTGCTTCTTCTTCGTCTTCTTCTTCTTCCTCCCTTTATTCTTCTTCTTAGCCACCTGGTTACTAGCATCAAGGCTTTTACCAAGCAAAGAGGAAGAAATGGAGGAAGAAATATTAGGCGAAGAAGGTAAAGGGTCAACAGAAGGTTGGTGATGTTGAGATGGTGAACTCTGTTGAAGTGAAGCATCCGGTTGAGGTGGAACAATTGGAGTATTCGGGGCCAACGAAGGTGAAAATAACCATATCGGTAAACCTATTGTAAATCCAGGTAATGACAAAGTAGCCATATAAGGAGGACCAACATTTCCAAAGCAAGGAAAAGTACTAGGATTCTCGTTAAGAGGGGTTCCTTGGTTGGTATATTCTGGAACAATTGTCATTATATTCAACTTCAGTGAATTTTATTAAAAATTTAAAAATAAAATTAACAATTCACAATTCACACGTAACAATTAAAATTCATAATTCACACCTATGGTCTCAAAAAGTAAAAACAAACAAATTAACACGCGCTATCAAATCTAGGAGTCAAACCACACACAAACTGTAACTTCCCGTACTAAAAACACTAGTTGGTGATGAAATCCAACATCGTAGAATTTAATACAGAAAGGGCAGTTAGAACAATTACCCCGACAACCTGCTTAATGAAACAAACTGACACAAGTTTCTTCACAAAACTATCTCGAGTGAAGAGAACCCCCCAGAGAGTCCAAGTGAGTCTAGCCAATGTCTGCTCCAGGTACAGTGAGATCTTTCCTTCACCGTCACCTTAGGAAATAATCTTAAGTTTATGGACACTAAGGTTACCAACAGTAACAAATATAATTGGGGGAATAGTCTACGATCCGATCTCACACGCAAGGGCAGAGTAACAAGCTCAATCCCCTTGAAGGTTCCTTGACATGGTTAATCCGAGGTTTACCGACAAGTGACCCCAGGCTCCTAGACAATGGTTAATCCGAGGTTTATCATTTGTAATGCACGCAAAATCTTCTATCTTCCCCAATGAAACAGAATTGATTGTCTCAAAGGTTCGGACATGATCTCGTGATTGACTTCTTTAAGAGAAGCTTCCCAGATTATACAAATTACAATTGGATTAATCTCCTACCACAATATTTGTCTACTTGTTTGTTTTTACTACCTTGGAGAGTTAATTACTCCCTACTCCAAGATACTAGCCTAAGCTATGTTGGTGGAAAGAGCCCTAAAAATGTAAAAAATTACTAGATGAATTTTAATCAAGCGTTGTGTTATTTAGGTTGTTATTACTCAAAGGGTAAATGGATATGAAACCAATGGTGTTATGACCTGACCCAAAAATGAATGCAATCGAATATGATAATGTAATATTTTCAATTTGATGAATCCTAACTAAAGTAAGGAAAGAGTTTCCATCACTTCCAACAATGCAAAAAATTGATCACTAAGAGAAAATATAAAAAATTCTCTAATGCACTAATTTCATCAAGAAAAACTAATGCAAATCAATCCTAAAACAATTTTTTATTTTTGTGTTTTTAAAACAAGCATAAAAACATCTAAATTCAAATCAAAGAAAATTGATCTAAATCTACGATTGATTTTTCAGAATGTAAACTATGCAGTTGTAATCTATGCACAATTCACATGAAAGTATGCAAATGTAATCTATGCACATTTTTCATTTTAAATTCTGAAAATGAGAATTCTAACTATGCAAATGTGATCTATGCAAGAGAATTCTCAAACACAATCACGTGCAAGCCAAGAAAATTGGGTGAGAGCTCCAAATATCAAAAAATAAAAACACTCAAAGGCGATTAACACTCATACAATTTTTTTTGCAAAAAAAGAAGCAAAAAGATGCAAAATTGTGAAAATACTGAGACAAACCTCCAAGTAATGACTAGAGGAAATCAAATTAAGAATTTCTCCAAAAAAGAGACTCAAAACACCCAATACTGCTAAGATTCATTCACATAAAGCTTTTGACAGAAACAATCATCAATCTGGGCAGAGACTAAAAACTCTAAATCAAAATAAATATAAACTAAAGAAATAAATCTAAAGTTTTTCAAAATTTTAATAGGGTATGCAGGCTCCAAGATGTCACAATTGCGGTCCCGCACTGTTTACACAGGAAAAGTGGGAAACTTCCCGCACTGTGCAAAGAAGGAAAAGTGCGGTCCTTGGAAAAATTAGAGAAAAACATAAAAGATCTCAAAATTTTCAAAAACAGAGAAAACCTAAGCTACCCAGGCAGATGTCTATCAATCAAAAACTAGGAAAAACGTTTCCTCAAATCAAAATAAAAGAGAACCAAAAAACAAAAAGTTATTTCCCCAGTGGAGTCGCCAATTTGTTGTGTGGACAATCCGTCTTGCGGACAAGACTGACCTCCCTAGTGTCAAAAGGAAATCTAGCAACAAATGAAAAACTAAGCTTGTCTTTCTCTAGATATATTCATTTTACAAATAAATTTTATAAAGGTGTCGATCCTACCTTAGATCCAAATGCTTATTTGCAGTTGTGGTGGTTCTGTCACAACAAGAGTTCTTTCATCAACCTGCAATCACAAACAAGAAAATGTTTAATAGCACCTGAATAAAAAATAATCATAAAACATATCCATCATAGTGATCAAGGAATCTATGAAACAAGTAATCAAACGACAACTTATTGAGAAAAACAAAACTTGATTGTATTAATCTTGATATAAGAAAACCTTACAACCTGAGCCTTGATGTTGTACAGGCCTTCCCGGGGTCCGAAGCAGGAGTCTCCTCTACTTTGACAAGCTCTGCACTCCTCAACCAAGATGGAAAGAGGTATGTAATCTCTCCTCACAAAAGTCTTAGTTAACCAAGTCTAAATCTTAACAGCACTTAACTTCAAATATTCTAAAATCTTGAACTCCCCTTTGAGGCTACCCAATACCTCTTTTTATAGTGGAAAAGAGGAAGTTTTATGTTCCAAGGATAAAGGGATAGAATCCTCCTTTAAATGGATAGCTCCTCACATCAAGGGGTTAGCTCCATAAGGTAAGGGATTCATGCACCTCATAAGAGCGGTTCTGCCACCGCAAATTCCATTCTAGAAGCTTCAACAATTCACTTTTATTGAGTTTTTTGGAATTTACTTGCGCCTTTTTGATCTTACAGGGGTCCGCACTTTTAACACAGATAAAGTGCGTTCAGGAACATAAGAAAGTTGAACATTGGGTGCGGGACCGCAGGCAAGATAGTCAGAAAGTGTGATACCAAAGTTTAGGAGACTTTTTAGGAACTTTTTCTGATTTTCAAGGCTTGACATGAGGAACTGATATGTTAGACTTGAAAAAGGGGGAAGTATGAGTAATAATGAGCTCATAATTATGGCAGAATGTCAGGATGACAATTTTCAGTGTAACACATACACATCATATGGCAGTGGTGATGATTATGATGAGGGTGATAATCATGATCATGAATGGTGGTGATCATGATGCTTCTAGTAGTACCACCCCATCGGATCACGATCATCAAGATGTCAAGTCATCCCTTTGGTAGTAAGCCTCCTCGTCAGTCATATAATGATGAGATGTGAAAGCTAGAGTATGTTCCTTATGTTTCTCTTGACAGAGTAGACCAACCACATCCTCCTCCACCTCAACTGAGTTTGACAGACATTGATCAGGCAGTAGTTGACGATCCATCAACTTCTACTACATACGAGACCAACACTTCATCTATTGTATTAGATATTTGATTGCACTTATTTGAATTTATGTATTTATTCAACTTGTATATATATATATATATATATATATATATATATATATATATATATATATATATATATAGTGCATTTTTTTGTTCATGTTTATGTACTTAATTTATATGTTGGTGTTGATGTGTATATTGTTAGGTCATAGTAGATATGTTAATTTAAAGTGCTTGCACATAGACGTGTATGTTATAACACTTATTTGACATGAGATTTATACTAATTTGATGATGTGTGTGGTCATGATGTTAGATTACATTTTTTTTGTCCTGTTAGATGTGATCACGATGATGATTCCCTCTTAAAATATTAGATTTGTGTGCTAGCTAATGTCATTTATATATGCTAGAGGTGTCTATAATTAGATGATGGCAGTGAATTCAAATGTGTATCTTAGATGATGTTTATGCTTGTTGCATGGTTATAATCGTGATGTTTATTTTTATGAAATAATGTTTATTTTAGATTATGCATTGGTAAAATTATATCAAACTTTTGTATATGAAATTACATGCAAAACAACTCACTTTAGAAAAAAGCAAATATAGTTTATTGATATTCAATCCAACTTAATTATTAAAACATTTCAATACTCACAAGGAAAAATTAATTAAAGATAAAAATAATTTAGTTATTTCTTAATAAGGAAAAAATATCTAACTCGTTCAATTTTTAACATAAAATATTATTAATAATAAATTATTCAAAAATCTCTTGAGATGCAAACATCTTTTAGAGTGAAAAGAGATTTTATCCCTCTAGGGGCTTGTTATATCTGGAGTTAAGATGGATCTACATTTAATATTTTTTATTATTAATATTTTCTAAAATATTATTTATCAAATCCATATTAAACATTGAAAATTATACAAATATCCCTCATACATTGAATTATAAAGAAACTTTTAATGGAAAAAGAATTCTCTCAATATTTCTCACTAAAGTGAAAATATAATAAAATTTTCAATTTAAATTACTATATTTTTCTCTATATAAAGTATCCTATAAAATTTTGTTATTTAATATGGACATTTAAATATTTTACTTATGGTTCTGTGTAAAATAATTTTTGTTATATATATATATATATGAAGCATAGAATGAATTACGCATAATGGAATATCAATAATACTATTTCTTGTCATGTGAAAAAAATTACATTTCTTCCTTCTATTAAAAAGTAAATTATATTTTTTTACTCATTAAATTTTTTCCTCATAATAAAAGCTACTTTTTTTTTTTTTTTTTTACTTTCAGTTATTTTATATCTCTATATAGAGTTATATAAGATTAACGTGTAAATTCAATTATTGTAATTATGGAAGACATCTCTCCCATACTTAGCTATAGAGTGTCTCTCAAGGCAATTAATTTAGATTTAATATAACTTAAAAATTATATTTTTATAAAATTTAATTTATTACTAAAGTTATCAAGTAATTTAAATTTAATATTTACATCAACTCTTACTAATTTAAATTAGAAATTTCTCTATCTAAATATGAGGATAAATAAATGTAAAATAAGGCTTGTGAAGTTACTTGTATTTGGGGATTTTCTCTATTGGAAGTTCTACCTTAAAAGGAAAGTGAACCTTTTTTTAGTAATAAAGATATAACATTTTGATGTTGTTTTGGTTTTTATTTGCTATTATACTGGTTTAAATTTAACTCTTTTTAATAATAAATATGAGTTCAATAATACAAAAACAATACTATATTAGATTTAAACTTATGAGAAATAATATATTTGATTGCTCTTAATGAACAACTCAAAAAATGTTATTTTTTCCATATCTGTATCACGAGATAGTCACTAAAATTCATGTTTTTCACATTTCTCGTAACTAATATTACATCATGTTTAAAATTATAAAGACATGTATACTTTAAATAATTTAGTTATAAATACATAAAAAATAGATATTTATTTTACATAATCTAAATAAGAAACAAAATGTATCACCCAGTCTATTTGAAAGTCAAATAGATTCCTCTTAATCACCATAAAGTGTCATGGGATTGATATGTTTTTATCGCACTGGTGCAATCATATTTACCAAACTCACTACAAAAATAATATATTTACCAAACTCACTACAAAAATGATATATATATATATATATATATCGATGCATTCAATAACATGAACTTTATGTATCGGTGCAAACATGTTATGTGTGTATGTTTTACAACACATCGTATTCAGTGCATTATTATGTTTTTGGCACACGGCTGAATTTTTTTTTTTAATTGAAAGTTATGTTTCCATATTAATAAATATATTTTTTATTTAATAAAAAAAAAAATTCATGTATGAGGATGATGTATTTTATATGTCAATCATGTAGCAGAGACATCAACAGAGATAGAAACAACAACAACAGGAGAAAATGGAGGACCCATACAATATGGTCTGAGCATGGGAGGCCGGACAGAGGGAGAACAACTAATTTTTATCCTACAATACACACTCCAAGTGTCTTACTAGAGTTCAAAGGCCACTGCTACAAACTAAAATGGAACCATCGATTTCAGAAATGGAACTATGAAAATTTTATACTTTGTTAAACACTTCTGGTTCAAATGGTAAAAAAAGAGTGAAACTATAAGGAATTGGGACAGAGGAAAGATATTAAATTAGGGTTTCATGGGTTTTATTAGTCACATACCAAACACCATGAAAAATTTAAGTGTGTCTTTCACACCATTGTCATATCATACAATTGATGTCCTTGAAATTGAAGACGTGATGTATATGGCATGGACTCGTGACTTTGAATGACATGCTATTCATTGTTAAAGTCATCAAAGAGTTATCACTACATGATGATTTTTATTGGTTCTACTACAATAAAACACGTAAAAACATTTCTGAATCTTACCAATTATACTATAAAATTTCAACAAGAAGAATAAACAAAATATAATTAGCGAAATAATGAAAACAAAAACATACAACAATAATTTAAATGATGAGATAACACAAGTACATATCACTCTCCATTGTCATCACCTTGATTATCTTCCTTTCTTGGCATGATAACATTTTTGTTCTCAAAAATATATTTTGATCTAGGGTAGTGTCTTAATACAAGCCACGAATCCCTATCCAACAAATTTGGGTAAAAATACACCTGGTTGCATTGTTTTGGGAAAACATAATGCTCACTAGCTTCACGCCACATATTTCTAGAGTTAATAAATATCATCCCACTATTGCGATATTCCTTTACATTATTCCAATCAAAGGTATCCCACCACTTGCACATAAAAATAACACATTGGAATAAAGAGAAGTCCACTTGAATGATATATTGTATCTTTCTAAGGTAACCTAATGTTCCCTGCATTATGTTTTGATCATGATGGCTAGCATGACTAGATTGGTTGAACTCGACTTCCACTCCATATTCTTGTGTGATGCATCCATCATCGACATCCTCCATGCAAAATTTATGTTTATATTCCCACATAGATGGGAACAAATGCGCTTATAAAAATTGAAAAAATCACAATGTCATGTGTCTAATAACCTGAACATAATTAAAAATTATATATATATATATGTATGTATGTATGTATGTATGTATGTATGTATGTATTTATGTATGTATGTATGTATGTATGCTACATTTCAAAGGTGAAGTTAAAATTGTACCAAAATATATTATAATTACCAATGCATCCTCTTCAACACGTGGGTAATGACCAGATGCATTGCATTTCTCTCTAACTTGATAAACAACCCAACTATTAGGGTATCTCATTGTCATATTTTATTTTAAATGATCAGGATAACGCACACTTCTACCATTCAACCATTTGAATTATTTCATGTCATTATCTCTTTTTCTCTTTTTCTCTTCATACAATGAAACCCATGGCTGTGTCGCTTGCATGTTGTAAAGAATGAATTTGTTGGTGGCCTCAATTTCTTAATTCACTAATGAAATCACATACACACACACACACATACACACTCACTCACACACACACACACACATATAGTACGCATGACATCAAAAAATACATTAATATGAAGTTCAATGTGAATAGTAATTCGAAAAATGATAATTCTACACTTACTCTTTATCATGAGCCTCTTTCCATTGGTTTTGAGAATCTGCCCTTCTCTTTTGTCTTCATCCCTTTCGCCATCCCAAATTTCTACACCTAGTGTGCTATCAATTTTCTTGATGTACTCATTGGAATAATAGAGAGACTCATATGATAAATACCCCTCTTCCATAGATCCCTCAGGTTTTTCCCTTTGTCGAAAAAAACATTTAAATTTATTAATGTACCTCTCTAAGAAGAATATCCAAAAACAGGAAACAACCCCAACTAATTCAACCTCATCTATTATTTGAATAATAATATGAACCTCGAAGTCCATGAAATGCATCGGCCATTCCCTCTCAACCATACAAAAATTCTCATCTATCACTTGACGCCACCATTGAATGCTAGCCATATGAATCTCCTTTAATAATGATCCAATGTACAAATGTAGATAATTTAGATATAGGACATCATAGGTCTTGGGGGAATTCATTGTTCACACACCCACACATGAGCAAAGGATAATGACAGTGCACATCAAATAGTACATTATACAAAAATTAATTATAAAATATACCATTACATAAAAACAAAAAAACAATAAATTCATGTTTTTAACATACACACTCTTAGAAGGTTCAAATAGCCATGCAATTTAAACTCTGACAAGCAATATTCCCTAGTGAAGTAGTGTCGTAGTGAAGACTCATATAAAGAAGCCACCCTTACCCTCATTATAACTTCCTTTTCCAAAGAAAGCTAATCTTTCTTTAAAATCCATGGGACATCACCTTATTTGAAAGACCAATAGGGACCAACCTCTCCTCTAGCTTCTTATCTTGGCCAATGTTTCTTTTTAGTTTTTGAAGAAAAAATATATCCCATAACAACCAATGTGTCACTTTCTTTAAATGATATGGGCCTCCATCAAGAAAATGAAACATATTTAAATATATGCATGGGATTTTGTAAGTGGGTAATATTAAGCTTCTACCAATATGGGAGCTCATAAAATATATATTTACTTTTCATCCCAAAGTCAAATTTATCAACATAGGTGTCGAAGAATTCTAGATCATGGAACATAAGCTCTTCATTAGAATTGAGAATTTCTGCAAACTACCTCTCCTTCTATCTCTCATATGCTCTAAGAATTTACTTGGTGGAATTATTGCAAGACTTTAGGTTCTCTCTGGTTTACCATTGAAAGAAGATTTTTTTCTTACTTAAGGGTGTTCTTCTCGAAGGAATACCTTGGACTAGTCATACATTGGATTTCATAGGTGGCCGGATCACCTAGCCTTCAAAGAAGGTCTTCAACATTTACATCCATGATACCATTTTGTTCCAAGATGAAAGAAATTATTGCGTACAGGCCAACACATTAGCGACCACAAATATATGAACAACTGCAATCAATTGAACTAATATGAAAAAAAATATTGTTACTAAACAGATCAATAACAATTTAATTTACTAGAGAAAACTCCTAAGCCTGGATAATCATGTATGGTGTAAGAACATATGCCATACAATGTAAAACTCCTCTTTATTGTGATGGTTATTGATACATCATATATGTCAGTGTCTTCCAGTGTTGCTAGTCATTAGTGATCAAATATTCTCTTACAAGTTTTTTTATAGGGTCCTGCTACAAATTTTTGTGGTTTCAGTAGGTCATCAAATAAAAATTTGGTCACTGAATAGTGTGTCTAGGTGTGTTACTACTCCTTTCAGTCCATGTATTGGTGTTTCCATCATTCATTTTGATGAGTGATCAATGAAATTTATTCATTACCATCTTAGTCACATCACCATGTTCATCATTCAACTCATTTCATGCAGCGTCATCATTAGGTCTTAGGGTCAAAATCACAAAAATCAGTTATTTCACCATCAAATTCAGAACTAAAGGAGTAGTAATGGTTAAAAAATTTCAATAAAGGTTTCAAAAGTATAATTTAATTTATATTATCATGTAATATGTTTCAAAAGGTTATAAATTTGCAATTCATTATAAATGCAAAATCAAAAAGTGAAAGAGCATGGTGGGGCCACAACACCACTATGAAGAAAAATCGATTTCCAAATCTATAAAAGACCAAATGAGAACCTCATGTGCTCATTTCATCTTCAAGATACCTCTCTCCACCAAGAAATACCATTTTCACCCTCAAAGTAGCAATTCCTTGCCACCAAAGTGCCTCATCATTTGTTGCGCTGCGCTTTTGATGCGCATTTATTGCGCTACGTTTTTGTTGCGCTTTTGCCAGAGGCGCTCTGCTTTCTTCAAGGAGGATAGAATCATCATTTTAGAGAAATTATTAATCAACCACAAGTTCCAGTGTATCATATACAAGTAAGTTAGCCCTTAAACTACCTCTTTGGATTTATTTCATGCTTGGAAATACCAATTTCCTCTTGTAGGGTTTTGGTTGCATTTTCTTGTTTTGATTGTCTCATTGACAAATTGTTGAGAAGAACCATAATTTTTAAGCTCTGAAACCTTCCATCACCTTTTAAATACCTTCATAGACATTTTCCCTCACCCCAATCCCCAATTTTCACTATTTTCCAACAAACCCTAGCCTATACTACACTTTCCTAGGGTAGGACCATGTTTTCCCCTTTTGGACCCCTTCCCCTCTCTCATTCCATCAAATTTCACTTTCCTCTACTCCCTAACATCTCTCCCTACCCTCCTAAAGTTTCCAAATCATTTAGAATACCCCTAACCACTTCATCTCCCTTCATTTCTAAAAAATTCCCAAATCCGCTGTTTTTTCCTACACTAAACCCTAATTTCCCCTCCCACTGAGCTAGGTTTGCTATGGAATTAGAGACAAATGAGAAAAAAAGACACAAGGGAGGTCAGATCATAAGGTATGATCCCACTTTAGCACATGATATCATGTCTTCACCTTCTTTTAAGAAATCATTCGAGGATGCAAGATTCCTTGCCTTTTGCCAAAGGGTTGAGGAACATGGATTTCATGACAAAATTACCAGCACTTTTGCCACCAGAATGCAGAGAGATAAGGTGACTATTGTAGGGGTGGTGTTCACTCTCTCAACATAGACCATTACAATAGCTATAGGGATTCCAAACAGTGGAGAAAATTAGTTCAAGAGTAAAGACCTTGACCTTGAAAGTTACAAAATGTATTTTAAGGAAACATAAAAAGTAGATCCAATACACATCTTTCCATTTAGATAATTGCTAGAAAAGTATGCCCCTCTCATGAAATTTACCATGAGATATTTTACATGTGAGTGTAGGTCCTCAAGGTTATAACAATATCATATGAGACTCTTGATCCATTTCACCAGTGTAAAATCCCTAAACATGCCTCATTACCTTTACAAAAACATGGTAAAAATGGCAGAAGAGGTACGAATATTGCGAGAAAATCATCATGCTAGTTTGTTTCACCATGGCTTGGTGAAAATCTTGGTTTTCCATTAGTTAACATAGATCAATTTGTCATGGGATGCTTTTATATATTCAACTTCTCTTTTGTCTTCTCTAGCTCGGTCTAGCAGCCACTCTACACCTTTGACTTCACCAACACATCAAGTGGTTGCTTCAACAAGTAGACCTGTCACAAGAACTCTTAGAGAAGAGGTGACTCATACCTATACTAGAGGTAAGAGGCTTTTTTGTGTTCTAGACATTATTGAAAGGCCCAAGCCTACATCAAGTGAGCAAGAAAAATCACCACATCACGAGCCACCATTGTTGGATGAGGAACAAATACATATTGACATTGATATGGAAGATTTGGAGCATGAAAAGGAAAAAACGCCAGAGCAGGTCATCATGGAGAAGGAGGCTGAAATTAGAGAGCTCAAGGACAATTTTTCAAAGGAAAATTTCTTGGTTTCATTCTTGCAATAAGAGAACATGCAACTAAAGGTAAATCAACTGCTCTTAAACAAGCCTAAAGAAAATTTGAGTAAGGATGATGCCAAAGTTAAGTCAGTGGTTAATATTGATGATTCATAGGATCAAGAAGAATAGGTGAAAGCAAGGATACCAAGAACAAGAGGCCTCAAGAGAGCACTTGAGTAGCAAAACTAAACATCTCCACCGAAAGCTCAAATGACAGTTGATGAACTCATTTTGGCAGAAATTGAGAAAGAAAAAGTAGGATGGCTGGATAGGGTGAATTGCCAGTTGAAAAAGCTTCTTAAGAGGGAAAATAAGAATAATAACCTAGAAATACACATGTCCATGTATTATCACGCAAGGAACCAGGTCTCCCAAATCATGATCAAGCAGTTGAAGAATAAGCTCAAGCAAACTATAATGAGGAAAAAGGAGAAACATAAGCTTGAATTTCTTACTGAGGCATCCCTCATTGCATGAGACATCATCACATGGTTTCATGGAGAAATTTTGGGCAATTTTTGAAGAATTTTTGTGACTTTTGGCCAAATTGGAAATGTTTATTCAACCAAAAGCTCAGTGCCTTCGCGCTACGATTTTTCCTTAGACCTCCAATTTCCAAAAACTTTACCTTGTTGGATACATAATCACTCATACATGTTAGATATCCACTTTTAATGTCTTTTCAGCAAAATAGTTGAGATAAAATGCCCCAAAACAGGTCAAAAATACACTTTTTGCCACCCTTCTTGACTAGGCACTTCGCTTTTGGGAGTAGCTATGGGAGAATGCATTTTTCTCTGTCATAGGGTGTCAATTTTTCTTACTTGAGGTCTCTAATGACAACTAGACATCCTGAAATTTCCATTGGATCTTTCAGAGCTGGATTTGGAGCAGTGTAAGGCCTTCAAAAGTCCCTTACAAGTTTGACACAACACTTTTGTCTCGAGGTGCTGCACTTTTGCAGAGAGGCGCTGCGCTTTTGCCTGTAAGTGAAAATTTCGACTTTTCTTCAATCAAGTATTAGTTTTATGATATAATTCCTCTACTTTCAAGTTTATGTGATGTAATAGAAGGTTAATGTACTTGTTATAGTCATTTTGGTGTAAATTTGGACCTCAGTGATGAGGAGTAGGTTAGTCAAAGTCTATTTGAGGAGAGTTTGTTTAACCTCCTAGTCATTAGGTTTTTGTTGAGAAATTCATGTGAGTTGTTCCTACACTGAGGAATTTGGCCACTGAGAGAGGGTAAGTTTTTTTTAGTCTATATGTACGTGGTTTTCAGTCATTTTTAGGGTTGGACATCAGAGGGTCAAAGTCTTGTTAGTACTTCATCACTTTTTACAGGAAATCAAAGGACCATTGCAACGATTATTCAATAATTATTGTGTTGTGAGTTTGTGATAATGTTTTCTATCTATTATAGATTTATATGAAATATAATTTAGTCTCCTTAACATATCTTTGATCTTTAGTGATGTTCCTAAGAGATTTTAAGCAGAATTATTTTAATTAATCTCTATTTTGTTAGGAATCTCATCTTTGTGTATTTTTTCTTCTTAAGAAATGATTCATGGTATACATTCTCATTTTGATCTTCTTTCTCTTTCAAACTCTACACTACACCAACCAACTCTTAATATATCGCAAAAGCATGCCTACCCTACTCCTGTATATCTCTTGCAACTAAAACCTTTGATGCTTTGACCTACTTCCCGGATTTTTCACTTCTGATCCAGAAAAAAACCTTAAAATATTTCAAACCCTAGAGCCAAAATATCTAGCCTAAAATCCATTCTTGCACCATTCAAATATTTGGTTGTCATTTTCATAGAGAGAGCCCTCTCTGGTTTGGTAGGGCTAGATGCCAAACTAAAATGTTGGTTTGAGGTTACCTCAATCGATATCCTTTCAGCCTTGGGACATTGTGGAGGCTAAGAGTACACATGTATCCCTTCCCATAATTCCTTCAATTAATTTACCAATGGTTGTAAGTATATATCGATATTTTTCACCTGTCTTCTACTAGGGACTATGAGAGCCAACATAATATGTTCATTCTTCATCGAAAACCATCAAGGGACATTATTGTTGATCACTACTACATGCATGCAGAGTAATTCTATTAGTTATGGAGTTCGAATTGTAGTTCGTTCATCAGTTTAATGCATGTGTAATTCTATTAGTTACATGAGTTAGAGTCAGTTGAACTAGTTG
Organism: Pinus albicaulis; assembly: GCA_034641835.2. Classification (NCBI taxonomy): domain Eukaryota; kingdom Viridiplantae; phylum Streptophyta; class Pinopsida; order Pinales; family Pinaceae; genus Pinus; species Pinus albicaulis. The sequence continues at coordinate 72,146 of JAXQQM020062495.1, forward strand.
TAACTGTTTGAGTTAGAGGTATCAAGTGAATTAAATATTATTTAATTCACAATGAGTGATCTACCATGCAACTAATGATTTACTATTAATAGTTGCATGCATGTTAGCTCCAGTGGAGACCCAATTGAGGCAAAGGTTAAAGGGATGTTAAATATTAGTTGTGTGATTAGTATTTTTCCCGCATACAATCAAACATCCATTGGATTTCCCATGATCCTTGTGTGGTTTTGGAAGGCCAATTTTGTCCAGGACAGCGTGAGACAGTTGTGAGAGCGCAAGAGACTCTTGTGAGAAGATTGCATTGTAATTGTTTCATGATTTGTTAATTTTGGACAACTATGTCCAAACACCATGTTATGATGCTCAGATGAAGATACCAATATTTTTATTGGGTTCCTCTTTCGAACAGGTGCAATATCGATCTAAAGATCATCTTGATCCGATGAGCATAACATTTATTTTGAATTTATTTTTAATCTATTCAAAATATGTGCGGGCCGACTTTAAGTTTTGTTGCAACAGCAGAATTGTCACACACCCTAACTGATGGATATAAATAAGGTCAACGTTGGAGGACATCTCACTCATCTCATCCTCACACATTCTCTCTCCTCATCTGATTGGTTCGACCACTTGGAGTCTCTTCTCTCTCCACACGTGGGAAATCTGCCAATAGCAATTTCTGGTTTTTGGTCTAAGGTTTCTGCAGCAATTGCAGCAAATTTTGACCAATGTTTACTTTGGTCAACACAAGGTCAAATCGACCCGAAACTCTCCCACAATCGCGATTTCTCTAATCCCCATTTTCTAGCACTATTTTCAAGGCAAGACATTGACTTTGACTTTTCAGCATTGACCTAGCTACTACTGCTATTTGCATTGACCGTTGAGTGACAACATTGACTTTTCTGGGGTTAACTTTTGAGTTGACCGTTTGGCTGTCCTGAGGGTTGTGTGACATTATTGGTTAGCTGACCAAATCGAGACTTTGTTGGTTGATGCATCTTGCTGACCATCATAACACACCATCACACTTATATGTTTTTTATTTGTCTTCTATCGATCTACTGGTATGTTCTATCAGCATTTTACTTTATTGTTTATGTGATTGTCGTCTAAATATTGAAGAAAAAGTAAAGTTGCATCAATCATAGAACATCTACATAAATTTACATGGTATCGAAGCTGAGGTGAAGACAAAGCCCTAATTTTTAGCAATCACCGAAGAAGAGGATGGGTTCCTCAAACTACAAAGGCTTCAAGGCGGATGAAAAAGTGACTGGGAAGGATGACTTCCATGCTTCAAATATGTCATTAGATCTTATGTTGGAAGACCAAGATGTCATGGACTATGTGCAGGGTAAAATCCAAGAGCCTCCATCCACTACAACTATTTCTGCCAAAAGACAGTATAAGAAGGGGGAGATCAAAGAAAAGCTAATGATCAGGGACTCAATTCACAAGATTTTGGTTGCTGCATCTCTGATCTGGGCACATCCAAAGAGATGTATGATAAGTTGGTCCACATGTTCAAGGCCAATAATGTGAATCAAGTCCTATTCTTCAAGAATAAATTGAAGAATATGAAGAAAGGCAGGGATGATTCTATTCAATCATATTTTCTGAAGCTGGCCAAGATTAGGAACAATCTACTGGCCATTGGGGAGATGATAAAGGATTGAGAGATGGTACTTACCACACTTCGTGGGCTCTCATCTAAATGGCATGTTTTCAAGACTACCATTCTCAATAATAATGTGATACCTAACTTTGATGAAGTATTATCGAGATGCGTTCAAGAAGAGACAAGAATGAAGGAGTATGAAAATGAAGGAAATGTTGCCTACGCTGCTCATTATAGAAAGAAGAAATTTGGTGGTCCAAAGAACAAAGGAAGAGCATGGGCCCAAGGAAATAAGGGCAAGAATTACACTTGTCATAGGCTAGGTCACTATGCTAGATAATTCCCTTTCAAGAAGGATTCTCTTGATGGTGATGACAACAACAACAACTGGAGGAATGGAAATCAAAGGAACAACAAGTTCAAGGGAAAGAGGAAGGCTCCCTCTGGTAGAAATGGTCAACCTTTCAAAAGGTCAAGAAACTCAAGGTATGAGGATTCAAATGTTGTTGATAAAAGAAATGCATTCATTCTTGTATCTGACCTGTCTGCTACATCTCCACCCGACACTATGGATGTCTGGTTGATAGATAGTGGTGCCTCAAGGTACATCACTGGGTTCAAGGATGTTATCTATGATATGGTTGAGAAGGATACTAATATTGAAATTATCCTTGGAGATAATGCCACATATCCCGTGAAAGGGACAGGGACTGTGACCCTCCATTTGTCTCAACGTCAAGTCCTCTACTTGCAGGATGTACTCTATGTACTTAATATGAAGAAGAACCATGTGTCTATATCGACCATGGAAGACAAAGGTTTCAATGTGGCATTCATTGATGGAAAGGTGCCCATGTGGAAGAAGAGCTTCAAGGAAGCTAACACAATTGTGTTTAGAGTTGATACACTCTACCAGGTTGGAGGAAGTCCACTGAGAGTGATGACATGTGATACTATCTGACAGACTGAACTATGGCATTGGAGGTTTGAACACCTTCACTACAAGGTGATTCCCGAGGTAAGGAAGGTGGTGACAGGGATGCCCGAGTTCTCAAATAATCATGAAGGTGTATGTCAGGGTTGTGCCGAAGGAAAGAATACAAGGGGACCTTTCCCCACAAGCGTCACAAAGACATTTGATGTCTTGCAATTAGTACATTTAGATCTTTCGTGGTGTAGGTTTTAACCCTGAACAGAAATTATCTACACACGAATCTTATAACAGAAAATAAACAATAGCGAGAGCATAAAACATAAAACAGATAAACACAGAGATTTTCCCCTGGATCCCAAATCGGGACGACCAGCTTGATTTTTTCATTATATTCCTTTTAGTGTTACAACACATATATATACATGCCGGAGCATACATAAACCCCAATCCATTAACCCTGGATTAGAACATAACCGTAGTTCCCTTGACCGGATCTACAAAAATACCACGGGCCGAAAACCATCGAACCCCAAAACCATGTGCAAAACCATGCACAAAACCATGGGCGGATCCGCCTATGAGTGGGTCCGCACAAAAAACAAATTTTGGCCGGGGCACTGCCCCGGACCCCAACGGTGGGGACTTCTTCGCCCCTCGTGACCCCCCAGCTATGCCCGACACAACATACAACGCGTGGGGCCAATCATGGAAAGAATATAACACATACCCAACATCTGGTATGTTGCCCATAACATCTTTGGGAGGATTTTATTATTATATGATGTTCATATATGGCTTTTCTTACAAAAATTCGATATAATTTTTGAAGAAGAAGGATGAGGCTTTCATGTGGTTCCGTACCTTCAAAGCCTTGGTGGAAAATGTGACAAGGAAGAAGATCAAGATTTTGAGGACCGATAATGGCACTGAATATGAGACAAACGATTTCAAGAACTTTTGCAGAGAAGCTGGCATTAAGAGGGAGACCACAATTGTCTATACTCCTGAGCAGATTGGCATTTTTGAATGAAAGAACATTGTGGAAGTTTCCCGTGCCATGCTATGTGACTAGTGTATATCAAAGTTTCTGTGGGGAGAAGCTGCGAACACTGATATGTACATATAAAACCGATGCCCGCATTCTGCTTTGGACTCCAAAACTCCTGAAAATGTTTTCAATAGTAAGAAACATCACATCTCACATTTTATATTTTTTGGATGTCCTGTTTATTTTCATGTGCCGAAAGAGAAGTTGAGCAAGCTAGATGCTTCTGGGAAAAAGGGAATGTTTGTGGGCTACAACGAAACTTCGAAGGCCTATAGAGTCTATGTGCTTGGTCAAATGGAAGTGGAGATATTCCATGATGTCACTTATGATGAAGATTCTTCCTTGAAGAAAGTAGTCAATCCTCCGAGATCTGAGGAATTGCATGAAGCAAGGCCTAGAAATCAAGAAGAATCGAAGGATGAGACGATGCCTAATACTGAATGACCGATGGGCCCGATTGATGCACCTCCTTCACTAGAGAAGAGACCATCATGGCTCAGGGATACTCTCAAGGATGTCGAGGGACATATGGCCCCAAGGGGAACATTCCTTGAAAGCAAGAAGCCGAGTAGATACCAAGGGTATCTAGCAGCCGTGAGTACTATTGTACAATCTGAGCCTGGATCTTTTGAGGAAGCCGTAAACCATAAAGTATGGAAGGATGCTATGCACAAAGAGTATGAGTCCATATTAAAGAATGATGTTTGGGATGTGCTTCCAAGACCGGAGGACAAAGAAGTTGTTACCTCAAAATGGCTCTACAAGATCAAGCATGGATCTAATGGAAGTGCTGAAAAGTTCAAGGCAAGATTCATTTCCTGTGGCTTCTCTCAAAAGGAAGGCATAGACTATGATGACATATTTACACATGTGGCCCGATATACCACCATTCAATCTATCATAGCCCTTGCTACTATGTGAGGATGGAGTCTTCATCAGATGGATGTGAAGACCGCATTTCTGCATGGTGCGATAGAGGAAGAGGTGTATGTAGAGCAACCTCTGGGGTTCCAAGTCTAGGATCGGGACACCCATGTCTGCAGGTTGAAGAAAGCTCTCTATGGCCTGAAGCAAGCACCCAAAGCTTGGTATGAGAGGATAGATAGCTACCTGATGAAGCTGGGCTTCACTCGTAGTAATGCTGATCCAAACCTTTACTTCAAGATTGATAGTGAGAAGCCTCTTATTCTGGTGTTGTATGTGGATGACTTCTTCCTGACAGGTATTGACCCTCTTAAAAGGGAAAATAGGAATAATAACCTAGAAATACACATGTCCATGTATTATCACGCAAGGAACCAGGTCTCCCAAATCATGATCATGTAGTTGAAGAATAAGCTCAAGCAAACTCTAATGAGGAAAAGGAGAAAGATAAGCTGAATTTCTTACTTAGGTATCCCTCATTGCATGATACATCATCATATGGTCTCATGGAGAAATTTATAAGATCTAGCCTAAAATCCATTCTTGTACTAGTCAAAACCTTGGTTGTGTTTTTCATAGAGAGAGCCCTCTCTATTTTGGTAGGGCTAGGTTCCAAATTAAAATCTTGGTTTGAGGTTACCTCCGTCGATATCCTTTCAGCCTTGGGACATTGTGGAGGCTAAGAGTACACATGTATCCCTTCCCATAATTCCTTCAATTAATTTACCAATGGTTGTAAGTATATATCGATATTTTTCACCTATCTTCTACTAGGGACTATGAGAGCCAACATAATATGTTCATTCTTCATCGAAAACCATCAAGGGACATTATTATTGATCACTACTACATGCATGCAGAGTAATTCTATTAGTTATGGAGTTCGAATTGTTGTTGGTTCATTAGTTTAATGCATGTGTAATTCTATTAGTTACGTGAGTTAGAGTTAGTTGAACTAGTTGTAACTGTTTGAGTTAGAAGTATCAAGTGAATTAAATCTTATTTAATTCACAATGAGTGATCTTCCATGCAACTAATGATTTACTATTAATAGTTGCATGCATGTTAGCTCCAGTGGAGACCCAGTTGAGGCAAAGGTTAAAAGGATGTTAAATATTAGTTGTGTGATTAGTATGTTTCCTGCGTACAATCAAACATCCATTGGATTTCCCATGATCCTTGTGTAGTTTTGGAAGGCCAAAATTAATAAATAATATGGATTGCATTCATCATGAATTACGCAAGCAAGTCATGATGTTTAGAGACTGAGAATTGGCTAAGTGTTGGCCAATTTTGTCCAGGACAGCGTGAGACAGTTGTGAGAGCGCAAGAGACTCTTGTGAGAAGATTGCATTGTAATTGTTTCATGATTTGTTAATTTTGGACAACTAGGTCCAAACACCATGTTATGATGCTCAGATGAAGATACCAATATTTTTATTGGGTTCCTCTTTCGAAGAGGTGCAAGATCGATCTAAAGATCATCTTGATCCGATGAGCATAACATTTATTTTGAATTTATTTTTAATCTATTCAAAATATGTGTGGGCCGACTTTAAGTTTTTTTACAACAGCAGAAGTGTCACACACCCTAACTGATGGATATAAATAAGGTCAACGTTGGAGGACATTTCACTCATCTCATCCTCACACATTCTCTCTCCTCATCTGATTGGTTCGACCACTTGGAGTCTCTTCTCTCTCCACACGTGGGAAATCTGCCAACAACAATTTCTGGTTTTTGGTCTAGGGTTTCTGCAGCAATTGCAGCAAAGTTTGACCAACGTTTACTTTGGTCAACACAAGGTAAAATCGACCTGAAACTCTCCCAAAATCGCAAATTCTCTAATCCCCATTTTCTAGCACTATTTTCAAGGCAAGATGTTGACTTTGACTTTTCAGCATTGACCTAGCTACTACTGCTGTTTGCATTGACCGTTGAGTGACAACATTGACTTTTCTGGGGTTAACTTTTGAGTTGACCATTTGGCTGTCCTGAGGGTTGTGTGACATTGTTGGTTAGCTGACCAAATCGAGACATTGTTGGTTGACGCATCTTGTTGACCATCGTAACGCACCACACACTTATATGTTTTTGATTTGTCTTCTATCGATCTACTGGTATGTTCTATCAACATTTTAATTTATTGTTTATGTGATTTCCGTCTAAATATTGAAGAAAAACTAAAGTCGCATCAATCATAGAACATCTCCATAAATTTACATGGTATCGAAGCTGAGGTGAAGACAAAGCCCTAATTTGTAGTAATCACCGAAGAAGAGGATGGGTTCCTCAAACTACAAAGGCTTCAAGGCTGATGAAAAATTGACTGGGAAGGATGACTTCCATGCTTGGTAGATGTCATTGGATCTTATGTTGGAAGACCAAGATGTCATGGACTATGTGCAGGGTAAAATGCAAGAGCCTCCATCCACTGCAACTGTTGCCGCCAAAACAAAGTATAAGAAGGGGGAGAGCAAAGCAAAGCTAATGATCAGGGACTGAATTCACAAGAGTTTGGTTGCCTACATCTCTGAGCTGGCCACATCCAAAGAGAATTATGATAAGTTGGTCGACATGTTCAAGGCCAATAATGCGAATCAAGTCCTATTCTTCAAGAATCAATTGAAGAATCTGAAGAAAGGCAGGGATGATTCTATTCAATCATATTTTCTGAAGCTGGCCGAGATCAGGAACAATCTACTGGCTATTGGGGAGACAATAGAGGATCAAGAGATGGTACTTACCACACTTGGAGGGCTCTCATCCGAATGGCATGTTTTCAACACTACCATTCTCAATAATAATGTGATACCTAACTTTGACGAAGTACTATCGAGATGCATTCAAGAAGAGACAAGAATGAAGGAGTGTGAAAATGAACGAAATGTTGCCTACGCTGCTCATTCTAGAAAGAAGAACTTTGGTGGTCCAAAGAACAAAGGAAGAGCAGGGGCCCAAGGAAAGAAGGGAAAACATTACACTTGTCATAGGCCAGGTCACTATGCTAGATAATTCCCTTCAAGAAGAATTCTCTCGATGGTGATGACAACAACAACATTTGGAGCAATGGAAATCAAAGGAACAATAGGTTCAAGGGAAAGAGGAAGGCTCCCTCTGGTAAAAATGGTCAACCTTTCAAAAGGTCGAGAAACTTGAGGTATGAGGATTCAAATGTTGTTGATAAAAGAAATGCATTCATTCTTGTATCTGACTTGTCTGCTACATCTCCACCCAACACTATGGATGTCTGGTTTGTTAGATAGTGGTGCCTCAAGGCACATCACTAGGTTCAAGGAAGCACTCTATGATATGGTTGAGAAGGATACTAATATTGAAATTATCCTTGGAGATAATTCCACATATCTCGTGAAAGAGACAGGGACTGTGACCCTCCATTTGTCTCAAGGTCAAGTCCTCTGCTTGCATGATGTACTCTATGTACCTAATATGAATAAGAACTATGTGTCTATATCGGCCATGGAAGACAAAGGTTTCAATGTGGCATTCATTGATGGAAAGGTGCCCATGTGGAAGAATAGCTTCAAGGAAGCTATCACAATTGGGTTTAGAGTTGATACACTCTACCAAGTTGGAGGAAGTCCACTGGGAGTGATGACATGTGATACTATCCGACAGACTGAACTATGGCACTGGAGGTTTGAACACATTCACTACAAGGCGCTTCCCGAGGTAAGGAAAGTGGTGACAGGGATGCCTGAGTTCTCAAATAATCATGAAGGTGTATGTCAAGGTTGTGCCGAAGGAAAGAATACAAGGGGACCTTTCCCCTCAAGCGTCACAAAGACATTTGATGTCCTGCAATTAGTACATTGTGATCTGTCTGGTATGCTTCCGATGACATCCTTGGGAGGATTTTCTTATTATATGATGTTCATAGATGACTTCTCTTGCAAAAATTGGATATACTTCTTGAAGAAGATGAAGACTTTCCGTAAAGATTCTTGTACCTTCAAAGCCTTGGTGGAAAATATTGACAAGGAGGAAGATCAAGATTTTGAGAGCGAATACTGGCCTGGCTATGAGATGAATGAGTTGAGAACTTTTGCGAGAGAAGGCGGCATTAAGGGGAGACCTGGCCCATCTATACTCCTGAGAATAATTGCATTGTTGAACGAAAGAACATGACCATTGTGTAAGCTGCTCGTGCCATGCTATGTGACCAGGGTCTACCGAAGTTTCTGTGGGGAGAAGATGTAAACACTACTGTGTATATACAAAACCAATGCTTGCATTCCACCTTCAACTCCAAAAATCTCAAAGAGGTTTTCACTGGTAAGAAACCTGAAGTCTCACATTTTAGAGTTTTTGGATGTCGTGTTTATTTTCATGTGCTGAAAGGGAAGAGGAGCAAGCTGGATGCTTCTGGGAAGAAAGGAATGTTTGTGGGATACAACGAAACTTCGAAGGCCTATATAGTATATGTGCCTAGTCAAAAGGAAGTTTATATATGCCACGATGTCACTTTTGACAAAGATGCTTCCCTGAAGAAAGTAGTTAATATTCCGAGATCTAAGGAAGAACATAAAGCAAGGCCTAGAAATCAAGAAGAACCGAAGGATGAGACAATGCCCAATACTGAAGGACCGATGAAACTAATTGATCCACCTCCTTCACTGGGGAAGAGACCATCATGGCTCAGGGACACTCTTGAGGATGTCGAGGGACATATGGCCCCAAGGGGGACATTCCGTGAAAGCTAGAAGTCAAGTAGATACCAAGGGTATCTAGCAGCCATGAGTACTATTTTACAATCTGAGCTTGGATCCTTTGAGGGAGATGTAAAGCATCAAGTATGGAAAGATTGTATGCACAAAGAGTATGAGTCCATATTGAAGAATGATGTCTACGATGTAGTTCCAATACTTGAGGACAAAGAAATTGTCACCTCGAAATGGCTCTACAAGATCAAGCATGGATATGATGGAAGTGTTGAAAATTTCAAGGCAAGATTCATTGCCCATGGCTTCTCTCAAAAGGAAGGCATAGACTATGATGAAATATTTGCAGTTTTGGCACTATATACCACCATTCGATCTATCATAGCCCTTTCTTCTATGCAAGGACGAAGTCTTCATCAGATGGATGTGAAGACCGCATTTCTGCATGGTGCGATAAAGGAAGAGGTGTATGTAGAGCAACCTCTGGGGTTCGAAGTCCAGGATCGAGACACCCATGTCTGTAGGTTGAAGAAAGCTCTCTATGGGCTGAAGCAAGCACCCAAAGCTTGGTATGAGAGGATAGATAGCTACCTGATGAAGCTAGGCTTCACTCGTAGTAATGCTGATCCAAACCTTTACTTCAAGGTTGATAGTATGTATGTGGACGACCTCTTCCTGACAGGTATTGACCCTCTTGAGAGGGAAAATAGGAATAATAACCTAGAAATACACATGTCCATGTATTATCACGCAAGGAACCAGGTTTGCCAAATAATGATCAAGTAGTTGGAGAATAAGCTCAAGAAAAATCTAATGAGGAAAAGGAGAAAGATAAGCTGAATTTCTTGCTGAGGCATCCCTCATTGCATGAGACATCATCATATGGTCATAACATAGAACAAAAATTGCCCAATGAGGAGTTTGTAATATAACGATGCATGGATGACCTCAACCTTAATAGAGATTTTATTTCCTCCTAGTTAAATAGGAAAAGCTAAAAAAAACCTTTCAGGTTGCAAGGTGTGACCATCAAAGGCATTCAAGGTTAATCTAGCTGCAGAGAAAGTGGGAGAACTGAGATTTTTCCAACACTTCGATGACATTGTACAAGTTGATTCCCCCTCTTCCAAGACTGTCCTTTGAATTTGTTGTCCAAAAACATTGACCATTTTCTGGATGACTTGATGATGTGGAATATGGGGTTTGCAAAGAGATGGATCGAAGGTCATAATATTTGAGTTCGAGGTAATCCACCCCATTAACAACAGAAAAAGGTACCTTGCGATGGGTTGGGAAACTTTGGAACACTTCTAATGTAGACATAAGAGCTGGAGCTTGGGCTAGATCCTAAACAATACTATAATTTTGAGCAACCTTTGAATTGGGATAGTGCATAGTATTTTGAAGAGCACCCGCCTAAGGGTGCAACACAATGTTCATTGATGGCTTATCAAAATGAAGTTAATCATCTAGTGTAGATTTGTTCATAGACCTCGAGGTAGAAGTACTACTCTGAAAATTCTCCTAATTATAAAGTGTGGTTTGTAGATGGATTTCTTAACCATAAATATATCTTGCATTGGAGGCTATGCATTAGAAGAGTTTCCCACACTTCCCCCTTACTTAGGTGGTGGAGGATTTGCAACTATGTTTTGTTGCTAGGCTCGAAATGGATTTTTCAAGATAGTTGGTGGACGAGAAAGTTGTTGCAAGAAATATTGACGAATCTCATCCACCGAGGGGCACTCATGAGTAAGATGGCCATCCCGAAAAATATTGCAGGGAAGGTGATTCTTCTTCTTCTATTTTTTGCATTCCCAACATTAACTTGGGTTTTTAATGCCCCTTGTTCTTGAGATAAATTCTTGTACTTATTATTTTTCCTTTTCCCTCCTAGTTGTTGAGGGTTCTTATTTGATTATGATTAAACATAATTTACCTCAAAATGTTAGTAGTAGGATGACCAGTTGGGGCAAGAGAAGAGATGTTCAATTAACCCATATGAGAGGATAGTTGTCTTATGTTTCTAGATAATATGGATCCCACGACTCAATCTAAATAGTTTCCAAGTTTTTGAGTTGATAGAACACTTGATGGTCGAGTAGCATTTGGACTGCATTGATACAAGGTCCCCAACTGTGAATAGATAAAGCCGAGTTGGTGGACACAATATCAGTTGCTCATCAATTTGGGTTGATTACACACATAAAACAAGTAGAAGTTACATACTCTCACAATTTTTTATTATTGACGAGCTATCAAAGGTTTTCTAAAAGTAACTTATTGCTAAATACTCTTATCCAATATTAAGAGAGTCACATAAGATTTTTATCAATAGAAAATGGTTTAGCCATACATAATATTAATGATTTCTTATTTATTAAACCTGAAAAATATGTTATAATAATTTTTGTCATACTAAATTTGACTTTCAATTAATTGTTTTAAATAAAAACAAAATTTCTAAAATTCTATAATACTTGTCAAATATTCGAATATTAAACTAAATATTTGTTAATTATAGTAATATTGTTTTATTTAAAAAAAATATATTCCAATTATATTCCAATTTTATAATTGGTTAAAGACAATAACATGACTAATTTTATAGAGTATGCAATTCATTTATATAAATAAAAATTGGTTTAAAAACATTAAAAAAATTTCACTCCACCTATATATTATAAACTTAGTACCGCCTTCCTTCTTGTTTTTATTGGCAGCTGTCGTCAGTACAACTAAGCAGCCACACACGTGCACCAATAAATAATAAATCGACTTATTAAAAGGACTAATATACAAGTATTGTGATATTTTCGGCCCTACAGGAACTCCACATATATATTATAAACTTAGTACCCTATTCCTTGTTTTTATTGGCAGCTGTCGTCACTACAACTAAGCAGCCACACGCGTGCACTAATAAATTGACTTCTTAAATGGACTAATATAGAAGTATTGTGATAGCTTCCAGATATTTTGGGCCCTACACGAATGAATTTCATTTTGGAAAAAAAATAATTAAATTCCCATTCTCAACCTCTCATTTTGAGGTCTGGAATTATAACATTTTAAAAATTATATTTTAATTAAAAAAAATAAAAGCAAGTTAATTTATAAATTATAAAATATTTAAAATATTTTTTTTCAAATAAATAAAAACAAGTTAATTTATAAATTATAAATTATTTAAAATATTTTATTTTTAAATGGAAATAATTATAGATGAATGACTTATTTAATAGTGAAATCTCCAAAAATAACATCTAATATAATACATAATACAGTGGAGAAAATCTATCAATACTTAAACATAAATGAAATTATAAATTATAAATAAAGTTATACATTACTATAATTTTAAATATTTTAAAAACATTTATATAATTTATAAAATTATTTATGCATTTATTAAAAATGTTAAAATTTAATGCAATTATATAATCTTGATAAAAAAAATTTAAGACATTTATATGATTTATAAAATTATTTATGCACTTATTAAAAATGTTAAAATTTAATACAATTATATAATCTTGATAAATGGAAACAATACATTAAAATTCAATACTAGATTTTAAATATCGGACATTTAAGATTCAATATATATATATATATATATATATATATATAGTTATTTGAAAATTGGTAAGATAAGAACTAATTCCCATGAGCTTTTGTGTGAGATCGGGCTGTGGTCTATTCCGAAGGCCCCTTGGAATGATAGAGATTTGTGATTCTAAGCAGGTGGAAGATGAAAATCACTTCATTTTAGACTCTCTGACTCTTACTCACATTCGCTCTCAATTCCCTACCATCTACCACACTTCCAATCTTCTTGACCTATTAAGCCATCTCACCTACAGTGATCTTGGAGCACTTATTTCCCTTCTCTTTGACCATAGAACATCCGCTCTCAATTCCATACCATCTACCACACTTCCAATCTTCTTGACCTATTAAGCCAACCCAGCTATAGTGATCTTGGAGCACTTATTTCCCTTCTCTTTGACCATAGAAACAAGATTTTGAAGAATCAAACATAGATTCTTTCTCCTCTCTTAAAGTCTTATAAACCACCTTGGTCTTAATGATTGTAACCATCATCATCATCATTTTCATTTTATTTTTAAATTATATAAAATTTAAATACATAAAATGGAAACTTAAATTAAGATAAAAAATAAAAATATTTTTTTAAATCAAAATCAATTAACAACATCACTTTTTCTTTCTTATAATATAAACATATTTAACTTATAAAAAAAATAATACTATATCTATTTTATTTCAGACACATTTTAAATAAAAAATATTAATAATTCCAATTTTTCATATATTTTGGGTTTAGTAATCTAACTTAATTTTTAAAATATAATTATATCATTTTAACAAATCAAAAATAACACATTAAAATTCAATTATAAATATTAAATATTAATTTTTTTAACCAATTAAAATTATCAATAAAATTATTATTATTATTTAAAATTATCAACTATTTTTTACATTAGACAATGCTGCATATTACACTTCATTTATTTTAAAATATTGCACGCAAAAAAAAAAAAAAGTCTTCTATGGAAAAATACAATGACTTCCTATATATTTATCCACTTATTAAATTATTTTGACGATTTCTCTTACAAATTTAATACACCCTCGCCACCGGCTTAAATTTATATTTCAAACCATTCACAATTTTAGTTAATGCATTGCATCAACGTTTTATCAAACCTGTGGGAGATACATATATGTACGTGGTCCCACGACTGCTGGGACCAACTTATTGCAAATTGACAAATACCAATGGCTCTGGGCAACACACTTAACTAAATTGATCATATTGGATATTGAATACATCTCCAGCCATACCAATTGTAAATGGGCATATGCATCACTATATTTGACCATGAATTCTATTGATTTTCCTCCAGTCTCTCGCAGATATACAGTAATGCAAATATGTAATGGTAATTTTAACCTATGAGAGGTGGGAAGAGGCATAAATTGAAACCTAATTTACAGTTGATGCTAAAATGATGAATGATACATGGCAACTATTGACAAAGAATCAACGAGGGGAGGGTAATTATTGTAGAAACGCCTATTGCATCGCTTTTAGAAATCGCTCGTAGTGAGCATCGTAAAGGTGACAGAGGACGACCAAGAAGAAGACTGTGCTATGGCAAATGAATCGTATCGCAGGAAGAAGTGCGCCAGAAAAAGGTGAGCCATGCTGACAACGATGTCCCTCTTTCCCGCACACTGCTTGTTGTCAGCAGATGTTTCATCAGTTTCACGGCCATTAGACCACAGCAGGTGCTTCAACATCTTCTTCCCATCCTCACCCATGAACCGACGCGGAACAAACTCCTCAGCCCTACTGAACACTTCGGGGTCCCGGGTGGCAAACGGCTGGTACCCGCACAGCATCTCTCCCTTTTTCACCGCATAACGACCGTCGTGCGATTCCACGAAGAAATCCTTCTTAGCTCTTCCGTACTGCAGAGGTACCGGCGGCTCGATCCTCAGCACTTCGTACGCAGTCGACCGGACCAACGCCATGCTCTCTAGAGCCCTGCCGTTGAGCCCCCCGTGTGCTTCAACGGCTGCGCGGACTTCTTCAGCCAGATCTCTGTGCAGTTCGCCCCCGGCTTGTGCAACATATTTGACCATATTAGTAAAAAACACCCGCAGTATCCCGAAGGCATTGAAGGTGATGTAGAACAGAAGATTATTGCAAGCCTCTTCTCTGTTCAGGCCGAACTGGTTTTCCGCCACATCCAGCGCCATAATCGCATTTGTCCAGAGAAAATTATAGATCTTGTGGTAGTACTTGGAGACGAGGCAAAATGGCACACGAAATAAATGGATGGTGAGCTCGTCCAAGAATTTCGGCAGAACGCCGGAGCTTACGGTTGGCGCGAGCACAGCAGCCAACCAGTTTTTCATACAAGAAGGGCCGTCGGTTCCGAGGCTTGCAGGACCCGGAGCGACAGGGTTCGCGCCTGCGATATACCGGCAGAGAAAATTACAGAGCAATTGATCCATTGGGTCAGTGAAATCCGCCTTCCCGTTATTCACGAATTCTTTCTCCATTGCAACGCTGAGTTTTTCAAACTCCTCGGCAAACAAACTAAATTGTTTCTCCCGATTGTTCCCCAGTAACTCGAAGCACCAGCTCTTAAGCCTATGGTGTTTTTCTTCCGATGGGTCCATAAAAATGGTAGCCCTGTATCCTCCAGTGAATTTCAAGCTGGGAATGTATGTTCCGGCCAGACTATTCTTCTTATCTATCTTACTCAAATCGTAGAGCACAGGGAAGCTCTTGCCATCGAGGAGTATTATGACTCGATTGTACGGGAAGAATGGCGGGCCTGGCGGCATATTCACTCTGAACACCGTGCTCTGATATTTTTCGACACGGCGTTTGAAGAAATTATCGACCCCTGTGAAATATTCGATTCGATCCACAATGGCTCCAACCAGCGGCAGGCCATATGTTCCAGGGATCTCCTTCACAGGAACCCCATGAGGTGAGGTTGCGCTTGTCGACATATTGTCTATACTCGAATGACGAAAATTCAAGCTACAGTAGTATTGGAAATCAAACGGCAGAGCAAAAATACCTAGATATACTGTACCTATTTTCTCAGAGATTAGTGCCTGTAAATGTTAAATCAGTTGCATTTATATACAGGGCATAAGGATGAGTGTTGGATAAGTGCACAACTAGCGATTTTCTCTGGAAGAAGTTTGAGTGTTGGATAACTGCATAACTCGCGATTTTCTTCGGAAGAAGTTTAATTTTTTTTTGATTGCTATTTCTTTTTAGTGACCATGTGATTCTGACCTTTTCTTTATTATTATTATTAAATTATGATTTTTCGAGTTATTAATACAATTGGATGCTTCGTCGAAGCGTGTTCAATCTAACTCATGTCTGAAGCTATTTCAAGTCTAAATTTCTTTGGATTGCGGTCAATTTTATGTTGAGAATAATGCTTAATTGCTGAAATTTGTTAGCAAATTTTGTGATTCTATGTTATTAAGAATTAGTGCAGCAAATTATTAGGATGGCTAGTGTTCAGAATCATTGGCAATAGTCAGAATAAATAATTAGTATTTGATAAAATAGAATTAGTAATAGGTTTATTATATAAGAATGTATTTACATAGATGAAGCAATGTGAAATTTACAAGTTGAGCAGTGATCTCATTTGATCTGTATTTTTTTAGTTTTATTATCTTGTTTATTAGATGGCTTAGAGAGCAGTAGCCATTTCAAATTTTACATTTTAATCATCATAATGATTCTGTTTATTTTTTATTTTTTATTAAATCATCATTTTTTTTTATTGGATTTGGATTTTTTAAAATTATCATACAACTTTTTTTCTTTATTTATGATAAGATTGCAATTTTTTAATTTAAACATTACATTTCGTTTGGCTTTTAATTATCATGTGATTTTGTTCTTTTAGTCAAATAATATCTTTTATTAAAATTGTCTTTCTAAATTTATAAATAAATTTAATATTTTTTAAGAATATATAAATTATATTAGTTTTATGTATTAATTTTAATTAAATTATAATTTTTATTAAATTTTTTTAAATAAATATAATAAATTTATTTTTCAGATTCGAAATTTCAACCATTCACCTAAATTTTTAAAAAAGTGGAAGGAAAAGCTCTGGAATCTAACTTGTTTAAAATATTCAAGCCTAATTTAAGCAAAACCTTTATCTCATTTTCTGGACTCTGTATGTCATAAACAATGGGCTTAACTTGTTTAAACAATGGGCTTAAGGAAAACCTTTATCTCATTTATGTCATAAACAATGGGCTCGTGGAAGTTAGCGGAATAGATTCTCTGTGGATAACTCTCCAGCGCCTTTTTAGAGTTTCACGGGTGCAATCACGGGTGCAATCAGACATGGAATTTTGCCCGTCATTGACTATTTTACACGTATTTGTACGTTAAAATATATTGCTGCCTGCTTTTTCACACGTGTGAGGAAGGAGAGAAAACTTCATTTTGACTTTGAAATTTTTTTGAAAACGTTCTTATATGTCTATTTTATATTTATTAAAATTTTCTATTTTTCATTTATTAAATTTTTCATTTACCAATTGTATTTTTAAATATTACTATATTCTTATATATTTATTTTCTATTAGCTGTCTCTTAAATGTTAATACAACGGCAACTACAACTGTATTCAAACATTAATAGAAAATATACAAAGCTTAACTTGATTTGTGCTGCCAAATTCTAATTACAGAAAAACTACCTCATTCTCGAAAAGGAATAAAGCGTTGGCTAGCTTTCAAAACATTTGGTTTCAAAAATTTCAATGGCGACTTTCTACACCCATCATATTGAATTTCAATAGTGAGTTGCTGCAGGCAGATTCAAACACCAAGGATGAATCGGTGTTGAAATTTCAATGGTTTGTTGCTGCACGTAGAGTGTGAATCGGTGTCAAAATTTCATGGTGAGTTGCTGCCGCTAGTGGCCAAAATTTCTATGAGGTTGGAGCTTGTGGCCTGTAGCATGATAAGTCCAAAGTCCAACACACTTGCAAGTTGGGCTCTCAATGCCCAGTAATTTAATTTTCATAGTTTAGTGATAAGGAATCAACATGAGAGACATTTTTCACCAAATCCATTGCCATTTTTCACTTAATCTGGAATTGAGTTTTGAATTTTAGATAAAATATTCATATTATGTCTCTCAACTATGCAAGGAACTTTCAAAAATAATTTTAGATAATTGATTCAATAGAATTTACAAATAATTTAAATTTATTTAATGCCATTAATTTATTTAATTGAAATTATAGACAATCAAATTTAAATCTTGTTCAATTGGATTTATAAATAGTTTAAATTTAACTAAATTTACAAATAGTTTAAATTTATTTTACAAACCAACAGTTAGAGATAAAAAATTATTTAATTCCGTTAATTTATTTAACTGGAATGAAGGAGGTAGGGTGATCTTTCCATCCTAGTCCTCTTTTTGAAAGCAGCTAAATTCTCTTTTTGAGAGCAACAAATTAAAAATGGGCAGAAAATTAAAAATGGGTAGATGTGCTGACAGAAGATATTTTATGAGCACCACCTAATCTATGAAAGTTTTGCACTTATTTTTTCCAAACTAATAGAATGGGTATATATAGACATGCTGTTTTTTTTCCCTTAACAATATAACAGATTGGATATATATGGATTTTTATTTTTTATTTTTTATTTTCTTAACGATGTAATGGATATTTAAAAACTCTATAACTTCTAAACGAAGAAAAAAAAAACTATGCACATCACATTGCTTCTAGTTCTATTTTTTTCAATTAAATATCAAGTTTTTATAGAGTTGAAGGTGAAATCAATAATTACTTGTTAAGCAATAACATTAAATTTAATATCAGTAGCTGGTTTTTTTTAAAGTGATCTACATTTATTTTCTTTTCATTTCATTTAATTTTATGTTAAAGGAAGAGATAGGAGAAGACTAGATTTATAAGGTTATAAATAGTTGTACTTGCTTTCTTACATAGTTTTCCTTTTCACAATGAATGAAATTATGCAAAGAGTTAATTTTAATTTTGGATTGTGGTTAGTATTTGAAAAGGTCATGTTGTTTTAAACTTGGTGGATGCTCAATTTTTGTTTTTCTGTGTGTTTTTCTGTGGACGAAACTAAATTCTAACCATATAACTATGGGTGACGCAAAGTACAGATTCCCCGCAAATTGAATTTGGGGTTTTCTGGCCACATAAACTAGGAGGACAATTGAAAACTAAGGCTGAATCACCAATATTTCCTTCTCACAAAAACTACCAGTAGGTGGTCTCTAATTTTTACTTTTAGTTTTAATTATCTAGATGAAATATGGTGAATTTAATGGTTTATTTTTTTAACTTGGTGGATCAGTTTTTTCCTTATTTTAAAAACCAAACACATGGTGCCAATTTCTTCGAGTAAATTATGTCCCCTATCATTTAGAAATTTCTTTATTGTGTTTTATTTATTCATTATAAGTGCAGTTTTTTTTTCAAAATTATGTGAATTCTAGTTGAACATTTCAATGCAATTCTTTTTTCGTTATTTTCTAAAAAACTCTCATTTTAATTAAAAGCTAACTTTGTTTTTCTAAGTTGTTACAATGTTTATGATTTGGAAAATTAATTCATAATTAATTCATAATTAATTTTTCTATGTGTGCATTGCCACTAACTTGTCATGAGAGACACTTATTAACTTGCACTAACTTGAGAGATTGTTATTAACTTGCACTCAAGCTTTCCTAGTATTTGCTTTATATCAATGTAGCAATGCCCATGAAAATTTATAATACAATGTGTTATTTTCTCAAATTTTTACTAAATTATTCTCTAAATTTTAATTATGTTCCAATAAATTCTCTTCTAATTCATTAATTTTAAAAAATAAATTAAGACCTATATTTTTAAAAAATTGGAGGCTAATTTTTTAATCAAACCTGTATTGGTGAAGGGTAATTTATTATGAGAACATCACCAATGAAGGGCAAAATTTTAAAGATAACATTTCTTAAAGGGGAGCAAATGACCTAAAACGTCAAAAAAAAGTTCTGTGACGGGTAAGAAGAAATCCAAATTCCAAACCTGGGTGCAATTAATACTTTAAACAGCCAATTTAGACTTTAGAGCGTGTAATTAAAGACTTCATATCTTAACAGAGGGTACCTTAAATAGATTAATATGTAATTAAAGAATTCATATCTTAAAAGATTGTAACTTGAAAGGATAATGGCAATGCATAAGTGTAGTATAATTATTTTATATTTTAATTTTTTAGTTTAAATTTTGGTAATATAATTATTTAAATATAAATAAACAAATATATAAATAGATTAAGAAAATTTTTAGAATACTTAATTTTTTTACAAATATGTAATTTTAATTATTTTTATTAAATTTTATGTAAAACTCACATAAAAATATGTTTAAATAAAAAAAAAAAATTATTTTATATTTCATATTTATGTTCAAATCAGAAAGTGAAATATGTATATTTTTATAGACTTAATAGTGAAATCACTCATGTAAAATTCACATAAAAATATGTCTAACCAAAAATTAAAATTATTTTTTATTTTTATATTTATGTACAAGTTAGACCAATAATATATATAAATTTATCTGAAATCACTCAGATAACAATAACCTTAAAATTAAATAATAATAATGACAACATTATCATTAATAAATTAAGCTTTCATAATATTTAAATTTGTGTATATTTTAGATAATAACAACAATAACCTTAAAATTAAATAATAATAATAACACTATTATCTTCAATGGATCAAGCTTTCACAGTTCAACCTAATCAAACTTCTGTAATGACGATAATGTTGTGAAGTGGGTTAATCTTTCACAATTCCACTGATTCAAACCTGTGTACTCTGTTAACACATTTTAATGACGACAGTGTTGTGAAGCGTGTTAAACTTTCACATTTCAACTTGTTCAAACCTCTCCAAATTTTAATAACGATAGAGTTCAACTTATTCAAACCCGTATACATCTTAACAACAATAACGACAATGTTGTGAAGCCCACTGGAGGAAGCTTCTATTTGTGGTTAGATGCTCTATGTCACTTAGCCAGAACTAATCATTCAAATTATTAAATATAGGTTTTTGTTAGATCTCTATAACTCAATTTCTTATACACGACGACCAATCATCCAAATTATATAAAAGATATATTAGCATATTATCATGAAATATATATGAGCCTTAAAAAGTTATAAAATATTAATAAGATTTATTTAAAAGTAATATTAAATTTCTATAAATTTACTCTTATAATACTTGCTTTTTTTTTATTAATATTATTTGTTATTCTTGATATTATAAATAAGTATAAAAAAGATATGTAAATTTTTTCATGTTTAATATAGAGTTGACATGTGATATTACATAATTTTCTATCAATATTATATAAAAATAAAGTAATTGAAAGTGAAAAAAATCATATTATCTAATATATTCCAGTAACCAATATATATATATATATATAAGTTTAAAAAAGATTAAAATTAACAATAAATAAAATATTTCAATAACCATCAGAGTTTAAAATATATTATCTTACTCATAAATAAAATATTTCAATAACACCTTAAATTGAAAGTAAAAATATTCAATTACTTTTGAGATGTGTATTTACTCAATTATTAACTGGAAGTTCATATATTGATATGTGACATTTATAAAAATTATATTATATGTGTTTATAAACTATTTAATGTTTTGGTCTTTTTAGAGATATATTATTTTGGTCAGTTTTGTTCCAAATCTGGTTTGGTTGGAAAATTACAAGCTTAAGTTGTGTATTCTACACGATGTAAGTGCCCAAAGAGATTCTCAAGGAATCAAATCATTTATGCATTGAAAAATGCAATTTAAACAATGAAAAAGTAGAATCTCACAGAAAATTTCATTGATAGAACATTTTTTTGGTGTGTTTCCCAAATGAAGAATAAGTGTGATTCCTTCCATTCTTAGAATAGAGTTGATTCATAGTGCTTATGGATCCATCATAGATTCATCTTAACCTTGTACCTATCAGGTGCCATGAGGGATCAAATCTCTTGAGGTGCAAACCTTTCTTGAAGTTTGGTTTACACCTCAAAATGTTTGATATCTCTGGACACTTGATCATAGATCCAAAGTTAATATGAATCTATGTTGATAGTTAAATCAACCTTAATCAACATTTCTAATGTATATTTTAAGAATACTACAATGAGAAACCAATAAATCGATACAAATTCATTTAAAATATTCAAGACATGAACATTTAGATGATTTGAGCAAACCAAATTTAAAAACTAAAAACATTGATGATAAAAAATAATAATTACTCCATATAATCTAACAAATTTATAGAAGAATTTGGTTGATTTAGTCATAGAGAGTTTTAGTAATGTTTGCTTGATTTAGTCCCAGATAAATTTACTCTAAATCTTTCCAGGAAAAAAATTATTTGTATTTATATATCTTTCATAAAAACAATGAAATGAATCATGTACATGCTTATTCAATTGTAGCCCCCAAAAAAAAAAAAAACCAAAAAAACAAAAACAAAGGCATAAAAGAGGTTTAGAGTAAGAGTTTAGTGAGAAAGAGCTAGCTTCCATCCATCCTTTGCCATTCTAATGAAAGGTTTTTGAGAAGAAAAAAGCACTAAAGGAGCGATGTGTAAGTGGTTGATAGTTTGCAAAGAAGTTGACTGAGGATTTCAAGGATAGCCTGTCAGTGAAGAGAGAGTCGTCCCCACTTACTCATTATACATTCCATCATTGAGAGGTATCACAAAACTGACCGTCCGATTATTATACCTCCTAGAAGTGTAGATGTCACTTGTGTTGTCTCATATATGAAGAAACGAGAGGTGTCTGAAATATTTTTCTCAATGGTGATGAAATCGTGCTACATCAAGAATTTGATATTTTGCATAAGGGATTTTATTTAGGTTTTTGATTCCCATGAACTCATAGATGCTTGGTATCTTGCATGATATAATAATCTATAAAGTCCTTAATATTTTACAAGGAAATCATTGGTTACTCAACCTATGTCTAAGAACTTATTGATCATTATAAATCGGGTGAATGCAACTGATTATTTAGTCATTCATTTGGTGTTAATGTAAGTTGAAATATTTTGTTATTTGTTGCTATCATAATGCTCTAATATTTAAGTTAAAATTCAGATTCCTAAATACTATTGCCTATTTTGTTCTCATAGCACAGTGGAAATTAGAATGTCCCGTGTTTGATTTTTTGGGATTTGGTTTTATAAATAGTCCCATTTCACACGATAACAAATTTGAGTAAAGTTTTAAAGATATTTCCTAAGAATTAGAATGAAGAGTAAGGTAGCCGACAGATATAAGAAAGTGGTTTTTTCCCGGATGGAAAAGAGGATATCACACGTTCGAATTTTGGAAGTTGTAACTATTACATATTTTTATTTATTAGGTTAATAAAATTTTGGTTGTGGTTGACTTTTTATTTAAGGAAAATGTTTCAATTTTTAAGGTAATATGAAATACTTTTAGATATATGCTCAATGGTACCTAATATCGTTATCACTAAAAATTTTAGTGAAAAATATGGATGCATGTTCTGTTGTACCTGGCACCTAGTATTATCATTTAGCACTCTAAAATGGATAAAGGATGAAAAGACTACAAAATGTTGATTACAAAATTAAATTAATATTAAATTAATTTAAGAAATTATTGCTTATGTTCTTAAAGTGATACTTCAAACACATTAGTGAAAAATAAAAATTCATTAATATGAAAAGATATTGAACTCAAAGTATGAAGTAAAATGCTTTATCACAAATTTGTTGCTTTCACTACATAACATATAAATGAAATAGAGGAAATTTTCATATCATTGGATCAAAAGATTATTAATAATTTAAATTTTATAATAAAAATACTAAAGAATATAATGATTCAAACTAGAGTTATTGGAAAAAGGAAAATGTAGTGTTAATAGTAAAGAGTGAAGTGAAAAAGGAAAAAAAAAGGTGCGGTGCAATTTATGTGGTAAGTGATTTATTTTATATCTCATGTGATACTAGTAAATTGGTTTATGCTAATAATGTTGATATGCATTCATCAAGCTCATCTATGATATTTAGAATAACGATTTTGGTAATATTTTTGAAAGAGAAGCTCATATTGAAGATGATCAAGGTAATTGTTTTGAAAGTTATAGAAAATGAATTGGATTCAAACTCATGAAAATAATGGGTTTTTATGGCAACAATCTAGGAAAAGGGGGAAGACATCAAAAATCTCATAGAGATATGTATAAGACCAAGAAATGAAGGTCTTGGTTATGAAGATAACACGGAAATTTGGGATATTAACTTTGTTAAAACATAAACATTATCATAAGATGAATTACTGATAGGTAGAAGTGCAACAAAATATACCCAAAATAAAGAGAAATATTGAAGTCATTGTGGTAGAGCAAGACATATAAAA
The DNA here is from genome assembly GCA_034641835.2 of Pinus albicaulis. NCBI lineage: Eukaryota > Viridiplantae > Streptophyta > Pinopsida > Pinales > Pinaceae > Pinus > Pinus albicaulis. The sequence goes on from JAXQQM020062495.1 coordinate 96,430, forward strand.
GCTAAGTGTTAGAATTTGTGTCCTTGCAATATTTTTATTTTTACCAATAATGATCATCACATATGTTGGTAAAAAAAACATGTCAAAAAATCACATACAATTAAATTATGGATGGATAAGTGTGTGTGAAAGGAAAATCAACTAACTAGTTAACCTAAAAGTCATTGAAGGCTTTGCATGCTTAGATAATAGTTGTGATGGTTTGAAATAAACCAAAATATTCTTATAAAGATTAAATGGTAAACAAATGAAAAACCTTGATAATATAAGGTTAAGGTTAGGGTTACTCATAAAAAAAATCAAGGAATGGTTAAGGATAAGCCCAAGAAACTCTTGATGTGTAGATGAAGAATCTTATGAGACCATTTTCTGGATCAAAAGGTTCAACTCATAATTAAAAAAAAATGGATGATGCAACCAAAATTTATCTCATTCAACCAGGCCTGAATGAGAGAATTCTTCCTAAAATTCCACTAAAAATTAGGTCCAAAGAAATTTGGGATAATATGGATATGGGATAGAGGGAAAGGGGGAGGAAAACTCATCAAAATCATGTTGAGTGAGAAAGTCTTGCATTTTTTTATGAAGTAACTATTATAACAAAAAAATTTACATTGCAAAAATAATTGTAGATTTTATGGAAAAGCTTCTTGAAAATAATATCTTAAACAATGCATAGAGATTGCAGTCATATTGAACAATGTATAATTTTTTTTTACATTATAACAAATCAAAGCATGAGCATCATGAATGACGTTATGTAGATATACACATGGATGATAAAATTGAAGTTGATATCAAGTGCTATAAGCATAGATAAGACTTAGACCAGTAGTTTTCCATGTTATTGTAAGCCCATAAAGACATCGAAGTTGTAATAGTTAGCTTGAAAATTGTTAGTGGTCGTAATTAAAGGGGATTATTGGAACATGGTGATTACTGTCACTAGCCATATAGTTTTTAGAATAATTTGGTTGACTTAGTAATAGATAGTTGTAACAGAGTTTGGTTGACTTATAAGCAAAAATATATTCTCCATATATTTCCTAAAGAATTTAATTTGTAGTTATACATCCTTCATGGAAGTTATGAGACAAATCAATGTTTGTGAGCTATAGCCTAGTGTGTAATTCATGTATGTGTTTATTTAGTTGTAATTTGGAAGATGTGTCTTCTCAATCCATAAATGATGAATTTGAAGAGCATCATATAATACTATACATCTTAAATCCAAATTTAAATGAAGATATATTGGTTTTAATTCTTAAATATTAATATGGATTTCTATGATGTTCATACTAATTTATACTTTTCTTTATTCATTTCTTTATTGAAATCATATTTATAAAATAACATGATAGAACTTTGTGTTTAACTCTTACATGATTATATCTAGAATACTAAGGAATAAAAATGTTGTTAAATAGGTAAATTGACATGTTTTGTGTGTGTGTGCGTGTAAACAATACAAATGTACTTTTTATTTATAATTGTATTATTTTGTAAAAAGAAAAGTATAACTGAAAACATGAAAATGGACATAGCGGCTAGTAGACGAAAGAAACTACTTCAATATTGGATGTCGTTTAATGCTTTAAGGTGGCTCAAAAAAATGGTAAGGCACTACGAAATTTAGAAAAAAAATAAAATTGTATTATTATGTAAACTATATATATATATATGGGTGAAAATGCGAAGATGGGTAACACTTTTGTGACAATTCGGGGCGGAAATGTTTTTCCTCCATAGTTCGGCCGAACTCTTGTCATAGTTCGACCGAACAGTTCAGGAGTTCGGTCCAACTATTGAATTTAGTTCGGCCGAAATTTGTTTGCCGTTTACAGTGACGTCGTACTGACAGCAATGGCAAACAAATTTTTCACCTGAGTTTGGAAAACCGGCAATAAAAGTTCAACTGAACTAGAAGTTTGGCCAAAATTTTAGTTTGGCCAAACTATTATTTTTATAAATATATCACCCACAACCATTTACGGGTTTCTGTTCACATTCGCGCGCTCTTACCTGTCGGTCATTTTGTCGCACGTTGTTATCTGTCGTATTCTCGCACGCTCTTTTCTGTCGCATTCTCACGCGCACTCAGTTCTGTCGCATTCCTCCGCGCGCTCTTATCTGTCATAGTCCAGCTCAAGGAGGTAAGATTTTTAATTTCTGTAAGTTTTTTTGTATTTTTTGTTTTTAATTTTGTTTTAATTTGTGTTGATTTTGTAATTTGGTTTTAATTTTTGTTTGATTTTTTAATGTTTGTTGATTTTTTGTTGCAGAGGTCTTTGGCGAGGTCTTTGGCCCTGTCTCTATCTTTTTGGCTGTGACTTCAGGTTACATTCCTATCCACTAGAACAATCAAAACTATGCAAATCTATACTAAACAATCAAAACTAGAACTAGGTGGGGGAAGATGACAACATTCCTATCCAATACTCAACGTACAAAAACTTGACAATGTGTGTCCTATTATAATCAACTTGACAATGTGTGTCTTGTTATCAGCCTCTGTTATGACAATGTGTCCCCTGTTATCAGCCTCTGTTATGACTGTTATTAGCAGCATCTGTTATGACTGTAGATATACTTAAATGTACTGCATCTGTTATGTCTAAAAGTTGATTCTATCTTTATTATGAATTCCGTGATTGCCTGAAAATAATCCCTAAAACTGGTTGGAAAGTGATCTAGAAACTTCCGAAAAATATCAAAACACTTTGAAATTTGGTTTACTCACCTTGTTTCTTATTCATCTTAGGATCTAATTAAAAATATCACTAACCAAATATGGCAGGATCTGCTGTGGTGGGATGGACTCGCAGCCATTAGGCTATGGGAGTTTCAGCATGTAGTTTCATAGAAAAACATTAGAGGTCGGTGGCTACTGAGGCATGGTGCTCCTCTTTTTTTATAGATCAGTGACATTGTCAGCATAAATGTGGGGATATTTTTCAGAATATATCATAGGAGAGTTTCTTCTTGTTGTTCCACAACACAACAGTAGAGGCCTATGTCCTTGGTAGCTCATATTTGTTATATAACATCAACATTGCATCATAAATGCGGGAGAATCCTTGAAATATAGAACCAGAGTGTTTCATTATTTAGTTGCAGAGAAAATGAGTTTAGAAGCAAAGAAAACAATAGTTTGGAAATTAAAATCATTATGATTCATTGAAGATTAGATCATTGAACAAGTAACGTTTAAGTGTGAAAGCATGCCATTCTCTGAAAAAGTAAAATAAGTGTTTTTCATTAGAGATTAGAGCAGATCCTTAGATCCTTTTACAAGAAACAGTTATGTCTCCAAGAAAACAGTAAAACAGTTGTCATTGTGTGGCTGACTGTTATGCTACCCTTTTATTTATGAATGTATGAATGAAAGAAATTTTAACTTCATGAGACTAAAATTAGCTCAAAAGTAAAATAATTTTTTTCATTAGAGATTAGAGGAGATCCTTAGATCCTTTTACAATAAACTGTTAAGTCTCCAAGAAAATAGTAAAACAGTTGTCATTGCGTGGCTGACTGTTCGGCTGTCCTTTTATTTATGAATGTATGAATGAAAGAAATTTTAACTTCATGATACTAAAATTAGCTTATAGAACTAATAGTTTCATATCTATGGTCTCAAACAATGAGAGAGAAAAAACCTTTTATATTCAACATGTAAAACACAAATTATCCATAAAAGTTTTCCATTGAAACCAAAAGTGATTTGATACTAAACATATAGGTTTTAAAACCTAATCTAGTAAGTGCCCCTACATTCAATCTTTAGAATATCTAGATCTAATTAGAAGTTTTTCATTTTCATATCCATTGTAGTTCTATAGGCAGATTCTATAAAGGGCCAGGTAGCCTCTGGATCTCATCTTTTATGAAAGGTAACATATCTAGTAAATTCCCCTACAGTCAATCTCTGGAATAGATCTAAATGCCCCTACAGTCAAAATGTATATAGTATTTAGAAACAAAAAGTAATTTGATACAACACATAGGTTTTAACCAAGTATATAGTTTTTCATTTTCATATCCATGGTCTCAAACAATGAGAGAGAAAAAACCTTTTATATTCAACATGTAAAACAAAAATTAGCCATAAAAGTTTCCCATTAAAACCAAAAGTGATATAATACGAAACATATGGGTTTTAAAACCTAATCTAGTAATGCCCCTACATTCAATCTTTAGAATATCTATCTAATTAGAGGTTTTTCATTTTCATATCCATGGTAGTTCTATATGAAAATTCTGTAAAGGGCCAGGTAGCCTCTGGATCTCATCTTTTATGAAAGGTGACATATCTAGTAAATTCCCCTATAGTCAATCTCTGGAATAGATCTAAATGCCCCTACAGTCAACATGTATATAGTATTTAGAAACAAAAAGTAATTTGATACAAAACATAGGTTTAACCAAGGATATAGTTTTTCGTTTTCATATCCATGGTCTTAAACAATCAGAGAGAAGAAATCTTTTATATTCAACATGTAAAACACAAATTAGCCATAAAAGTTTCCCATTGAAACCAAAAGTTATTTGATACGAAACATATAGGTTTTAAAAGCTAATCTAGTAAATGCCTCTACATTCAATCTTTAGAATATCCATTCAATTGTAGAAGCTACCATATCCATGGCAGTTCTGAGAACACACAGTTTGCAAAGCGCTCGGTGCAGCCTGGATCCTCATCTTTTATGAAAGGTGATATATCTAGTAAATGCCCCTACATTCAATCTTCCGGAAACATCCATGTTGCCTTACGTAATGCCTTGCACGGTAATGACCTCTGTCCATTAAAAAAAAAGTAATTTGATACAAAACATAGGTTTTAACCAAGTATATAGTTTTTCATTTTCATATCCATGGTCTCAAACAATGAGAGAGAAAAAACCTAAATTATATTCAACATGTAAAACACAAATTAGCCATAAAAGTTTCCCATTGAAACCAAAAGTGATTTGATATGAAACATATAGGTTTTAAAACCTAATCTAGTAAATGCCCCTACATTCAATCTTTAGAATATCTATCTAATTAGAATTTTTTCATTTTCATATCCATGGTAGTTCTATAGGTAGAGTCTGTAAAGGGCCAGGTAGCCTCTGGATCTCATCTTTTATGAAAGGTGACATATCGAGTAAATGCCCCTATAGTCAATCTCTGGAATAGATCTAAATATAAGTTTTTCATTTCTCCCATGCATTTGCAATAAACGTCAATAAATAATATATATATTTTTATTGAATTTGTTTTTTTATGGATAAGAAAGCCATTAAATATGGTTGAAAAATGGAAATTATCCATAGAATTTTCTTTCTATCCCAATCCAGGGAATGCAGTGATTACATATGTACTTTCCAATATTGCGACTAGCAAAGTCGTCCAAAGGAAAATGAATATACTAGCAAAGTCATCCAATTAGTTTTAAGACGCTTTTCTTCAAAAATTCTTGAGATTCATCTCTTAAAGATGAATTAGTGTTAAGACGCTCTCCTTCAAAATTTATTCATCGACATAATTTGTTTACATTTTAAATTAAACATTAATATTCTGAACTTTATCTTGAATTTAATTTAAATTAGTTATTTAAAAAATTAATTGTAAATGTCCATTGTAGATATATATATCATGGAGGATGAACGACGAAGATCAACATAATCCCATATCTCTACGAGAGGGGAGGATCAGGGATCGGGATCAAGAGTTGTTCATGGTAAATTTAAATATAATCTTAAATCTCCATACATGTGTGTACATATGGAATTGATTTTCTATCAACTTTGTGAGTTAAATTAGTTGTTAAAATAAGTTTCATTTTTTATTTTTTAGGAGATAATAAGAAGAGAAGGGCCTCTACTCCAACCATGGATTCCCAGGGTTCACCAAGTCATGGTATGGTTTGAACGCAATTTAATCAATGAATATGTACATGTGTATTTATATGTACATGAATGTATTTTTCAATTGATTATAAATTCGTATTTTTTATGTGTATAGCTTCTCATCATTCCTTCCTCGCGCCCTTTAAAATCCCCCAGAGGCCATCACTCGTGCAGCGTGCTGCGTGAAGGGGGGTGATATTTACCCCTCCTGGGAGGCCAATCAATCACTGTGTGTTATTCCAGTGTATTGTCTGGTCTCAACAGTTTCAGGGTGGAGAAGATGCTAACCAACCACATCAAGCTTGTCATCAATTTCAATATTTTTTTCATTGAATTTGTACAAATTTTTTTACATGTGTTTTTTCTAATATAAATATATATATATATATATATATATATATAGATAGATAGATATATAGATAGATAGATAGATATTGATGCAAAGGCTAAAAATATTCCAAATATTGGTCAAAATAGATGCAGGGCAGAATGCTACATTAAAAAAGAAGGTTGTCTACCCGCCACAACTTATCCAGCCGAAATTTCTAATATACCATGGGAAAGAAACATGGCGTAATGCATCTTAGAAAGGTGTCAAAAACTTCATGCAAAATTGCGGAGAGATCTTGTGGCTTTGACTCTACCTGCTGAGAGTCGAAAAAGCCTCGAAATAGTTACACATTCATTGGGCGAAATAGTAAATGTGTACAAAAATCTTGAGCCAACGACTGATACATTTTTAGAAGTCATGAGAAAGAGAAAGGAAATAGTAATGGGTCCCGATAAATGGGAGGATGTAAAACAAAGAGCTACAAGAGATATGAATAAGTCAATGTTTAATTTCAAGGAAGGGCCAAAAAGAAAAATGCTAAAGGTGCAATATTTCAAGCACCCAAATATAGCTCACTATTTGTATGATAGACACCTTGCGGCCTATGGAAGGCTTCCATGGAATGATGAGGTTCCTGTTTATTTTTCACAATTGATTTACGTAGATTTTTTTTTGGAATATGAAACCCAACTACAATGACCTTCCATTAGAATTTTTTGGTCCGGGGAAAGGTCGATTGTATGACCATAAGGGCGCTAAGCGAGATGTGGAGTTGCCTTGCCCTGAGCTGCCATTGGTGAGTTAGCCTTTTCGGGTCGAAACTCTGAGGTCAGAGATGGATGCGACTTCTCAAATAAGTTGAGAAGCAAGGGATGTCATGATCTACAATGTTTACAGTGGATTGGGTGGAGTTGATATTTGTCTAAATCGACAAAGAGCACGTGAAAATGCACGTGCCAATTTTGTGTATTGTACAGATGAAGAGATTGACAACATGAATGTTGAAGATCTTCGAATATATGCAAAGAATTGTCGCAATGGTTTTCAAGACCTAATTCTTCATGAGGAAGAGGGCACAGGAGTGGTATGTGTTAGTGACCTTAATGTTCAATTATTTTAACACATACATGTGTACAATTTGTAATAAATACATGTGTATGTACATGTATACATTTATTTGTATGTACATTAATATAACAAAAATGTATCATTATATGTTAAAACACCATTTGTAGTTGTCACGCATGATGAATGATGAAAATGTTAATATCACGTTCGGGACTTCTGGTTCAAACAATGCAGATGGGTCTCACCATCAAGATATGTTGGCAAATGTTAGTGTTTTTTAAGTGATATTTTTAAAATAAATAATTGTGCACACATGTACATGTGTATGTATATATAATGATAAAATGTTTTAACAGATTCCAATTCCGTCCGATGTTTTTGGGATGGTAGTACCTTCTTCTTACTTGGGAGATGTACCTTTTACTTCCTTAGGAGATGTGCCACATCCACAACAAGTATGGACAAGTTTTCACTATTAAAATTTTTCTTTAAGTTATATATATATATTCCACAAAAAGTTCAATTAAAAATTGAGATATACATATATATCTATATCTTGAGTTATTTTACATTTTTTGAATCTTAGGTTCTTGGAGATTTTAATTTAGAGCCTCTCTTAGGAGATGTCCCAAATTCACCTACAATAGTATTCAAATTTTCAATTTTAAATATATATATGTGTGTGTGTGTGTGTTTAATTTAGTTATAATTTATAAATTGTTGTTTATTTAAGTTTTGTTATAAATTGATATCTTGATCTTGAGTTATTTTATACTTTTAAAATAGTGAATTTTAGGTTCCTATAGAAGATTTCTTTAATCCACAAACTTTAGTGACGGAGATAGGAACATCCACACCATTTCAACCATTTGAACAAGTTGTCTAACTTCTTTTTTAATATTATTGAAAATAAGTTTATATATGTACACGTGCATTTTCATCTGAAATTTTTTAATATATATATATATATATATATAACTGTACATGTATATTGTACAATTTACCATTGCAGATGTTCCCATGGGAGGGGAACTTGTAGCAGGTGAACAAATGGAGAGGGAACCTCATGAGGTATTGCATGATTTTTTTTTATATTTTGTTTTTTACATGAAGTTCTATATATATTCTCACTCATTTTTAAAATATCAAATTTTAATGTTTGTACATGTGCATTGTGTACAGGTTTCCCAGGCTTCACATGATAGTGCACGGATTGAGACCCTGATAGGAAAGATGCTACATCCATCTCTATTTGATGGACATGATTTGTAGATTTGATTTCAAGATTTAGATAGTCTTAAATTTACTTTTTTATATATTATCTAGATGCACTGTCATATATATATAACTTGATACAGTTTGATACTTGTGAGATCTACAATTTTTGGACATTTTTTATGAGATCTACAATTTTTGGACATATTTTATTACAGTGTTAATATAATTTTTTTGGTTCCAAAAAGTTAAGTTTTGGATGGTTTTAGTACTGTTGGCATGTGAATGTGAAGTAATGTTGTTATATAATTTGTTTGGTTTTTAAAACTTTTAAGTTTTGGATAATTGAACTACTAGTAATGTTGTCATCTATAAATTAATGTTTTTCTTCTAAACTACATTTGGCATGTTATGTAATGATGTGTTATAATTTGTTTTGTTTTTAAAATTTAAGTTTTGTTTTTCTTCTGAACTACATTTGGCATGTTATGTAATGATGTGTTATAATTTGTTTTGTTTTTAAAATTTAAGTTTTGGATGCTTGAAGTACATATGGCATGTGAAGTAATGTTGTGATCTATAATTTTTTGTTAAATTAAAAGTTAAGTTTTGGATGGTTTCAATCTACATTTGGAATGTGATATAATGTTAAATGTTTTTATTGGATAGTTGAACTATAATTGGCATGGAATGTGAAGTAGTGTTACATGATATAATAAAAAAGTTTTTAAAACTCAAGTTTTGGATGGTTTCAATCTACATTTGACATGTGATATTTAATGTTAAATGTTAAATGTTTTTATTGGATAGTCAAGAACTACAATTGGCATGGCATGTGAAGTAATACGTGCATGTGAAGTAACGTTGTGATCTATAATTTTGGATGGATTCAATCTACATTTGGCATGTGATATAATGTTAAATGTTTTTATTGGATAGTTGAACTATAATTGGCATGGCATGTGAAGTAATGTTGCACAATATAATAAAAAAAAATTTAAAACTCAAGTTTTGTATGGTTTCAATCTACTTTTGGCATGTGATATTTAATGTTAAATGTTAAATGTTTTTATTAGATAGTCAAGAACTACAATTGGCATGGCATGTGAAGTAATACGTGCATGTGAAGTAATGTTGTGATATATAATTTTGGATGGTTTCAATCTACATTTGGCATGTGATATAATGTTAAATGTTTTTATTGGATAGTTGAACTATAATTGGCATGGCATGTGAAGTAATGTTGCACGATATAATCAAAAAGTTTTTAAAACTCAAGTTTTGGATGGTTTCAATCTACATTTGGCATGTCATATTTAATGTTCAATGTTTAATGTTTTTATTGGATAGTCAAGAACTACAATTGGCATGGCATGTGAAGTAATACGTGCATGTGAAGTAATGTTGTGATCTATAATTTTGGATGGTTTCAATCTACATTTGGCATGTGATATAATGTTAAATGTTTTTATTGGATACTTGAACTATAATTGGCATGGCATGTGAAGTAATGTTGCACGATATATAATCAAAAAGTTTTTAAAACTTAAGTTTTTGATGGTTTCAATCTACATTTGGCACATGTGATATAATGTTAAATGTTTTTATTGGATAGTTGAACTACAATTGGATGGCATGTCAAGTAATGTTGTGATATAATCAAAAAGCTTTTAAAACTAAGTTTTGACGTAATGTTGTGATATAATCAAAAAGTTTTTAAAACTAAGTTTTGGATACCATTTTAATCTAAATTTGGCATGTGATATAATGTTAAATGGTTAATTTTTTTATTGGATAGTTGAACTACAATTGGCATGACATGTGAAGTAATTTGTTTTGATATAATCAAAAAAAATTTAAAATTCAAGTTTTAGACATGGTTGAAGTGCATTTGGTAGGTTTTTAAAACTCTTTTCACTCAAACAATAGTATATGTAGTATGTAAATTTTTCATTAATGAACATAGAACATATTCGACCATTGGACAGACAAATTTTGTACTAGATTTTCAATCAGGAATAGAGATGTTAGTCAAATCCCACCAAAAGTCGAAGAAGTGCTCCGAGTCTCTTATCTGAAAGGAATCTTCGTACAAAATTATACTGGAGATAATTTATTTACATTGTGGATACTTTTTACCAAAAAAGCCCACAAGAAAAACTATGTGCATTGAGTGCGTGTATATATCCAGTACATGCAACATTTTTCGTCAATGCACATAGAAAAACTACTTTCAGTTAATTGCATTCTAGAACATATATATTGATTACGTGAAACATTTTTCATCAATGCACATAGTAAAACTACTTGAACAATTAATGTCATTCTAGAACATATACATATATATCCAATATGTACATGCAACATTTTTCATCAATGCATGTATAAAAATGCTACTTTCAGTTGATACTAGAGTGTGCATGTACCAAAACAATTTGTACATGTAAAAACACTTGCACAGATAACATAACAAGGCAGCTCAATTTTTAATTGAGTACTGGAAGTTCTAGAACATATAATCCAAAGAGAATAAATTGTTGGGCAGTTCAATAAAAAAATTTCCAATGGAATTCCATCTTCAATAATCTGTTCATGATCGGATTTTGACATTTTCCATTTCTTAATATTCGTTTTTTTCTTTGATTGAACCTCGATCAACTTTATGCGTGCTGCACACACCAAGTGACTATATTGACAACTTATGAAATTAGGTTCATAGTCTTCAAAGTAAACAAAATTCCCACTTTGATTAGTTTGTCTGAAAAAATAACCTTTCAGTATAATAGATCCTCTTTCATATGGAAATTCTTGATCATTATAGTCTTCTAATAATTTCATTTTTTGTTCAGTGAAACGCATCAAATAATACTTCACATTTTCATCATTGTCAATATGTGCAATTACAACAAAAACATCTCTTGTACAATAAAACAAACTTGACAAAATTATACATATATTCAAATTTATTTCTAGATCTTTATCATTAGAAAGAAATTCAAATGTTACCCTCTCTAACAAGATCAAAAACTCGATCACCATCAGATGATATTGTAGTCTCCTCTGATTGCATTTCTACAAACATTGCAAGGAACATTTTGCCCTTTGTATTTAGCTCTGTATGTTTGTGATCTTTGACATACATTTTGTTTTCACAAATGTCATTGGATTTTGTGTTGTCTCTGCAAACAGGACAAAAACAAGAATATTTTCTTTTATCCAATGCAAACACATTTCTGGAAGACTTTGTTTTAATTGAATGCAATTTTCGAGTCCCTTTTATTGTTTCAACGTCATTTCCAATTGATCTATCTATGTCTTCGATCCCAATATGCCAAAAAAACCTTTATATGGAAAATTTAAAGAAGAATGTAAATATGATATCAAAATACAATCAAAGATAATCATTGTGATAAATGTACACTGTTTATTTAATTAGATATTCAATAAAAATTAAATTGAATGTACCTTCGTACTTCCCTTGATCGGTTAGTCTCATGGCTTAGAGCAGCGATGCACCATTGAACAACTTCTTTTGCATCCACAAGTCGGCTTGCAGAGGGGTTCATTTGATATGTTCGAAGTGCTCGTTTTATGCATGCCCCTCCACTGTCATGTTCTAATTTTCCATAGCCAGTCTCAAAGAAATTCCAACAATGTTTAATGCAGGATTTCTTATGAAGACAACACAACCAAAAGAATGATTGTGCAGATTTGAATTGTCCTGTTCATCCGTCTTACCATATCCAATGTTCATTGAATGTTATTCCATGATTTTTCAAGGAATCATAAATTTTTCCAAAACAATGTTGTACAAAATATGTATCATGTGTGTGAACGTCACTGATATAAAAGTGATATTCTTTAATAAAATGCCGATTTTCATTGGTGCTTTCTATATGATCGACATTTTGTTCATCATGTATATATAGAATATGGATGAGCATGGAGACTTGGTCAGAATGATAATATTCACTCTGAATTTCTTTTTGTGGAACAAATGTGTAGTTTTCTGCAAAATCGATTATTGACAAAATGGTCCCTGGTGGAAAAAATTCACGGGATTTTTTGAATTTCAAGTCTTGCCATCGAGCTCTATGGGAATGCTTGGTATATTTGTAAATTTCTGCCTCAAACTTTCTCAAATAGTCTATCAGAAAAATTTCTTCTTCTCGTAATTCAATTCTTTGAACACTATTTGCACCTTGAATCGATGTATGGATATATTCATATCTCTTCCATTTCACTTTCATGTTGGACAATGATTGATCATTTATATCAGTACGATATTTGTTTTGAAATTTAGTCAAATTTCCACAATCATCACACTTTTACCACCAACACATTTATTTTTCTAAAATAGCTCATCGCTTTCTCTTTCACATAGAATTTGAGATATGAAATCACGAATAGTGGAAGGAGGAGGTGAATCCTTCCAAAATGTTCTACCAAAATCAAGGAATGTCTCATAATATAACTCAAATTCCACATGATAATGGCAACAACAAGTGTCACATACGATGATAAGTTTTACATACCATGGTTTTTGTTGAACAAAAGCACTGATTGAAACATGAATTTCACGATTCTCTTCTTTGAACTTGTTGAACAACTCTATCTGAGTGGTTTCCAAGAAATGTTTTTCATGTTCTTCGTACTGATTTCGTGCTATTCTTCTTTGCATCACATGCCTTGCAGTTGGCGAAACACATGAATTGTTCTTCCAATATTCATATATTATTTTTTTGACATTTTCTCCAAGTCTATCTTTATATGATTGCCTACAAATAGCTCTCCAACAAGCAAGTTCATCATTTACATCTATTTGCAACTAAAATTTTCGATGTTTGTGCAAATTTTTTCATGAGGTTCCTAATGCTCGTGCCATAGATTTTACCAAGCGATTCTTTTTAGTACTTGATGAAACCACTAGCATATTTATTGCTCTACGTACAACTGAAATATTTTTCTGTCTAGATCTTTTCATTGAATTTATAGCACTATTTATATTTTGTATCACATTTTCCTTCATTTTTTTATCTTTGGTTGATTTTCGAATACCCAACAAAGTCGTAGCTTCTTTTAATTTCCTTAATGATAGGAGACCTTTCAACATTTGGGCTTGAACTGTCACATTTTCCTTTATGAAATACTTCTGAAAAATGCGGTTAGCATGATATCGTATATAATGGACAACTTTTTTAGCTCCATATGTGTGAGTGTCAACATTTTCTAACATCTCGTCATCGACATTGATTTCATATGTACATATTCAAATGAATAGTACATAATAAGTTTATATATTCAATAAATAACTAAATTAATAAATATATGTATAATTTCAATAATATGTGCATGTGTTCAATAGATATAGATATATATATATATATATATATATATATATATATATATACCTTGTGATTCAATTTCTTCACTTGAATTTCTTTCATCATTTTCACCATCTTCAATCATTGGTTCAATATCTCTTTCACTTTCTCTTTCAAAATTCTGTATCTCATCATCAATGTTTTGAGGAATATCTCTCTCTGTTTACATTGAAAAATATTTTTCAAATTAGTTCATCAAATAAAAATTAAGCTTCACATTTTACACTAGGAAAATTTTAAATATATCAAAATCATAATATTTCTATTTACATACCTATTTCAACTTCCAGTTGAGGTTGATTTTCCCCTTTAATATTTGAGAGTGCTTCTATCTTTCTTTTGTGAGATTGTCTCGTCTCTTCTCTACGTTCCTCGGGGTCTCTTTTTCGATCATATTTTATCGTAAAATTTCTTCGATTTCCCATGATAATAGAGTATGAAGTTGAAAAAATTTCCTTCAAAAATTTAGAAAAAAACTCAATTAAAAAAAACATCATAAAAGATTTAATTTAAAAATAACTCATTTTAAATTTTTTGCAAAAAATACATACTCCAATCCAAAACACTTACTTTAAAAAATTCAAGAAAAAAATGTCTTATAAAAATGAAATGAAGTTCAAAATATTTCCTTCCAAGTCCTACAAAAGAATTTCATTTAAAAAGTTACACAAAAACTCATTTTAAGAAAATCATTATAAAATATTTACTTCAACCCAAAACCAAAAAATTTCCTTTCGAAATTAATCCCAAATCCATACTTAAAAAAAAAAAAAAAAAGCCCAAAAAATTGTATCACATACCTCCAAGAAATGTCTTTTGAATGTACCTCCAAGAAAATTCTTTAAACCCAAAAACATTCCTTGCAAAATCAGATCAAATGTATGAAAATAATGTGTCTCAAATAAAAGTCCTGTGAAGTCCTTTGAATGTACTTCCAGGAAAAGTCCTTAAACCCAAAACAATTCTTTGCAAAATCAGATCAAGACTTTTAAAATCAGACCAAAAGTGTAAAAATATGCAAAAATAATGAATGGTTTCGTGGCAATTTATATTTCCGTGAATTTTTTTTTTGGAGGGGCTTGGTGATACTTTCCGGCCGACGAAAAGTTAAGTAAAATTTCGGCCGAACTTTTATAAATAGTTCGGCCGAACTACTTTTTCGTTTGATTTAACGTGCCGTCGGCACAAAAAACAGTTCGACTCAACTTTGTTCAAGAGTTCGGTCGAACTAATGTGTCACCAGTTACGCAGAGCCAAGCCCTGAATCCATTTTTGCAACTTTGGACTGACTAAACTCCATGAAACATTCTGAATTAAGTGTTGGAACAAAGACAAGCATTTTCAGAATTGAATCTACTTTCAGGAAATATAACTTTCATGGAATTTCATAAATATTTACTAATTTTAATTAATTTTGTAATAAAATGGATGCAAACAATTTCTGAAGGTCATTGTGATTCAGTGAAATCAAAATTCTGTATCTTCCAAAATAAATTGTAAAAAAAATTGAAAAAATTATCGTACATTACATTGGTCCGTTGTCTCTAACGGGTAGCTTTTAGATTTTTAGTTTATAACTTATATGTTAAGAAATTTCTTGCATCACAAAACATATTCAAAATATGCAGTTTTTCATATTGGACCAGTTCAAAAAATTCTAGTAATTATGATATGCATCCATTGGCATTGTAAATATGACAAAACCGAAGTAGACTCTGTCTAGATTGTTGTAACACATTTTGTTTCTCAAAAACAAAAATTTTCAAAGAATACAACATTGCATATTAACATGACTTTTTATGAATCCGTTTATTGTTAAAAAAACACACACTCAAAGAAACGGTAAGTTGGCATAACAAATGTGTAAAAAAAAATTCCAAAAAATAAGTAATACAAAGCTAGCAAAATTTCTCACAACTTTTATTTTTATCGCAAAATGAAATTCTAAAGAGAAAAATTGTTTTAGCTTACAGAAAGTTGAAGAACTGAAAAAAAAAAAACAAAAGTTTTTTCTCAAAAAAGGGCAAAAATCACTATTATTTATATATCTAAACTATATATATATATATATATATATAATAGTGATTTTTTTATTATTTCATATTTATTATGTTATCCATGAGGCATAAAGTAGATGGTGACAAGGTGTTTTGTTAAGGCACTATGTGGTATAAAGGTCATTGGTTGAAAACTCTGTAGGAAAAAATAAAACCATGCCAAGGGATAGTGTAGCCTAGGACGAGTGCAATAGTTGGGTGATTTTGATCGCTTAGATGTCCTTGGGTTGTCCCTACTCAAGCCACAGGTTAATCGTGCCAATCATCTCAAGACTTACACACACGTACACATATACAAATGCATATATTTATTTATTATTTTGATAGACATTCTTTCTATTGAACAATGGTAGATCAATCTTTTTTTAACCCAAATATTTATCTTATTGTCATAAATGAAAGACATTGACATATTCTCATCATCTCCCCTATACCAACAGATGAAATTTGAAATATTAATTGCATTCAATCTCTAAATTCATATTTAGCTTTTCACATTTACTTAATACAATTTCCATGAACGTGTAAAATAATAAATTGCATCATGGTCAGTAGATGGGGTGCTCGATAGGCAAAAAGTGGACACATGCATTTCTATTGTAACACCATGTGCTCACAAGTGAGGATGTGGCAATGAATACCCCCCAATCTTGTGATGTAACATTAATGCAAGTGAAATGACATATTGTGTTAATTCATTATTTTTTATGGTAATCATACCAAGTTTCTAGTACCAAGTTAATGAATGCATTTAGTTGGATATTTTTCATATCCATTGGTAAAATTCATGGAAGTTTACGATAGTAGAACACTCTAGTCTTAGATGATTTTCCCATTCTTATTTTTTATTTCATGCAGAGGTTTCCATTCAAGTGGAAAGATGGTTACATTCAACACAAGGGGCATCAAAATATTGCATATCCAAAGTGCACAATGAGGAAAATTATTTCTTCTCGTGTCTCTTATTTTCTCCTTTCAACAAGCTCTTTCGTAGGTGATCTCTTTAGAATTATATTTATACTTCATGGCTTCAGGTTTTTATTTCTCTAATTTCCATTGTTCATTATTGTTTTCCCTGCATACTCTGTATTTTCTTGGCCTTCTCTCTAGCCAATTCTAATCTTTGAATGGACATATATCGCTCTTCCCCTCTACCTTTTGTCGGTTTGAATCATATTCATGGTTTATTCTTGCGATATCTATGGCGTCCTGCAACTCTATCAAGGTATTTCGACTCCTAGTCCTCTATTCTTCTCCCCGTTAGTATGCCTTACCTATTTTTTCCCATCCCATGGACATATCGATGGGTGGATCATTTCTTGGTTCAAGCCCTGTATCTTTGTGTATATTATTTGTTGCAATGCCTCAGTAAAGGGTACAACCATCAAGGGATTTCTTAATTCCACGAGTAAGGTGGTACCTATGTGTAGTAGAAGGTGGAGATCTCCACCTATTGCTACGACAAACAAAGCCTTGAGTCCGGTGAAATAGAAATTGAAAAATTGGAACGTGAAATAGTAGGGGAAACATATTTATTTTATTTGGAGGTTTTTGAAGACATGGTTGATTGGGTACACTACAAGGAAAATACTTTCTAGTAAAGGATTTTGCAGAAGCCCCTATTAAAATATCCATAAAATTATTTTGTAGCGGAGGTGGACCGGGGGATGTTTTAGGGAATGTTTTTTTGATGGTGTGTCTAAAATATATAAATGTGCTAATGCTTTACTTTCCATACACGCACTAGTGCTGCATATAACATGATGCACCATGGAAAATTTATTTTTATAAAATAAAAATAAAACACGGTGCACTAAATACCACAACACCCTAGTGCTTGAATAGTAGATAACACTGGTGCCCTTGATGTAGTAAAATGACCTAGTACATACTAGTAAGGAGCACTGCTATTGTTTTAAATTTATTAAAAAAAATTTCGTATTTTCTAATGATGCATTGATGCGATAAATGTAATAAAATACACCAGGGCTTCTTCTAAAGAGAAATTTTAGGTAGTTTTTAATTTTTAAAAATAGAGCGGTGCTATAGTCAAACAAAGCACAGGTGCAATACCTGTATTAGAAGTCCCTGAGGCATCTCAATAAAATCTCCACGATATATTTTTTAATTTAAAAAATTATGGTTCTATTGCATCTTGTTCGCATCGATGCAGTTAGATAAATGCATCAGAGGAGGATTAAATAGAAAAAAACTCATGACTGTAAATTTCACTTTTACCATATACAGGGTTGAAAATCTCTAAATCGTCGGTACCACTCTTGCCTCATGCGAGCACCCTAACTTCGGTGATTCTCTTGCTCACCATGTTTCGATACCATGCTCACTCTCTTAGTTTCTATTTTTTTCAAATCGTGATAAAATTAATTTTTCTCCATGACATGTCCACAATGCCTCCCCGACGACCAAATGTCCAGTAAATTTCTATGTTTCTCTCTAATTTAATTTTTTAGCGGATTCGAATTGCAAATTAGCTTAAATTTTCCACTGTTTTTGAAAAAACAATTTCCCAAGGTTGTGCACGTGATATGTTTGGCTTGCGCTGATAACGACGCACACTATAAATTTAAAGGGTGCACCACATTTTAGTGCACGAACATAACATACTGTGGTTTTTGCAGTGTGTTTTGTAAATTATATCACACTAGGAAAGTGATAAATTTTTCACGCATCACTCCAAGTGCATTTATATTTACCAAACGCACCAAAAAAATAACATTTAAAAATATAGGTATAGTTCAGTGCATTCAATAACTTGAGCATTCCATATCGGTCCAAAAATGTTATACATGTGCACTGTTGCACAAGTGTGACGAACCACTATGAAAATTTAAATTTGTGAAGCAACAACAGTGCGTCATACTTATGCGTGCATCGATAGCGATGTGTTGATAGTTGGAAGTGCACTAGAGCTAGTGCATGACTGTGTTTGGAGCGCATGAATGTTTTTTTTTCATTTAAATTTATGTTTCCATATTTATAATACATTTTCATTTAATAATAAAAAAATTATTTTATATATGAGGATGATGTATTTTGTGTGAATCATGTAGCAGAGACATTAGTAGAGGGAGAAACAACAAGTGGACCAATACAGTATGGTCTGATCATTGGAGGCCAGAGAGAGGGAGAGGGGTTTATACCCTCTCCCTATTACAATAGCGACCTAAGCACTCTTAAGGAATGTAGGCCTCCTGAAGTGATACAAGGAGGGTACATCCCTCGAGGAAAACTCTATCTTATTCATACATCTGATCCACTGATGGGGTGTCCAAGAGCTGGCTTTTCATGTTGGTCCTCATGTTGGCCCTCGGGTTTGGTATAGGCTCACTGAGGAGGAGATTTATTGTATCACTAACCTATCCAGTAGAGGGAAGGATATTCCCTATTCCCCTAATGTCCCCCATGGGGTTTCAACTGAGACTCAGATTTGATACACTTAGTTGACGTGGGAGCCTTCCTTGTGAGGGCTCTAGATACCACCACAGATCTAAGGTTTGTGGATTTGTAAAGGGACTATCCATGCGAGATGATGTCTCTTATGCATCATATCATTGGAGCTAGTAGGGTACTAGCATTGATTACGGATGTAGGGAATACACCGACAAACACATCATATGGGGGTGGTGACGATTATGATGAGGGTGATAATCATGATCATGATGATAAGGGTGGTGATCATGATGCTTCTGGTAGTACCACCCCATCGGATCATGACCTTCAGGATGTCAAGTGATCCCTCTGGTAGTACACCTCCTCGTTAGTCATTTGATGATGTGATGTGAGAGCTAGAGTATGTACCTTATGTTTCCGCTAACAGAGCAGACCAATCACCTCCTCCTCCACCTCAACTGAGTTTGACAGACATTGATGAGGCAGTAGTTGACCATCCATCGTCTTCAACTACATACCAGGCTGACACTAATACATCCGTTGTATCAGATATTTGATTGCACTTATTTGACTTGATGTAGTTATTCAACTTATATATATATATATATATATATTTCTTTTTTTTGTTCATGTTTATGTACTTAATTTATATGTTGGTGTTGATGTGTATATTGTTTTTTTTCTTCTGAATTGGACTAATTCTATTGATCAAAAATATGGTACAAGATGATACAATCAAGAGTGACAGAGAGCCAACAACCAGAAATGATAGTGTTATCAACCTCAGTTCCGGAGAAGGAATGAAACAAGCTAGAAGCTACAACATATGGCTGAAAGAAAAAATACTGACTTCTACCCAGAATGGGCAGAAGCCTCAACACGAAGCTTTTTCCCTTTCCTTTTTTTGACTTCGACCCAAACTTCCTGGGGTGAATGAGCGATAACAACTTGAAGATTGGGGATCTCCACATGGGGGCCTTCCTTATCTGATTCAGAGGAGGAGTTCATATGGACGCGTTTCTGGGCGATGGTTGTATCAGAGGAATGTGCCGGACCCTCGGAGGGAGGGACCATGGTATGAGGGGCTTGATCCAATTCTGCATCGCTACCTTCGTCTTCAGAGCTAGAGGAATCAGAATCCACTACTGGAGGTGGAGAGCAAGGAGCCCATCGTTTGGACTTGGGCTTGGAGAGGTTATCCTTTTTCTTTTTTGCCGGGAGAGATGGGCATGAGTTCTGTAGATGCCCTGATTGGTGGCAATGGCGGCAACGGAATGCAGTGTTTTCGTAATCCAGTGTCTGGGTCGAGACAAAGTCATTTATCTTGAGATTGATTTGGTCTGGAAGTCCTTTTCTCAAATCCAACTCCGCACATATTCTAGCATATGTGTAGAGACATTTATTTTCCCGCCAGTAATCTCCCATAATGAAACTGCCCAAGGTGTTGCCTATAGCTTTGTAGACTGCAAAGTGCCATAAGTGGGTAGGTAAGTTAGGAATCCTGATCCACACAGGTGTCTTGGTAATGACTGCAGTTTCTAAATCAAAATCTGGGAACCAAGGAGTCAAGAAGAGCCCTGCAGTTCCCATGAACCAAGGGCCTTCTTCTAAAGCCTTTTCATAATGCTTACTGTCATCAAATAGAAAAATGAAGTATCCTTTTGAACAAAAACTGATCTTACAATGATGAGTCCGGTTTGCATGGACCCATGCATAAAGATCCTAAGATCGCGGCCAGAGTTCGTTAAAACTACAAATGATGGCTCTTTCTGCAAATTATTGAAGTTGGTTTGCAAGACCCTCATGGGTGAGTTCAACAGAGGGAACTTCCTCTATCTTGTCAACCAAGAAGGGCTTAGGTTTAAGAACTTCCGGGATTTTGGGGCTCTCACAGTGTACTGCATCTTTGTAAGAGAAGGGAGGAGTAGAGGATGACTGTCCCGCTGCACCTCCTCTCAAACGAAGGTTTAAGACCAAAGAGTTGTTTTTGGAAATGTTGTAAGTAGAGAGGGGAAGAAGGTCCTCAAGTTGTTTACCTTGAAAGAGAAGTATCTGAAGGCCTGAAGGGATCCCAATCCACCGTTCTAGAACCTGTTTGAGATCCAGCACTAGATCTGAAGAACTGACCCATTGCAGGATGGATTTTCCTATGGGTTGAGAGATTTGGATCTGAAAGGAGTCAAAGAGGTGCCTAGACATAGTGCCAGGGCCTCTTGTGTGTCCCAGAGCAAATCTGCCATGTCGAAGATAGGGAGGGGATTTCTCCTGCGAAAATGGCCGGTCACTTGAACATAGAGACAGATCCATATCGAGATTCGCCAGTCTTTGAGTGTTGACCAAAGTTGTACAAGGAACACCTTCGTTGACGTTGTGAACAGCTAACCTTAATTCCTCTGCAAACATATCTCACGAGTTCGGGAAGCCGATCCGCTGCTTGCTTGCAGCAGAGATGAAGTCTGATGGATTTTTAGCATGGATCTTGTTTTCTTTGTGAGCAGCTATAAAGATATCGGCATTAAAGCTATCTGTAGCCTTTGCAAGGTCTGTGGCCTTTGCAATGAATGTAGCCACCCAGCCGGCGGCACCATCTATGCCAAGGAAAACCCTGTGTAGAGGCTTGCAAACCTGCCGGTTCATCTCTGCATCCCGGTCGATGTGTGTTGCCAGTATTGGTACCTCTGCAGGCCGATCTGGTAGATCTGAGAGGCAGATCTGCTGCTGGAAAGCTGCAGAGGTGAAATCTATGGGATCTCCAGAGAGGGACTTAATGGCATTGTGAACAGTTGTGAAAGCGGCGGCGTCAGAGCCTTCTGGATCAAATGCAGGGCATGCAGCCACCCAGATGGCGACATCAGCAACTCCGTGGAAAGCCCTGTGCAGAGGCTTACAATCATGTGGATTCAAGTCTACAATCTGGCGCTTGAGCGGAAGGCGGCCAGCTCTTGGAGCAACTGAGCCGGTGCAAACCAGAAAAGCAAAGCCACAAACCCTAGACTCTCCTTTCGCCATTGCGTTCAAGAGCTTTCGTTGATGTGTATATTGTTAGGTCATATTAGATATGTTCATTTAATGTGCTTGCACATAGGCGTGTATGTTTCAACAATTGTTTTACATGAGATTTATATTAATTTGATGACGTGTGTGGTCATGATGTTGGATTACAATATTTATCATAATTACATATGTTAGATGTGATCACGATGATGATTCCCTGTCAAATTATTATATTTATGTGCTACCGAATGACATTTATATATGCTAGAGGTGTATATAATTAGATGATGGTAGTGAATTCAAATGTGTATCTTAGATGATGTTTATGTTTGTTAGATGGTTATCATCATGATGTTTATTTTTTTAAAATAATATTTATTATAGATTATGTATTGATGAAATTATATCAAACTTATATATATGAAATTACATGCAAAACAACTTACTTAAAAAAAGAAGAAAAGATAGTTTATTTATATTCAATCTAACTTAATTATTAAAATATTTCAATACTCACAAGGACAAAATAATTAAAGGTAAAATAATTTAGTTGTTTCTTAATAAGGCGAAATTGTGTATCTCTTTCAATTTAAAAAAAAAAAATATATTATTAATAATTAATTATTCAAAATAAAAATTTAACTAACTCAATATTGGTTTATAAAATTTAATCTACTATTAATTTTTTAAAGCTAAAGTTAGAATTTTTTATAACCTGCTGCTTAGATCCATCTTAACTCTGGATCTACCAAGTGCTAAGAGGGATCAAATCTCTTCAGATGTAAACATATTTTAGAGTGAAAATAGATTTGATCCCTCTAGGCTCTTGGTATATCTGGAGTTAAGATGGATCTACATTTAATTATTTTTATTATTAATATTTTCTAAAATATTACATATCAAATCCATATTAAACATTGAAAATTTTACAAATATCACTCATACATTGAATTAGAAAGAAACTATTAATAGAAAAAGAATTCTCTCTATCTTTCTCACTAAAGTGAAAATATAAGAAAATTTTCAATTTAAATTACTGTATTTTTCTCTATATAAAGTATCCTAAAAAATTATGTTATTGAATATGGACATTTAAATATTTTACTTATGGTTTTGTGTAAAATAATTTTTGTTATATATATATATATATATATATATATATATATATATCACATGTAAATGAAACATAGAATGAATTACACATTATGTAATATCAATAATACTATTTCTGGTCATGTGAAAAAATTACATTTCTTCCTTCTAGTAAAAAGTAAATTATATTTTTTTACTCATTAAATTTCTTCCTCATAATAAAAACTATCTTTTTAATTACTTTGGGTTAATTTATATCTCTATATAAAATTATATAAGATTAAGGTGTGAATTGAATTATTGTAATTATGACCGACATTAATTTCTTTTGTTATTACTATTTTTAATCTGTTAATTCAAATTATTAAATTACAATTTTTAAATGTAACGCTACGTGAAAACATCTCTCCCATAATGAGCTATAGAGTGTCTCTCAAGGAAATTAATTTACATTTAATATAACTTAAAAATTCTATTTTTATAAAATTTAATTTATTACTAAATTTATGAGATTTTCAAGCAATTTAAATTCAATATTTATAGTAACTTTTACCAATTTAAATTATAAATTTCTCTATCTAAATATGAGGATAAATAAATGTAAAATAAGGCTTGTGGATTTACTTGTATTTGGGGATTTGCTTTATTGGAAGTTCTACCTTAAAGAGGAAAGTGAAATTTTTCTAGTAATAAAGATATACCATTTTCATGTTATTTTGGTTCTTTATTTGCTATTGTACTAGTTTAAATTTAACTCTTTTTTATAATAAATATGAGTTAAGTAATACAAAAACGATACTATATTAATTTTAAAATTTTGAAAAATAATATATTTGATTATTCTTAATGAACAACTCAAAAATGTTATTTTTTCCACATCTGTATAACCAGATAGTTACTAAAATTCATGTTTTTCACATTACTCCTAGCTAATACTACACCATGTTCATAATGATAAAGACATGTCTACTTTAAATAATTTAGTTATAAATACATTAAAAAACTAGATATTTATTTTACATAATCTAAATAGGAAACAAAAATGCATCACCAAGTCTATTTGAAAGTCAAACAAATTCCTCTTAATAACCATAAAAAATGTCGTGTCCTTGATATGTTTTTATCGCACCGGTGCAATCATATTTACCAAACACACCGCAAAGATAATATTTTAAAATATATCTATAGCTCGACGCATTCAATAACGTGAACATTATGTACCGGTGTGAAAATGTTATGTGTGCGCACTAGTGCATAAGTGTGACACACCACGATGAAAATTTAAAATTTTGAACCAAAAACGATGCGTCATAGGTATGTTTACACTGATTCCTGTGTGGTTATGTTTTACAACACATCATAGTCGGTGTATTACTATGGTTTTGGGGCACCGATGGATTTTTGTTTTTAATTGAAAGTTATGTTTCCATATCAATAAATATATTTTTTATTTAATAAAAAAAATGTATTTTATGTATGAGGATGATGTATTTTATAGGTCAATCATGTAGCAGAGACATCAACATAGGGAGAAACAACAAAAACAGGAGAAAATGGAGGACCCATACAATATGGTCCGACCATGGGTGTCCAGAGAGAGGGAGAAAACTAACTGTTATCCTACAATACACATTCCAGGTGTATTACCTAGAATTCAAAGGTACTTGCTACAAACTGAAATGGCGCCATGGATTTCAGAAATGGAACTGTAAAAATTTTATACTGTGTTAAACACTTCTAGTTCAAATGGTAAAACAAGAGTGAAATTATAAGGAATTGCTACACATAAAAGATATCATATTAGGGTTTCATGAGTTTTATGACTCACATACCAAAGACCATGAAAATTTTAAACGTGTCTTTCACAACATTGTCATATCGTACAATTAATGTCCTTGAAACTGGCGATGTGATGTATATGGCATAGACTCATGACTTTGAATGACATGTTATTCATTTTTAAAGTCTTAAAAGGGTTCTCACTACATGATTATTTTTATTGATTTTGAGCTAAACAAGAATAAAAACATGTAACTAAACCAATAAGTATCTAAATTGAGATTAAATCTTTAATGCTATTTCTAAATTCAATATTTTGTTCTCATTTTTCTATTTGATAAGGGTTGTGATCTTGAATCCTTATTATCAAAGATCATGTACATAATTGGAAATACTTAGTTTTAAGTAGTGGAAAAATGTTTCCACAAAAATAAAACATGTAAAAACATTTTTGAATCTTACCAATTATATTATAAAATTACAACAAGAAGAATAAAAAAATGATATAATTATAGAAATAATAAAAGAAAAAACATACAAAAATAATATAAATGATGAGATAACACAAGTACATATCACTCTCCATTTTCATCACCTTGATTATCTTCATCACTTGGCATGATAACATTTTTTTTCTCAAAAATATCTTTTGATCTAGGGTCATGTCTTAATACAAACCACCAATCCCTATCCAACACATTTGGGTAAAAGAACACTTGGTTGCACTGTTTTGGGAAAACATAATGCTCCCTAGCTTCATGTCACATATTTCTAGAGTTAATAAATATCATACCACTATTGCGATCTCCCTTTACATTATTCCAATCAAAGGTGTTCCACCACTTGCACCTAAAAATAGCATAATGGAATGAAGAGAAGTCCACTTGAATGATATCTTGTAACTTTCCAACATAACCTAATGTCTGCTGATTAGGTTTTGATCGTGATGGCTAGCATGAATAGATTGGTTGAACTCAAGTTCCACTCCATATTATTGTGTCATGCATCCATCATCAACATCCTCCATGCGAAAATGATGTTTATATTCCCACATAGATGGAAACAAATGCACGTATAAAATATTGAAAAAATCGTAGTGTCATGTGTTTAATAACCTGAAAATAATTAAAAATATAAAATATATATAGATGTTACAATTCAAAGGTGAAGTACAAACTTGAAATTGTACAGAAAGAGATTATAATTACCGAGTTGTTGCACCCAATCCATATGTTTAACATATCCTCTTCAACACACGAATAATGACTAGATGCACCGTATTTCTGTGTAAGTTGATCAGCAACCCAACTGTTAGGGCATCTCATTCACATATTTTCTTTTAAAATATCAAGACAAGGCACACTTCTACTATTCAACCATTTGAATTATTTCATGCCATGTCCCCATTTCCTCTTTTCCTCTTCGTACAATGAAACCCACGGTTGTGTCGCTTCCATATTGTAAAGAATGAATTTGTTGATGTCCTCAATTTTTGAATTCATTGATGAAATCACACACACACATATATATTATGTATGAGATCAAAATATACATTAATATGAAGTTAAATTTTAATAGCTGCTATGTAGTAATTTTACAAATGATAAGCCTACACTTACTCTTTATCTTGCACCTCTTTCCATTAGTTTTGAGAATATCCCCTTCTCTTTTGTCTTCATCCCTTTCATTATCCCAAATTTCCACACCTAGTGTGTTGTCAATATATTTGATGTACGCATTGGAATAATAGAAATAATAATACAGTATATACCCCTCTTTCAGACATCCCTTAGGCTTTTCCCTTTGTTGAACAAAACCTTTCAATTTCTTCATGCACCTCTCTAAGAAGAATATCTGACGAGAAGAAACAACCCCAACTAATTCAACCTCATCTATTATATGAATAAGAAGATGAATCTGCAAGTCCATGAAACACATTTTCCATACCTTCTCAAGCATACAAACATTCTCATCTATCGCTTGATGCCACCATTGAATGCTATCCATATGAATCTCCTTTAATGTGATCCAACGTACAAATGATGATAATATAACTATGGGACGTCATAGGTCTTGGGGGAAGTCATGGTTCACACACCCATGCATGAGCATAGGATAATGACAGTGCACAATAAATAGTACATTATACAAAAATTAATTATAAAATATACCATTACATAAAAACAAAAAATAAATAATAAAATCATGTTTTTAGCATACATACTCTTAGAAGGTTCAAATGGCCATGCAATTTCAACACCGACAAACAATCTTCCACTGTGAATCAGTGTTGCAGTGAAGACCCATATAAATAAGGCACTCTCACACTCATTATAAATTCCTCTTCCAAAGAAATATAATTTTCCTTTAAAATGCATGGGACAATCACCTTCTTTCAAAGATCAAGAGGAACCAACCTCTCCTCTAGTTTCTTTCCTTGGCCATTGTTTCTTTTTAGTTTTTGAAGGAAAAATATCTCTCCTAACAACCAAAGTGTCACTTTCTTTAAATGATATGTGCCTCCATAAAGAAGATGAAACATTTTTAAATATATGCATGGGATTTAGTAAGTGGGTAATCTTAAGCTTCTTCCAATATGGGAGCTCATAAAAAATGTATTTAATTTTTATCCTAATGTCCAAGTTATCAACACAGGTGTCGAAGAATTTTGGATCATAGAACATAGGCTCCCCATTACAATCGAGAATTTATGCAAACTAGTTATCCTTCTCTCTCTCATATGTTCTAAGAATTTATTTGGTGGCATTATTGCAGGACTTTGGGTTCTCTCTATTTTACCATTGAAAGAGTATTTTTCTTGTATTTAAGGGTTTTCTTCTTGGAGGAATACACTGGAGTAGTCATAAATTGGTTTTCATAGGTGGCCAGATCACCTAGACTTCCGAGAAGGTTCAAAACATTTACATCCATGATACCCTTTTGTTACAATACATAGGAAACTATTGCATATACACCAACACGCTAACAACCACGAATATATGAAAAACTGCAATGAATTAAATTAATATGTGAAAAAATATTGTTACTAAAAAAATCAATAAGAATTTAATTTACTAGAGAAAACTCCTAAGCCTGGATAATCATGTATGGTGTAAGAAAATATTCCATACAATGTAAAACTCCTATCTCTTGTAATGGGTATTGATACATTGTACACATATATCCCTTCCCATAATTCCTTCAATTCATCTACCAATGGTTGTAAGTAGACATCCATATTCTTCACTTGTCTTCTACCAGGGACTATGAGAGCCAACATAAGATGTTTGTTCTTCATGGAAAACCATGGTGGGACATTATTATTGATCACTACTACAGGCCAAACAAAATATTTGGTGTTTTGCAGGGAATATGGGTTGACGCCATTCATGGCTATGTTGAGTCGTTGACTTCGTACTTCATCCTTGGATTTTTCAGGCCATGTATCTTCTATATGCTTCATGGCTATTGAGTCTGTTTGGATTCACATGACTCCTAAATTAATTATGTGTGAGGCACACCATCCCCAAAACATACCTAATTGTTTACAATGAAAGTGTGTTCGAATCCTTGGGATTATAGGCATGTGCCTCGATATCTTATGAGGAGGACCACGTGATTAACCCTTTATTTTGAATTACAGTACTTGTCATGCCCACATTTTAGACATATCTTTTTTTCCTACATATTATCCTCTATATAGAATACAATAACTCAGACATGCATGATATGATATGTACTCAACACCCAACATTTTCAACAAATGATTTTCCTCTTTGTAGCTACACACCTAGACATTGTCACTTGGAAGAACCTTATCTTTAAATATCTTGTAGTTGGTGGGGAGTATAATTGTACAATGTCAATATTTAACACTCATAAAATTGACCATTTTTAATTTTGGTCGTGTGACAAAATATAAAAAACTTGATTGATCCTGTAGGTGAATTACCTCAATATTGCCGATAAACATGCATTTGACATGCCAAAATTTTCTATCATGTTATACAACAACATTATTGTCCCCAACTAAGTAGACCGTAGCTTACCGCCAAGTCCAAATAGAGGGGTGGCGGAAGCATATTTCAGGCTTTCGAATAAGGTATCAATGATATGAGCATCATCACCTAGATCATCATTCTCGAATACATATTAAAAAATTTCCTCCATGGCATTCATATCACGTAATTAATCATCCATACCAAATTCTATCTGATTTCCTCCATTTCCAACTTGTGATGAAGAACCATTATTTTTTAGTCATTCCTAATTGGTGAATCTAGACGTAGTGGGAATTGAATAGGTGGTTGATTCAACAACTATTTGTATGCTTCCTCTCAGGGTATTGTTCTCAATGCAACCTTCTCTCAAGTTGACATTGTAGTGGGGTGCACCCAAAGATGATAGGTGGGTCGCTCATCATCACTAGAATCCTAATTTCAAAAAATATTGAACGTCATTAGTATAATATCAATGATAAAAGTAAGCACGTCAATGCAATTGGTTTGTTGAAATTACATTATACCAAACAATTATTACTATTGTTGATCTAAGATTGTTAGTAGAAGATGCCATGTTCCAATTGGTAGGGTGAAGAGGATGTCCATTTTCATCTACTAACTACTTGTCATATGTTGCTCCTAATATGAGCTTCTAACCTTTTTGAAATGGAGGAATACTTTTTGCATTTGAACTCAATTCTAAATAAGGATCCTGCAAATTTGGATACATTTTTATTCAAATTGACATGGGTTTCAAAAAATAAAATCAATTATATAATCTAAATATAAATAAAATTTGAACTTACTAGAGATGGAAAGGGAGAACTCTGTGAAGGAATTTGATCAACAGTATGAAATGAGATGGAATTTGAAGAATTTGATATTTGATATTATTGATATTTTGTCCCTGAATTTGAGAAAAAATAGAAATACAATTTTGTGTATATATCTAAAATTAATCTTGAGAACAATATAACCATTATCTGAATTTCAATATAGTTTTCAAACTTATTTTCAAGGATAAGGCAACTTTAAGTAGAAATTGCATTCTATGAACTATTTTAATTTATGTGGATGCATCCTAAACAATAATTTTATATTAATATGTCATTTAATGTGAAATTAAAATTTCATATAGCTTTTAAACCCAATCGGTGCGCTTATCAGAAAAAAGCACACCAATGCATTTAAAAAAATAACAACATTGGGACATTCAAATAATACCTGCACAAGTTTCTAACATTATGGAAAAAAAATAATAAAAATAAATAAATAATTAAATAAAAATTATCATATTAGTGCTCTTCTAAAAAAAATACACTTATGCATTTAAAAAAAAATAGCATGTCTACACACTTGTTTCCTGACTTTAGAAAATAAGAACGTATCAACCAACTCATTTCTCTTA
Organism: Pinus albicaulis; assembly: GCA_034641835.2. Lineage (NCBI taxonomy): Eukaryota > Viridiplantae > Streptophyta > Pinopsida > Pinales > Pinaceae > Pinus > Pinus albicaulis. Next base: position 127,061 of record JAXQQM020062495.1, read on the forward strand.
TAACAATTAGATCGTTGTTGCTTTTAAATAGAAACCGCATTGTTGCATTAAAAAATTAATCACACCATTTTAGGATTAAAGAAAAATGTATCATATCGGTATGTCTTTTTTATAAAGACACCAATGCACTTGACTATCGAATGCACCAATGTGTGGAGAAATTGAAAAAAAAAAAGTACAATTTTTTTTCTTTATTTTTTAAATTAAAGATGACTGGAAATTGATTTTTAGAAATCTAATTTCATAAAGTATTTTAAATAGTAAAATTTTGGTCAAGATTTCATTATTTAACCCAAAATTTGAAGTGAGTGATTTGCAGGAGAGACATACTAGGAGCACTGTGCAACAACAGAACTATTCAAAAGATTGTATGATGAAAGGTATGGTGATTCACTCAAAAACCTACATAATAATTTTTTTTTAATTTTATTGTTTATTTTACTAATAAAAAATTTAAAATCTATGTTAGGGTTTAATTAAAGGAGATATAATTTTCAAGGGATACATATTGGGAGCACCGTGGAGCTGGAAGCTATTTGGGATCTATCAAAAGATCAAAACTTGAAAGGTATGGTGATTCACTCATATCGATAGCAAAAATATTGGAATTTTATTTTTAAAATATTTTACAATTTCTGTTATATTAATTCACAATTCAGAAAGAAAAAAAATTTAAAATTAAAATCCGTGTATGATAAAAACATTACTATAAATTTTACTAGTAATTTTTTATACGATCTTCTTTCCTATTTAAGTTTAATTAAAATTCAAAAGAAACAAAACAAAAAAATTCAATACTTCCCTTAAACCCTTGCTTCTTCTTGTAAAATTTCACCTTACAGTTTAACTTCCTCTACCACTTCACCATCAGGGTTTTTCAACTTAGGAATTTTAGATTTAATGGGTTTTTGAACTTACTATATATATGGGTTTTGGCATGTAAAGTAGGGGAATCACTTATGGAATAATATCCAAACCCTGTTGGCCCTCTCGATTCTTTTTTTAAAAGGCTATATGTTCCACAATGCACCCTCTATAATATAACACACTGGTGCTCCCTATGTAATACAACACACTGGTATATTATAACACTTTTGATTCTATCTACTATGTTCATTTGATCGAGGATGATCTCCATGTACAAGTGGCTTTAAATTCACTCAAAATAAAACTAGTCAGAATGTGGGAAACTCAGTATCAGGTTAAAGTGCTCGTCACCTTGATTCCAACGGCATGAACGCCACTCAAATATGAGCTTGCACGAGGAAGATAGAGCCATTCAAAGTTTAATCTTGACTTTCACATGTGATAGACTTAGGATGCAGCAAAATGGAAAAATCTGACACTAGAGTCCAACCATTTTTCTGGGAAAATTTGTGGTATGGATAAAAAGTCAAGTAACCCCATTTCGAGAAGTTTTTTAAAAAAGGGAATATTTTAATTAAAACAAAAAATATATCTATTAATAGGTCGGGGGCCACCAACCCCTCCACCCATATCACAACCATATGCCAAAAAGGAAAATATATAGAATTAATGAGGGGCGCGTTGTCACCCCTACCACCCCCATGGAACACCGTAACCATTACAACAACCCAAACAACATATATGTAATGAAAACTCAAAAATATAGTATAAAAGTAACGCGCTCACAATAAAAAAATGCACAATGTGACTATTTTGAGAGGGGTGGGATTTGATTCCCAAACCTCTCTCCAACCATTTGTTATAGTTACCTATTGCGCAAAACAACTACATGTGGGAAAGTCTGTCAGCTAATGTCTTTTAAGCTAGCCTTTTGCAGTGCACCCAAGATATAGAGAGGGAGCAACAACAAAACCTTGATTCCAATAGTCCATGAGAGATGGAACCGTGCCCCAAGGAATCTTAAGGGGAATCAAAAGGATTCCCTAAGGTGCTGAACTTGCTATAGTCCGTTTTTGACAACTTTTATGTCGATTTTACACCTCTCGGTGGTAGGAGTTTGATAGTGATGTATGTTTTTGCAGCTGGGCTCTCCATTTTTTGGTCATCTTCTAGCTTGGAAGTATAAGGGTGTTCATGTAAATTTTCTTGTACTTATTATCTTTTTATGCCACTTAATGAATGAAGGCCTCCCCATTGTTGATCAGGGCCCGGAGATGTAGTCCACATTGGATGAACTCTGTACTAAAACTTTTGGTGTCTTGATCTCATGCATGCTATGTTATTTTTTCTCTTCGTTTTATGTGCTTACGTTTCATGGTTTTAAGTGCTATGTTATATGTCATTCTTTAATGCATCTATAAGAAAAAGATATTGGATCAAATGGTATCAGAACATGTATTTATTGATGTGAATTGCACGAGTGTATGCTAAATAGAAGCAAGCTTCAAAGAGGTGAAGGAAAGCTTAATTCCTTTGATCCCGAAGTAGGACATGCACCACGAAGAAGAAACATGTCAGATGAGGAAGCTAGTTGGTAAAAAGAGTGGAATTACCACAAGGCATTCTACAACATTGCAAAGAAAGTAGAAAAACTATTTGCAGAGTATGATAAGACCGTCAAGCCAAAGAAGAAAGATGCAGATGATAAAGGATAAGTAAATCATGGAGATGGTGGAGAATAGCCTCCTCCCTCTCCATCTTCTCGTGACAATTCCTCTTCTTCTCCTCATCATTCTCGTAGACATCATAGACGTGCATTTAAGAAGCCTTTATTTAAAATAGATGTAAAGTTTTACTTTCCCATGTATAATGGAGAATGTGATGCAAACAAGATTAACAATTGGATTAGACAGATTGAGCTCTATTTCCAGATTCAACAGATCAAGAAAGACGAAGCAAAGATCTAATTGGCATCTCATTCGTTGAGTGGCACTGCTCTCGTTTGGTGGGAGAGAAAATTGCAAGACGACAAAAATTTGGGTAGATTTCTCTCCTCATGGTCAAATTTTGTTTCTGCATTGAAAAATAAATTTTACCCTTTGGGCTATAAGAAAAAGGCATTACCGGAATGACAACAGCTAGGGCAAGGAAAAGGTAAAAATGTGCAAAACTTCACTAAAGAATTTAGAAATGAAGCATTGAATTTGGGAATTCCATTAGATTCAGTAGAGATTGTAGCTAAGTATATCGGTTCTTTACATAGTTACATAAGACATTCATTATTATTGTTTGAGCCTACTACCATCAATGAGGCTAGTGTGAAGGCCGTGCAACTTGAAAGCAGGGGGGTGCATGAACAAAATGACCACCCAAAAAGTGCCACAATAGCCAAGAGAAGAAGAGAAAATCCTTCTTGTACACATTGTGAGAAATAGGTACATGACGAAGAGGATTTCTGGAAACTACACCCTGAGTTGAGACATAAGAGAAATGACAAAAAGGAGAAGAAGAAGACAGCCACCATCGTGCAGAAAGACCAAGAGTCTAAATCAAAGAAATATGATAAGGTCATAACTGTGGGACTTGCATGAGGTAGACCAACTAATTTGGGGTCAGACTTCGGTGATGAAAAGAGGATTGTAGCTCTTGGGATCACAACAAATTGACCCATCGATCTGGGTTCCGATTCAGGAGATGAAAGAAAAATTTCAATAGATATTATACCAAAGATGAAAAGGACACCCAATGTGGCAAGTCTCGAGGAAATTGAGGAGATAAATCAAAGCATTCAAGCGGAGAATACTGAGCTAAGGAGACTCCTACAAGAAGCATAAAGGGAGAAACAAAGGTTGTTATGCCAGTTGAAGCTAAGGAAGAGGCCTTGGAAAAGATGCAGCATATCCACCTTGAGGTAAAAATGAATTCTTCAATTTCATATGCTTTTCATGATGATGATTTCACTGCTTTTGAAAAACATACTACAAGAATCAGATCCAAACTGTTGAAGAAAATGGGGTATCAGGGGAAGTGCCTCGGTATTAATGACCAGGGTATCATAAACCCCATCAAAATAGAGGAATTACTCCATCATGTTAGACTTGGGTATGTCAGGAAGGAAGTTGGGGAATTCTCCAAAACAGTCAGCGACCCACTAACGATAGATGATGAGAGCACCTCATCACATTCCAGTGATAATGAGGGGTCCATGAACACTTATCAGAGGCACACCAGGAGAAAGTGTTCCAACACAATCTGGAAAGTTTGGAAGATGAAGAATCATTGCAACGAGGATGAACACCATAAATCTGCATGTAAAACACTTCAGGCCCAAAAATCACCTATGAATAATCCATTCACCGAAGATATTCCACAAGAAAATCCACCACAGGGAGATGACCCATTTACTTCATGAAGTAGAAGATGGTTTTTTTTGAGGTATTAGCTTGTTATGGCCATAATTTGTAAATCATGTGTTGTGATTAAATGTAAAAGTGATGATGTGTTTCCCATCACTTTGGAACGCAACGATGATGTTTTGGGCATTTTCTTATGAGTAGTTGAGGTATTGGTTTTTAGTATGTAGTCCTTGACCAAAGAGTGTGTGCTATAAACTCTTGGCAAGAGAGGGATTTCTTGAGTCATGTAAGGTTTGTATATGATTGCAAAGGATGCACCAGATTTGCGTGCATGTGATTGAGAGTGTGGTTTGGCGAGGACACACGAAGTGTGATGGATGTGTCAATGCTTTTGGTGGTCCAAAAGATCCTCAGTGGGGAGGATTGATCCAAGAGGATCTCCATGTACAAGTGGCTTTAAATTCACTCAAAAATCATAGTGATCAGAATGTGGCAAACTCAGTATCAGGTTAAAGTGCTTGTTGCTCTGATTCCAATGACGCGAATGACACTCAGATCCGAACTTGCATGAGGAAGATACAACCATTCAAAGTTCAAGGTTGATTTTCACATGTGGAAAACTTAAGGAGGCAACAAAATGGTAGAATATGGCACCAAAATTTGACCATTTTTCCTGGAAAATTTGTGGTATGGATAAAAAGTCTAGTAACCCCATTTTCGAGAATTAAAAAAAAAGGGCTATAGTTTTAATTATAACAAAAAATACATATATTAATAGGTGGCGGGCCACCAACCCTGCCACCCATATCACAACCATATGCCAAGAATAAATATATTTATATTTATATATAATTAATGAGTGGTGGGTTGTCACGCTTGCCATCCCTGTCGAATAACGTAACCATTACAACAACATAAACAACATATATGTAACGAAGACTCCAAAATATAGTATAAACGTAACGCACTCACAATAAAAAATGTGAAATGTGACTATTTTGAGAGGGGCAAGATTTGATCCCCCGACCTCTCTCCAACTATTTTCTATACTTACCTACTGCGCAACACAACTACATGTGGGAAAGTCCTCCGACCAATGTATATTTAAGCTCACCTTTTGCAGTGCACCCAAGCTAAAGAGAGGGAGCAACAATGAAACCTTGATTCCAATAGTTGAGGAGAGATGGAACCGTGCCCAAGGAATATTGAGGGGCACCAAAAATATTTCCTGAGGTGCAGAACTTGTCAGAGTCTGTTTTTTACAAATTTTATGTTGATTTTACATCTCTCGATGACAGGAGTTTGATGGTGATGTCCGTTTTTGCAACTGGAATCTCCATTTTCTGGTCATCTTCCAGCCTGGAGGTATAAGGGTTTTCATGTAAATTTTCTTGTGATGATTCTTTTTTTATGCCACTTAATGAATGAAGGCCTCCCCACTGTTGAGCAGGGACCGAAGATGTGGTCCACATTAGACGAACTCTGTAGTAAAAATTTTGGTGTCTTGATCTCGTGCATGCTATGTTATTTTTTCTCTTCATTTTATGTGCTTATGTTTCATGGTTTAAAGTGCTATGTTATATGTAATTCTTTAATGCATCTATAAGCAAAAGATCTTGGATCATCATTGTTGCTCCCAATGTAATATAATGCACTGAAGCGCCTCTTCCAAATAACTTCGTTAAATCATTACGATGCGTTGGGCCTTACAAATTCTAGTGTCATAATATAAAATTGATTTTAAAATTGATTTTTTTATGAAAATGCTGAACAATTAAATGCTCGGTCCATTTAATGTTATAAATGTGCTAGTACGTTGATTCAGATAAACGAACTGGTTACCAACAATTTTTTTGGTTCAAAATTATTTGATTTAATTGTAACATATATTTAATGGCTTCTCTATTGAATGGTACAAGTTGTATATTGATGAAAAATGTCTCAAGAGGTCTCAAGTAACAAAAACATTGATCAACACAATGATAGCACATAAAAAAGAAGAAGCAGAAAATGCAAGTTATTTGTAAATTCTTTACAAAATTAATATGTTTGAGCTATATGCAAGTTTCACTAGTATGTATCGGTTGGTGTGTGCCATGCAAAGCCACAAAATGAACTGGGTCAATAATATTATTTCTAATCTAAGTGCAGAAGAGAATAAAAGCCTAATAGAAAAATTACAGAATGATGAATCATGTGAATGAAAAAATACTATCCAATATGATTTTTTTTTGAATTTTTATTAATAATATTAGATATCATGTTTCAAACAATATATAGTTCATATATGTTTAATTCTCTATAGGGAGAAACAACGAAGGAAAATATCATTGTGATTCGAACTAAAGAAAAATTATAGAACATGTAAATGATGATAAATTTTTCCTTAGCTCATCTCGAGTGGTGTTGGAGGTTAATGAAAGGGGGAAATGTTTTATACATAAGTATGAGGAATGTAGTGGAATGAATGTATAGACGTACTTTCCACTTAAAATACAAAAATTAATCCAATTATTCTAAGAACCAAATTATATCTAAACTATAGGAAGCATTTCCAGAGCAATGGTCAATGAGACATGTCAGACTTGCAATAGAAAAAACATAAAACAAAAAAAAATGTTAATTCAAAATGTAATATTCCTAATTATATAAAATTATTTTCTAGAATTATATATATATATATATATATTACTACAAACCATTTATTTATTAATATCTATTTTTTTATATTTAGTTTTCGTATATCATTATAAAAATATTTTATTACTTTTTTCAAGAAGATTATGAAAATCCAAAATAATTAATGCACTAATATGTGAAACATGCCAGTAGGAATGTCTAAAAAAGTGTATAAGAAGACGGTCAAAGAAATAGACATAATTACATCACAGGAAGAGCCATTTTAACAACAATGGCTTCAAATGTATGTGATCATGATTGAATTTGTATGTATAAAAAACCAATTTAACACTTAATATTAATTTTCAAGTATTTTCTTGTAGAAAAGAAAACAATATGGAATTGAGTCATAACTTAAAATATGACAACAAGGAAGAAAATGGTTGATTTCAAAGTTTGTAATTAATTTTTAATATTTCCTTGTAACAACTCAAGGTTTAATTTTTGTATATTTTAAGTTGTTTTACGATAATTATCCTTAAATTTCTTCAAAAAGGTGCTAACATAGAAAGAAGAGCCATTAGAAATATTGATTGAAATTGGGTTAAATAAGGGTTGTGAGTATATGATGTCATATAAAAAATTAATTGTGGAATTTGTAAGTATCCAGAATATTTTACTTCTCTGAGTTTATAATTAATAGAACAAAAAATTCATGTATATTAAATCTATGACTTATAATGGGGTTTAAAACATGTAGGAAACAATGTATGGAACTACACTAGTAGAAGACTTGTTGCAACAAGGCGTGAAATTTGGTTTAAAAACCATGTGCATTGTTTATGAGTCACTTCTTGTTATGGTACATTGCTATTATATTTAAATATATGCATATTATTTATTTCAATTTCCATTATTCTCACCATTGTAGATACATTCATTATGCTTTATTTTTATGTTTATCTTTGGAGATGGAACAAGATCAGGAATAAAAAAAAATCAATGTAATGAACAAAAAAATACTCCAAATAATGCAAGTCATAGAAGTATCTCGAGCACTCACAACAATTCCAGTGAAGAATGATGATCTATTTGGATATCAATGCAGCCTGTTGTATTTTTTGAAATAATGGTATGTGAAAATCATACATTTCTTTTATTGTAATGGACATACTGTCCCAATTGAAAGGTAAGGGGTTACAAAAAATAACCACATTTTGTATGAAAAAGAGCCTCTTATGAATAGATAATAAAATACATTCTAATTTGTTCTATTGTGTTATCCAATGTTGATGTGAAATGTTACACCAATGATTAAATATTATAATGAAGAGATATGAGTTATGCTAATATAACAAATCAATCCAATCATATAAAAATTCACTAATAAAATTTTAATTTATATGAATATATTTATAAGATATATGTTGATTTTTTGATAAATAACAGATTTAAAAAATTACAATAATTGAACTGCCGCAGGTCGATGTTTCCAAAAAAGAGAAAATATCATTCAAAAACTCAGTGCATCTATAACATAAAAATGCACTTGTGATTTATTTTATATAAAATCACCGTGACGACATCTTTTTGCATGACCGGTTCCTTTTCAGAAAATGACAACACTAGGGATTTTATTTCTTCAAGCATCAATATTGTTTGAGATTAATGCCCCGGGGCATTGTAATTTTAAATGGAACAGTGCTTTCATTGAAATAACACCCCTATTCTAAAAAATATTGTTTCCAACCTCGTGCATTATGAAAATTAATACCACCAACACTTTTTATAACGAACTCACCAGGGTTTTTGTAGAAACAATACACATCGGTGCTGCAAGTTTAATAAAAAAACACTGGTACATCAATTATTTTTTTGCGTGGCTCGATGCCATTCCTTACAAGAAATCCCTAGGGAATTTATATATATTAGCATTCATGCAGTATATATTATGCACCGGTGTTATTTGCATGCAATGCCTTGCTGCATTTAGCTATGTATGCCACCCGGTTCTTTTATATATGTAGCACATCGAAGCTACTTGTTCCATGAAGCACACAACAAAAAAAGCATCTCCTAAAACCTCTAATCGGACACATTTTTTCAATTACGATAAATTTCTGTTATAACCTCCGCCTAAACATCTGCTTTCGCAAATGAATGTTTTAGAGGATGTTTTTTTTGACAATTTTTGTCAATTTTATAACACTACAAACCTCTATTATAACCTCTGCTAGAAAGTTTTTTTCCTTGTAGTGGTACTAGATACATGTCATATTTGTGTGAGATATATCTTGTATATGTACATTCTACACATCTATTGGCATCTCAATTTTTTATTGAGTTAGGTTCTACTAGACCAAAATGAGGAAAAAGAAGAAATATTTCTAGTGTTGGATGGATTGTAGATCACAACATGGGGCATGGATGAAAGGGTAGGACATGTCGAAGTATGCGTGGGCATACCTCTCGACTCTAGCTACTCTCCTATAAGCGACAAGGATCTCAATTGTCACGGAAGAATCCAATTCATATGAGTGTAAATACTAGTTTCATTCCAATTTCCTGTTATGGAATTTTTTTACCAATTATTGATTTTCTAATGAGAATATGGCCTTACTGGCCATGCTTTACAGTTTGGTCTCTTAGATTGAATAATGGATATATGAAAAATGTTTAAATGGATGCTCATTAAAGTTTAATTATAAATTATGAAATAAAAATATTTACTAAAAAAACACCCAAATGGAAAGAAATGGTGTGACTAATTACATCAAATAACAAGTAGAAAATGATGCAAATTTTCTAGAATTTATATAAATAATTTATATATAAAAATATTTAACCTCTTTATAATGGGAAATTAAAAAAGATTTAATAAAATTAGAAGAGAGAATTGTCACATTCATCCATAAGGGTTTAGAGTACTAGTGTGCCAATCATGTAGTTAAACTAGGACATAGAAAATAGAGAGATTGATTATTGTACCCTAGTTTTTGGACATTATATCCAATTTGGTTTGATAATACATCAAATAAAATACGAAATGTTCATTCAATTTATCTCTTTCAAGTGGGATACCATGATGTAGATCTTCAAATATTTCGGGATAAGTAGGGAGAATATGCAAATATTCTGAACATTGAACCTGGAGGGCCTCACCATCCACAAATGCTATGATAGTACTATGAAAAAATAGGATATGATTGTTTCAATTAAAACCACATCCATTAATAGTACGCTGGATTTAAACAAAACCAAACCTAGTCCTAAATACAATGCAAGGAGATACATGTAGTCCGACTTGATGCGTGACATATTTATTCCTAGTTGGGCTTGCATTATTGATATGTGGTTGGTTATTGTGTTAAAAAATATTTTTTCCTCATAGGAGGATTGTTGATATGGTAAGTGGTGTAGGAAGCTGGTAAATGAGTGTACCAGAGGTGCTGGTAAAATGAGGGTATTAGAGAGCGGATTAATATTTTAGCCTTAAGTTTAACTAGAAAATAGTGGAAATTCAAACACAATTTTGATTAAATATGAGGGAAAGTTTTGGATTTTGGGGTTACAATTATTGAGCTTCAAGATTTTGGGTGCCTCAAAGATTTATAATGATGTTGAATCCATTTTCAAAATCCAAAGCACCATTCAAACACTCTTACTATTATATTTTTAATTAATTAATATATTATAATTTTTTGCAAAAGCTAAATTAATTTATATATTTAAAAATAGAATTTAATTAATATTTTTTGTTTTTTCTAGAAAATTGGCAACTCAGCTAGTCGATCGCCACAAGTAAACCCTAGAATTTAAATTTGGAATGACTTGAAACATAATACTTCATTTTCAAGGCCATCACCAATCTAACTATCCAAAAACTAATAAAAATTTGTTATTAAAAATATATTATTTCATTAATAGCTCTCCAATTAAATCCTAATTAATTAATTTAATAATTTAATTTAATTTTTTATTACAAAATATAAATTTTATTTATAATGGTTAATACATTAATTCATGTCACATAATACATTATTTATCAATCATTTATGAAGTTTTGAAATTTAAATTTTTATTATTTTTAAGTAATATTATTATTGTTAAAAATTAAAAATTAGTCTTATTTTAGTTAAATTTCAAGTTTTATTTACAATATACCAAATAAAAAAGGGCTAGAGGTAGCGATAGTTCCTTAGGGCATGCCAAAAGTGAAATTGGGAAGGCGGTAATAATGCAGTAAAATGTGCTTCTAGATTACCACAACAAACTGAAATAGTATGCTAGCTTGTGTGGAAGAGATTTTGTTTATGCATCATCTCTATACACAATCCTTGTTCTGCTATCACTGCATCTACAAATATTGACATAACATGGGTAAACATCAAACTCTCCAGATAATATTTAGCTTTTATAGGATATTTGACTACTTTCTTCTTTACTTTAAAATTCTAAACCTATGCCTCATCATTGTATTTAACATATGATACAATGACACCATCAATAACTAAAATAAGTGCAATTTTATAATTGTTGTTTACATGGACGATTTTGTATTTCCCATCCAATAAATTTAATACATGCTCAAATTTTTTATGTGTACCGAACCCGAGATTAAATAAAGTTAATACATGTTTAATTTTTTTATATGTACAACATTAACTTCTTCAAATAAGTATTTGGTGAGGACGTTGTTACTATATCATTAAAAAATATGAATGTCAACAAATACTATTATCGTTATTATTACAATTAAACATGTATTACACTTTATTCTTCATTATTAAATTTTAGGGCGGATATGTGAAGATGGGTTACACTTTTGTGAGAATTTGCGGTGGAATTTTTTTTTCTTTCGGCTGAATTATCAAATAGTTCGGTCGAACCTTTTATAATGTTCGGCCGAACTATTTGATATTTCGGACGAACTTTCTAAGAAAGTTTGGGCGAAATCGTGCTTCCGTTTAGATTGACGGCACACCGATGGCGTGGGCAAATAGAATTTTTACCGGAGATGGGAAAACCGGCAACAAAAGTTCGGCCGAAATTTGAGTTCGGTTGAACTTTTACTCTTAAAATAGTTCGGCTGAGCTAGTTCCTATAAATATATCGCCCGCGAAGTTTATTTTCTTACCGCATTTTTCTGTGTCTGTTTGTTCGCGCATTTTTCTGTCTGTGCTACTGCTGGTCTGGGGCTGGTTCCGTCCGCGCTGTTGGTATGTGGCGACTTCAAGCGAGCAAATTACTAGGTATTTGTCCTGCTCCTATGTTTTTCACAAGGGAAAAATTTGTAATGTAATGTGTTCTGTGTTCAATACGCAAATTTGAATGAAATCAAATTAGCAGAATGCAGATTTTTGTAGCCCAGCATATTCTTTGTCTGAATTTTTTGTAGCAGAGTTTTGTGCCCCAATGTTTCTTAGGCAGGTGAAATTTCAATCAAAGTGAACACTATAGGCAGATCACTTCCTTTAGCCTCCTGGTTGGCCAAACTAGTTTTGAAGGGCCCAGAACCTAGCTAACAACTCTTAGCATTATGGCTATCTACTCCCTTCCCCATCGCACGATGAGTGGGTCACTCGATGCCTTCCTTATTAGGCGGGTCAATCTATGAATGGAGGTACAGCTGCGCCTTCCTTCCATACCCGTAGTAAATCTACTTATGAAAAGAAGATATCCTAGATCTCCGGAACCCATCTTCCGGCACTATTCTTTTCAGACTGATATGGACTACGTGAGACTGACCAACTGATAGATGAGACTAAACCATACCGAACTAGGGAAGGGCCAAAAACCGTATAGAAAGGGAGTAAAACTTTGTGCCCCAATGTTTCTGTAATAATTTTGATTTTGAATGTAAGAGTTTTATTTGATTTTGATTTTTTAGTATAAGAATTTTGTAGCCCATGTTTTTATTAAACTCATCCCTACTGTCAGAGTGACAGAGTCCACTCCCCCTCTCCCAATTGTGTTGTTAATTAATTGCAATGTAACACAGCCCAATTTTGGTAATTTGACATGCCAGGTAATCATATATGAACCCTACTGTTATTATTTTCTCCTATTAAGAAGTGTTGGGAAATAAAGAGAACCTTTGATGGGTGGAAAGTTCATTGAAAATATTGATCTACAAAAATTCTCTGTGAAATACATACATCAAACAATAATATATGAATATATGTTTATTCATGTATAGTGAAACAGGTCAGATTGAGTAGCTCTTTTCAATTGTATGAGTATTATTTCCATATTGAATATTCACATCATTAAAAAATATTGAATTCTATTGCTACAATGTTGAAACAAAATTGCTTGGCTGAGTTAACCATGAAATATGTTATCTTATACCTTTCGATATACGTTAATATAACCTGAAATAATCAACCTGAACTTATACCTTCTGAGTTAGCCATGTTAACCTTAATATAACCTGAACTAATCAATGTGTTATTTTGTACCATGTGTTATTGTGTACCATGTAGCTAGAAATATTAAACTAGATATAAGTTTATGACAATTATGACAAGTGTGTTGTTTTCTCATCCTTATGTTCTTTTTCATTATTATGTCTTTAGGTTTGGAGTAGGTGACACGAGTCCCTTTATCCCTCTATTATAAGTGGGTTATGGTTTTCTTGACAATTATGAAAATTGTATTGTTTTTTCATCGTTATGTTCTTTTTCATTATTATGTCTTTAGGTTTGGAGTAGGTGAGATGAGTCCCTTTATCTCTCTATTATAAGTGGGTTATGGTTTGCTTGACAATTATGACAAGTTTATTGTTTTTTCATCCTTATGTTCTTTTTCATTATTATGTCTTTAGGTTAGGAGTAGGTGAGACAAGTCCCTGTATCCCTCTATTATAAGTGGGTTATGGTTTGCTTTGTCTCATTTTTATGGTATAGTGATTTGTGATCTAGAGCAAACTTTTTAGTAATTTCAACTTCAAAATTTTGATTTTTAACTAAGAAGTTAACATCTTTATGCTCACAAATATTTTTTATAGCATATGTAATAGATATACCTTAATATAACCTGAACTAATCAACTTGAACTAATCAACCTGAACTAATCAACTTGAACTTATACCTTCTGAGTTAGCCATGTTAACCTTAATATAACCTGAAAAAATTAATGTGTTACTTTGTACCATGTGTTATTGTGTACCATGTAGATAGAAATATTAAACCAGATATAAGTTTATGACAATTACGACAAGTGTATTGTTTTTTCATCCTTATGTTATTTTTCATTATTATGTCTTTAGGTTTGGTGTAGGGGACATGAGTCCCTTTATCCCTCTATTATAAGTGGGTTATGTTTTGCTTGACAATTATGACAAGTGTATTGTTATTTCATCCTTATGTTCTTTTTCATTATTATGTCTTTAGGTTTCGAGTAGGTGACACGAGTCCCTTTATCCCTCTATTATAAGTGGGTTATGGTTTGCTTGACAATTATGACAAATGTATTGTTTTTTCATCCTTATGTTCTTTTTCATTATTATGTATTTAGGTTTGGAGTAGGTGAGATGAGTCCCTTTATCCCTCTATTATAATTTTGTTATTGTTTTCTTTGTCTAATTCTTATGGTATAGTGATTTGTGATCCAGAGCAAACTTTTTAGTAATTTCAACTTCGAAATTTTGATTTTTAACTAAGAAGTTAACATCTTTATGCTCACACATATTTTTTATAACATATGTAATAGATATACCTTAATATAACCTAAACTTAAACCTTCTAATTTAGCCATGTTAACCTTAATATAACCTGAACTAATCAATGTGTTATTTTGTACCATGTGTTATTGTGTACCATGTAGCTAGAAATATTAAACTAGATATAAGTTTATGACAATTATGACAAGTGTATTGTTTTTTCATCCTTATGCTCTTTTTCATTATTATGTCTTTAGGTTTGGAGTAGGTGACACAAGTCCCTTTATCCCTCTATTATAAGTGGGTTATGGTTTTCTTGAAAATTATGACAAGTGTATTGTTTTTTCATCCTTATGTTCTTTTTCATTACTATGTCTTTAGGTTTGGAGTAGGTGACACGAGTCCCTTTATCCCTCTATTATAAGTGGGTTATGGTTTGCTTTGTATCATTGTTATGGTATAGTGATTTGTGATCCAGAGCAAACTTTTTAGTAATTTCAACTTTAAAATTTTGATTTTTAACTAAGAAGTTAACATCTTTATGCTCACACATATTACCTTTTCTTTTTATTCTCTCTTACACACACACATATATATATATATGAAGAGATGATCCCATTTTCTTAAATTTTATTCATATATAAAATGTCATTTAAATACAAGATTTATCATAATGTACAATGATTCAATCCATATTATTTATAAATTTTTTCATTAAAAAATAAACCCTTTAAATGACGAACCTAGTTAATGCTTCTTCTTCATGAAGAAGACTACTTGATCTTTCAATTTGAATTTGATGATGGTCCTTTGTTATCTTTCTTGACTACTTCAAATTATTGACACAATCATATGCTTCTTGTTACTCTTTTTATTCCTTCCTTATATTGTAGTCTCCCCCTTAGATATTGTGTACTCTCCGACATAGATATTGCACTCAATTTTGATGGTCCATTGTTATATTTCTTGACTACTTCAAATTATCAAATTATTGACACAATCATATAGATATTGCAGTCAATTTTGATGGTCCTTTTTTATCTTTCTTTACTTCAAATTATTGACACTTGATCATATAGATATCATATAGATATTTCACTCAATTTTGATGGTCCTTTGTTATCTTTATTGACTACTTCAAATTATTGACACTTGATCATATAGATATTGCACTCAATTTTGATGGTCCTTTGTTATCTTTCTTGACTACTTCAAATTATTGACACAACCATATGCTTTTACCTTAATATCTTGTAGAGCCCATTTCATCCAAAACACTCAAAAAGAAGTAACTACTATGTATTCCACTTCTACTCTAGATAGAGAAAGTAACGACTCTTTCCTGCTTAACCATTAAACCAAAGACTCTTCTAAGTAGAATTATACATTGTCCACTTGTACTTTTCACAAGCCTAGTTGAATCTCTATATGTTGTCAATGTAAATTTCTCACAAGTAAATTTGTCAATGTAAATTTCTCAACTTCTACAAGTTTTATAGGTAGAGTCTGTAAAGGGCCAGCTAGCCTGTGGATCTCATCTTTTATGGAAGGTGACATATCTAGTAAATGCCCCTACAGTCAATCTCTTGAATAGATCTAAATAGAAGTTATTCATTTTAATATCCATAAAACACAACCTCTTTAAGGTAAACTTTTTACATGCACGTCATTTCTCCCACAAACTAAAGGCTTCCTCCCATTAATTTTACATATGAATTCTACCATAAACTTTTTAAGTCAAACTTTAAGATAAACCATGCACATGTCATTTGCAAGAAATGTCAATTTAATATCTAAATTCACATATGTTTAGTGGTGTCATTGTTTCACTTCTGATATTATGTTGCTTACCTTGATGAACAGGTGGAACTCTGCTGGGAGGCCTCTCTGTTTTTTGACTCGTTGCTCATACTGTCAAAGGTCGTTATATGTTATATGATATATAATGTATGTTATATGGGCTATACTGTATAGTTATTAGACTAAATATCTTCATATAAAACTTGCAAATAGTATGATGGAAACCAAACATAATAATGTATTAGGACATCACAACTTGCTAATCAATTATTAGACTACATATCTTCATATAGAACTTGCAAATAGCATGATGGAAATGTGAACTTGTAATTAGTATGATGGAAATGTGGATCTCAAATAAAAGTCATGATTAATGCTTCTAGAAACCAAACACAATAATGTATTAGGACATGCTCCTTTAACTTGAAAATAGTACATGGTCGAAATGTGGATCTCACGACTCTTCATGATTAATGCTTCTAGAAAACAAACATAATTTAATGTATTAGGACGTGCTCCTTTAGGCTTGGTGGAATTACCTTTTCTTTCATGATTAATGCTTCTAGAAACCAAACATAATTTAATGTATTAGGACATGCTCCTTTAGGCTTGGTGGAATTACCCTTTCTTTTTTATTTCTCTCTTACACACACACACACACACACACACACACACACACACGCATATATATATATATATATATTAAGAGATGATCCCATTTTATTTTTTATTCATAGATCAAATGTCATTTAAATACAAGATTTATCATAATTTACAATGATTCATTCCATATTATTCATAAATTCATAATGTACAATGACTCATTCCATATTATTCATAAATTTTTTCATTAAAAAATGAACCCTTTAAATGATGAACCTAGTTAATGCTTATTCTTCATAAAGAAGACTACTTGATCTTTCAATTTGAATTTGATGATGGTCCTTTGTTATCTTTCTTGACTACTTCAAATTATTGACACAATCATATGCTTCTTGTTACTATTTTTATTCCTTCCTTATATTGTATTCTCCCCCTTAGTTATTGTGTACTCTCCCACATATATATTGATGGTCCTTTGTTATCTTTCTTGAATACTTCAAATTATCAAATTATTGACACAATCATATAGATATTTCACTCAATTTTGATGGTCCTTTGTTATCTTTCTTTACTTCAAGTTATTGACACTTGATTGAATATAGATATCATATAGATATTGCACTCAATTTTGATGGTCCTTTGTTATCTTTCTTGAATACTTCAAATTATTGACACAATCATATGCTTTTTGTTACTCTTTCTATTCCTTCCTTATATCTATTATCCCCCTTAGATATTGTGTACTCTCCCACATAGATAAATTGCACTCAGTTTCATAGGCTCTTCTTTTGAAGTCAAATATATTGTATTATCCCCCTTAGATATTGTGTACTCTCCCACATAGATACTACACTCAATTTTGATGGTCCTTTGTTATCTTTCTTGAATACTTCAAATTATCAAATTATTGACACAATCATATAGATATTGCACACAATTTTGATGGCCCTTTGTTATCTTTCTTTACTTCAAATTATTGACACTTGATCATATATATACCATATAGATATTGCACTCAATTTTGATGCTCCTTTGTTATCTTTCTTGACTACTTCAAATTATTGACACAATCATATGCTTTTTGTTACTCTTTCTATTCCTTCCCACATTGATATTGCACTCAATTTCATAGGCTCTTCTTTTGAAGTCAAATATATTGTATTCTCCCCCTTAGATATTGTGTACTCTACCACATAGATATTGCACTCAATTTCATAGGCTCTTTTTTTGAAGTCAAATAAGTGACAATAATTTACAAGAAATATCCCTAATTTGTTACTCACATGTTCAAATGGTTCTCTAACAAGATAGTTTACAAGAAATATTCCTAATTTGTTTCTCACATATTCAAATGCTTCTCTAACAAGAGGCTTTGAAGGATCTACAACCTTCGGTTGAAGGATGACGGGCAAGGACCTTCAAAGTACAACCAAAGGTTGAAGGATCTACAACCAAAGGTTGAAGATCATTAAACCAAAGTTTTAATAATACAACCTTGAGTGATTCCACGGGTCCTCTACACCCTTCACATGGTAAAATTGGGATAGGTCTAGTGTTTACTTTTACAAGTTTTATAGGCAGAGTCTGTAAAGGGCCAGGTAGCCTTTGGATCTCATGTTTTATGAAAGGTGACATATCTATTTAATGCCCCTACAGTCAATCTCTGAAATGGATCTAAATAGAAGTTCTTCATTTTAATATCCATAAAACACAACCACTTTAAGGTAAACTATGTACATGTGTCATTTCTCCCACAAACTAAAGGCTTCCTCTAATATCCATAAAACACAACCACTTTAAGGTAAACTATGTACATGTGTCATTTCTCCCACAAACTAAAGGCTTCCTCCCATTAATTTTAGATGTGAAATCTACCATAAACTTTTTAAGTCGAACTTTAAGATAAACAATGCACATGTCATTTACCTCATGATCTTGTGTCATTTCTCTCATGCATTTGAAATAAATGTCAATTTAATATATATATTTTTATTGATTTTTTTTTTTTCAGGGATAAGAAAACCATTAAATATGGTTGAAAAATGGAAATCATGCATAGAAGTTTCTTGCTATCCCAATCCAAGGAAAGTAATGATTACATATGTGCTTTCCAATATTGTGACTAGCAAAGTCGTCCAAAGGAAAATGAATATACCGGGAAGAACAACAAACAACGAGGCATATTATATTGGATTGATAGAAGGCTCAGGAACAACGATGAAGTATGGATCAAATGGAATTGTAGTTTTCACTAATTCTAAACTTGTGTGCAACCAGATGAATGGTGTGTGCCAAGTTAAGAAGGAGAGGCTAAAAGAACTGCATGGAATAGCAAACAATATTGTTAGCCAATTTCAATTTTTTAGTATAAGGCATTGTACAAATGTGAATAAGATGTCTGTTGATCTATTGCATGGGGCAATGCCAATTCATGATTCATCTATCATGAATTAGAATTATACAGATCAATGCCAATGCAGGATTCATCTCTCAAAGATGAATTGGTTTTGCGATTCTCTTCTTCAAAAATTCAAGATTCATCTCTCAAAGATGAATTAGTGTTGAGATGCTCTCCTTCAAAATTTATTGATGGACATTGGGAAATATCTTGGATATGTTTGTGTTGTGTACTTATAAATTCATCTTTTTTAATGACCATGTGTTTTTTTCAATTATATACCAAGTTTGCTCCCACCGCACCATGTAAAGCACAACTCGGTGAACTTCACATTTGCAACAAGTGGTGAACTTCACATTTTTATAAAATTAAAATGCGGGGACTTCAACAAATTTTTGTTTAAATGGAGTTTGTTTAAATGTAGTTTCACTTATTTTTTAATGACCATGTGTTTTTTTCAATTTTATACCAAGTGTGCTCCCACCATGTAAAGTGCAATTTGGTGAACTTGTCATTTTTATAATTTCTTTTTTGCTTAAATTGAGTTTCACACATCAATTATTGCTTTGAAAGTTGTGTTCTACATAATTTGTGTTCACTAAATTAAAGCTGATTTTTTGAAATCTATTTTGTGTAAATGTCCACCAATAGATATATATATCATGGAGGATGAACGACAAAGATCAACCGAATCCCATATGGGGTTTCAGGGATCGAGGGATGTTCACGGTATTTAAATATAATCTTAAATCTCCATACATGTGTGTACATATGGAATTTATTTTTTATTAACTTTGTGAGTTAAATTAGCTATTAATAAGTTTCATTTTTTAATTTTTAGGAGCTAAGAAGAGAAGGGTCTCTACTCCATTCATGGAGCATGCCCATGGTTCACCCAATTGTGGTATGGTTCACGCAATTTAATCAGTGAATATGTATATGTATTTATATGTACACATGAATGTATTTTTCAATTGAATATAAATTCGTATTTGTTTATGAAGCTTCTCTTTCGTCTCGAGAGGTTGGTGGTGGTTCAAATCCACTTAGAGGGCCATCAATGAGTGGTAGCAGGTTGTGTGAAGGGGGTGATATTTATTCCCCCGAAGGCCAATCAACGGCTGGCGGTGCTGGTTCTTAGTAGGGTCATTCTAGGTCTCAACAATTTCATGGTGGAGAACATGCTAACCAACCATGTCAAGGTTGCAATCAATTTCAATATTTTTTTCATTGAATTTGTACAAATTTTTTTACATTTTTTTTCTTTCTAATATACGAAAATTTATATATATTGATGCAGAGGCCGAAAATGTTCCAACTAGTGGTCAAAATAGACGCAGGGAAGAACGCTACATTCAAGAAGATGAAGGTTGTCTACCCAGCACAAATTATTCAGCTGACATTTCTGATATACCATGGGAAACAAACATGGCGCAATGCACCTTACAAAGGTGTGAAAAACTTCATGCAAAATTGCAGAGAGATCTCGTGGCTTTGACTCTACCTGCTGAGAGTCGACAAAGCCTCGAAATAGTTACACATTCATTGGGAAAAATTGTAAATGTGTACAAAACTCTTGGGCCAACGACTGATACATTTGTAGAAGTGATGAGAAAGAGAAAGGAAACAGTAATGGGTACAGATAAATGGGAGGATGTAAAACAAAGAGTTACAAAAGATGTGGCGAAGTCAATGTTTAATTTCAAGGAAGGGCCATAAAGAAAAATGTTGAAGGTGAAATATTTCAAGCACCCAAATATAGCTCGCTATTTTTATGATCGGCACCTTGCGGCCTATGAAAGGCTCCCATGGAACGACGAGGTTCCTGTTTATTTTGCACAAATGTTTTACGCATAATTTTTTTTTTTGGGTATGAAACCCAACTACAATGACCTTCCATCAGAATTTTTTGGTCTGGGGAAAGGTCGATTGTATGGCCGTAAGGGCGCTAAGTGAGATGTGGAGTTGCCTTGCGCTGAGCCGCCATTGGTGAGTCAACCTTTTCGGGTCGAAACTCTGTTGTCAGAGATGAACGGGACTTCTCAAATAAGTTGAGAAGCAAGGGATGTCATGATTGACAATGTTTACAGTGGATTGGGTGGAGTCGATGTTTGTCTAAATCGACAAATAGCGTGTGAAAATGCACATGCCAATTTTGTGTATTGTACAGATGAAGAGATTGACAACATGAATGTTGAAGATCTTTGAATATATGCAAAAAATTGTCGCAATGGTTTTCAAGACCTAATTCTTCATGAGTAAGAGGGCACAGGAACGATATGTGTTAATGACCTTAGGATTTGAAATTATTTTAACATACATATACATGTGTACAATTTGTAATAAATACATGTGTATGTACATGTATACATTTATTTGTATGTACATTAATCTAACAAAAATGTATCATTATATGTTAAAACACCATTTGCAGTTCTCACACATGATGCATGACGAAAATGTTAATATCACGTTCGGGACCTCTGGTTCAAACAATGCAGATGGGTCTGACCATCAAGATATGTTGGCAAATGTTAGTGTTTTTTAAGTGACTTTAAAATAAATAATTGTTGCCACACATGTACATGTATGTATATATATAATTTGATAAAATGTTTTAACAGGTACCGATTCCGTCTGATGTTTTTGGGATGGTGGTACCTTCTTCTTCCTTAGGAGATGTACCTTCTACTTCATTGGGAGATGAGCCACAAGTATGGACAATTTTTCACAAGTTTAAAATTTATGTTTAAAAGTTATATATATATATATATATTCTACCTCAAAAATTTCCATTAAAAATTGAGATATATATATATATATATATATATATAGAGAGAGAGAGAGAGAGAGAGAGAGAGATCTATATTTTGAGTTATTTAAAATTTTTTGAATATAGGTTCCTATAGAATATTTTTTTAATCCGCGGACTCTAGCGACGGAGATAGGAACATCCACATCATTTGAACAAGTTGTCTTTAGTTGGACTTTTTTTAATATTATTGAAAATAAGTTTATATATGTACACGTGCATTTTCATTTGAAAGTTTTTAATATATATATATATATATATATATATATATATTTAATTGTACATGTATATTGTACAGTTTACCGCTGCAGAGGTTCCTATGGGGGTGGAACTTGTTCATCAAATGGAGAGGGAACCTCATGAGGTATTGCATGATTTTTTTGTTATATTTTGTTTTTTACATGAAGTTCTAGATATATATATTCTCACTCATTTTTAAAACATCAAATTTTAATGTTCAAGTACATGTGCATTGTGTATGTAGGTTTCCCATGATGCTTCACATGATAGTGCGCGGATTGAGACCCTGATAGGAAAGACGCTAGATCCATCTCTATTTGATGGACATGATTTGTAGATTTGATTTCAAGATTTAGATAGTCTTAAATTTTCTTTTTTATATATTATCTAGATGCACTGTCATATATATATATATAACTTGATACAGTTTGATACTTGTGAGATCTACAATTTTTGGACATATTTTATTACAGTGTTAATATAATTTGTTTTGTTTCAAAAAGTTAATTTTTGGATGGTTTTAGTACTTTTGGCATGTGAATGTGAAGTAATGTTGTTATATAATTTGTTTGGTTTTTAAAACTTTTTTGGATAATTGAACTACTAGTAATGTTGTCATCTGAACTACATTTGGCATGTTATGTAATGATGTGTTATAATTTGTTCTGTTTTTAAAATTTAAGTTTTGTTTTGCTTCTGAACTACATTTGGCATGTTATATAATGATGTGTTATAATTTGTTTTGTTTTTAAAATTTAAGTTTTGGATGCTTGGAGTACATTTGGCATGTGAAGTAATGTTGTGATCTATAATTTTTTGTTAAATTAAAAGTTAAAAGTTTTGGATGGTTTCAATCTATATTTGGCATGTGATATAATGTTAAATGATTTTATTGGATAGTTGAACTATAATTGGCATGGCATGTAAAGTAATGTTATGTATGATATAATAAAAAAGTTTTTAAAACTCAAGTTTTGGATGGTTTCAATCTACATTTCGCATGTGATATTTAATGTTTTAATGTTGCACGATATATAATCAAAAAGTTTTTAAAACTTAAGTTTTGGATCATTTCAATCTACATTTGGCACATGTGGTATAATGTTAAATGTTTCTATTGGATAGTTGAACTATAATTGGCATGGCATGTGAAGTAATGTTATGTATGATATAATCAAAAAGTTTTTAAAACTCAAATTTTGGATGGTTTCAATCTACATTTCGCATGTGATATTTAATGTTTTAATTTTGCACGATATATAATCAAAAAGTTTGTAAAACTTAAGTTTTGGATACCATTTTAATCTACATTTAATGTAAATCCCTTTAATTTTGATTTAATGTTAAATGTTTTAAATGTTTTGATATAATGTTAAATTTTTTTATCTAAGTTTTTGATGGTTTCAATCTACATTTGGCCTATGGAAGACCCCATGTGTAGACAACAAATCCGTTGCAGAAGGGGAGGTGGGGGTAGGGATGGAGGGGGCAGGAGTGCTGGCTCTCGCCCTCCTCTTTCCATCCATGACACAGGTAACCACCCTCCTCCAGCAAGCAATGAAGCGCCATTTCACTTCACCAGCGCTATGGTCAGACCGCGAATTATGTCGACCATTTCCATCTCTTTTCATGAGGAGCTGCAAGATGAAGGTGATTCTAGTTCCAGGAAGCAGTGGAGAAAGTCCACCATCCCATCCCATCAGTTCCAGGACACCAGAAAGTCAACAACTCTTCCAGTCAAATCCACCTCGACGAGCTCCAGTAGCAATGGTGCGAGTAGCGAAAAATCCTCCCAGCACTCCAAGGGAGTAGATGATTATCCAAATGACTACGGTTGTCTAATTGTGGAGGATAATCCTCCGACACACATCAATAGATAGCTTGATGCCAGGTCCTCTTTAGCTTTTTCCTAGTTATGGGCAGTCCCTTTTCTGTTTTTTTTATTCATACCCCCTCTGGTGTTGGCTAGATAGGCAACCCAAGAGATGGGTCTCGCTATGTAAATTATGTTCATTACAATTAAATATATATGTAAATCCTTTAATTTTGATTTAATGTTAAATGTTGAAGGTTTTGATATAATGTTAAATGTTTTGATCTAAGTTTTGGATGGTTTCAATCTACGTTTGGCCTAGATGGAAGACTCCCATGTGAAGCACTTTTTTTATTGAATCAAAAAGAGTAAAGAAGTAATTGTATATATGTAAATCCCTTTAATTTTGATTTAATGTTATTTATGTTAAATGTTTTGATCTAAGTTTTGGATGGTTTCAATGTACATTGGCCTAGATGGAAGAGACTCCTATTTGAAGTATTGTTTTGATATATTCAAAATGATTAAACTAGTTATATGTAAATCCCTTTAATTTTGATTTAATGTTAAATGTTAAATGTTTCAAGATATAACATGTTAAATGTTTTGATTTAAGTTTTTGATGGTTTCAATCTACATTTGGCCTAGATGGAAGACTCCCATGTGAAGTATTGTTTTGATTTAATAAAAAAGAGTAAAGAAGTAGTTATATGTAAATCCCTTTAATTTTCATTTAATGTTAAATGTTAAATGTTTTGATATAATGTTAAATGTTTTGATCTAATTTTTGGATGGTTTCAATCTACATTTGGCTTAGATAGAAGACTCCTATGTGACTTGTATTGTTTTGATTTAATCAAAAAGTTTTTAAAACTCAAGTTTTGGATGGTTGAAGTACATTTGGAATCTTAAGATTGCTTTTGATCTCTACATAGTCTTGTTTGAGTGAAAAAATTTTCAATAGGAAGAACATAACTTTTCAATGCAACTAACCATGTATCAATTGAACTCTAATTGAAAAAAGAGTTTAAAGAAGTAGATATATGTACAAATTATCCCTTTAATTTTGATTGGAAATATAAGAAGTACATATATGTTTGTTGAATTTGGGTCAATGTCATTAATGCACTCAAATAGGTAGCCTTGTTGATTTATCATTTGGTAAATTGATGACATTCCGTTAATTACATTCTATAACATAGAACATATATCCAACCATTGGATAGACAAATTTTGTACTAGATTTTCAATCAGGAATAGAGATGTCGGTCAAATCCCACCAAAAGTCGGAGAAGTGCTCCGAGTCTATTGTCTGAAAGGAATATTCATAAAAAACTATATTGTGGATGATTTATTTACATTGCATGGATACTTTTTACCAGAAAATCGCACAAGAAAAATTGGGCACATTCAGTTCGTGTATATATCCAATACGATTTTTCATCAATGCACATAGAAAAACTACTTTTAGTTAAAGTTGAATTGTAGAACATATATATCCAATATGTAAGTAACATTTTTCATCAATGCACATTGAACATATCTGACCATTGGACAAACAAATTTTGTACTATATTTTCAATCACGAATAGAGATGTGCCTCAAATCCCACCAAAAGTCGAAGAAGTGCTCTGAGTCTCTTGTATGAAAGGAATCTTCATACAAAACTATACTGTGGATGATTTATTTACATTGTGAATACTTTTTACCAGAAAAACCAACTAGTTTTTCATCAATGCACATAGAAAAACTAGTTCGAGTTAAATGCATTCTATAACATATATATTGAGTACGTGAATAATTTTTCATCAATGCACATAGTAAAACTACTTGAAAAATTAATTGCATTCTAGAACATATATATATATATATATCCTTGATACATGTGTAACATTTTTCATCAATGCACATGTATATCCTTGACACTTTCAGTTGATACTAGAGCACGTGCATATAACACAACAATTTGTACATGTGCAAACACTTGCACAAGTAACATAAACAGCTCAATTTTTAATTGAGTGTACTAGAAGTTCTAAAATATATTTAATCCAAAGAGAATAAATTGTTGGGAAATTCAATCAAAAAAATTCCAATGGAATGCCATCTTCAATAATCTATTCATGATCGAATTTTGACATTTTCCATTTCTTAATTTTTGTTTTTTTCTTTGATTGATCCTCTATCAACTTTATGCGTGCTGCACACACCAAGTGACTATATTGACAACTTATGGAATCAAGTTCATAGTATTCAAAGTAAAAAAAGTCCCCACTTTGATTAGTTTGTCTAAAAAAACAACCTTTCAGTATAATAGATCCTCTATCATATTGAAATCCATGATCATTATAGTTTTCTAATAATTTCATTTTTCATTTATTTCAACGCATCAAATAATTCTTAACATTTTCATCATTGTCAATAGGTGCAATTACAGCAAAAACATCTCCTGCATAATAAAACAAAATTTTCAAAATTATACATATTTAAATTTATTTCTAGATCTTTAAATCATTAGAAAGCAATTCAAATGTTACCTTCTCTAACAAGATTAGAAACTCGATCACCATCGGATGATATTGCAGTTTCCTCTAATTGCATTTCTTCAAACATTGCAATAGACATTTTTCCCTTTGTATTTAGCTCTGTATGTTTCCAATCTTTTACATACATGTTTTTTTCACAAACGTCATTAGATTTTGTGTTTTCAATGCAAACATCACAAAAACAAGAATATTTTCTTTTATCCAATGCAAACACATTTCTGGACGACTTTATTTTAATTGAATGAAATTTTCAAGTCCCTTTTATTGTTTCCAGGGATAATTTTAAGGATGGAAAATTATATTGAAGTTTAAAAAATTGGCGAATCTCACTAGTCCCTAATATGCAAACTATAAAATTTGTATTGATGTATTTGTAAAATTATTCAAATTTATAATGATAATATATATATATATATTGTCTATATAATGTGGGCAATTTTTAATGTAAATTAATTTTATATTGTAAAATTTGGGCGAATCATTTTTATAAAAAAATGGAAATTGGCGAATCTTTTTTTTCGAAAAACCATGGAAAATTAACCCACCTGCGAATATTAGCCCCTAAAATTTTCCATGATTGTTTCAACGTCATTTCCAATTGATCTATCTATGTCTTCGATCCCAATATGCCAGAAAAACCTTTATATGGAAAATTAAAAGAAGAATTTGTAAATATGATATCAAAATACAATCAAAGATAATCATTGCACGATAAATGTACAATGTTTAAAATTAGATTTCTAATAAAAATTAAATTGAATGTACCTTCGCATTTCCCTTGATGGGTTAGTCTCATGGCTTAGAGCAACGATGCACCATTGAACAACTTCTTTAGCGTTCACATGTCGGCTTGCAGAGGGGTTCATTTGATATCTTCGAAGTGCTCATTTTATGCATTCTCCTGCACCGTCATGTTCTCCTTTTCCATGGCCAGTCTCAAAGAAATTCCAACAATGTTTAATGCAGGTTTTCTTATGAAGACAACACAACCAAAAGAATGATCGTGCATATTTGAATTGACCTGCGCATCCGTTTGACGATATCCAATGTTCATTGAATGTTATTCCACGATTTTTCAAGGAATCATAAATTTTTCCAAAACAATGTTGTACAAAATATGTATCATGTGTATGATCGTCACTAATATAAAAGTGATATTCTTTAATGATATGTCGATTTTCACTCGTGATTTCTATATGATCGACATTTTGTTCAGCATGTCTATATAGAATATGAACGAGCATGGAGACTTGGTCAGAATGATAGTATTCACTCTGAATTTCTTTTTGTGGAAAGAATGTGTAGTTTTCCACAAAATCAATCACTGACAAAATGGTCCCTAGTGAAAAAACTTCATGAGATTTTTTTAATTGCAAGTCTTGCCATCAAGCTCAATGGGAATGCTTGGTGTATTCGTAAATTTCTGCCTCAAACTTTCTCAAAAATTCTATCACAAAAAATTCGTCTTCTAGTAATTCAATTCTTTTAACACTATTTGCACCTTGAATCGATGTATTGATCTATTCATATCTCTTCCATTTCACTTTCATGTTGGAAAATTATTGATCATTTATATCAGTACGATATTTATTTTTAAATTTAGTCAAATTTCCACAATCATCACATTTTTTACCACCAACATATTTCTTTTTGTAAAATAGTTCATCGCTTTCTCTTTCACATAGAATTTGAGATATGAAATCATGGATAGTGGAAGGAGGAGGTTAATCCTTTCATAATGTTCTACAAAAATCAACGAATGTGTCATAATATAACTCAAATTCCACATGATAACGACAACAACAAGTGTCGCGTATGGTGATAGGTTTTACATACCACGGATTTTGTTGAACAAAAGGACTGATTGAAACATGAATTTGATGATTCTCTTCTTTGAACTTATTGAATAACTCTATCTGAGTGGTTTCCAAGAAATATTTTTCATGTTCTTCTTACTGATTTCGTGCTATTCTTCTTCGCATCACATGCCTTGTAGTTGGCGAAGCACGCAAATTGTTCTTCCAATATTCATATATATCTTTTTTAACATTTTCTCCAAGTCTATCTTTGTATGGTTGCCTACAAATAGCTCTCCAACAAGAGAGTTCATCATTTACATCCACTTGCAGCCAAAATTTCTGATGTTTGTGCAAAGTTTTTCGCGAGGTTCCTAATGCTCGTGCCATAGATGTTAAGAAATTATTCTCTTTAGTACTTGATGAAACCATTACCATGTGTATTCCTCTACGTACAATTGAAACAATTTTATCTCTAGATCTCTTAATTGAATCTATAGTACAACTTATATTTTGTATCACATTTTCCTTCATTTTTTTTATCTTTGGTTGATTTTTGAATACCCAGTAGTGTCGTAGCTTATTTTAATTTCCTCAATGATATGAGACCTTTCAACATTTGAGCTTGAACTGTCACTCGCTCATTTAAGAAATACTTTTCAAAAATGTAGTTAACACGATATCGTATAACATGGTCAGGTTTTTATCTCCATATGTGTGAGTGTCAACATTTTCTAACATCTCATCATCAACACTAATTTCATCTGTACATATTCAAAAAAATAGTACATAATAAGTTTACATATGAACAATAAATAACTAAATTAATAAATATATGTATAATTTCAATAATACGTGCATGTGTTCAATATATATATATATATATATATATATATATATATACATACATACCTTGTGATTCAATTTCTTCATTTGAATTTCTTTCAATATTTTCACCATCTTCAATCATTGGTTCAATACCTCTTTCAATTTATCTTTCAAAAATTTGTATCTCATCATCAATGTTTTGAGGAATAACTCTGTCTGTTTACATTAAACAAAATATTTAAATTCAAATTAGTTCATCAAATAAAAATTAAGCTTCACATTTTACACTAGGAAAATTTTAAATATATCAATAGATCATAATATTTACATTTACATACCTACTTAAATTTCTCCTTGAAGTTGATTTTCTCCTTCAATATTTGAGAGGGCTTCTATCTTTCTCTTGCGAGATTGTCTCGTCTCTTCTCTACGTTCCTCAGGGTCTCTTTTTCGATCATATTTTATCACACAAGTCCTTCGATTTCCCATGATAATAGAGTATGAAGTTCAAAAATTTAGACAATAACTCAATTAGAAAAAGCATCACAAAATATTTAATTTAGAAAAAAAAATCATTTTAAATTTTTTGCAAAAAATACATACTCCAATCTAAAACACTTACTTTAAAAAATTCGAGAAAAAAATGTCTTATAAAAATGAAACAAAGCTCAAAATATTTACTTCAACTCAAAACACGTACTCTAAAAAAATGTCACTTCAAAAAATGCCTCCAACTTAAAAATAAAAGTCACTTTAAAAAATACTTCCAGAAAATGTCTTTTCGAAATTAAGTCCAACTCCATACTTTCAAAAAAAATGAAGCACAAAAAACATCCAAAAAAATGTATTACATACCTCCAAGAAATTTCCTTTGAATGTATGTCCAAGAAATTTCCTTAAACCCAAAACAATTCTTTGCAAAATCAGGTCGCCTCCAAGAAAAATCTTTAAACCCAAATTTTTTTTTTGCAAAATCAGACCATCTCCAAGAATTCAAAATTAAGCACAAATCCATACTTTAAAAAAAAAATAGACACACATCTAAAAAAATCTATCACATACCTCCAAAAAATGTCCTTTGAATGTACGTCCAAGAAAATTCTTTAAACCCAAGACATTTTTTTCAAAAATCAAACCATCTCAAAGAAATATCCTCCAAGAAAAGTCCTTAAACCCAAAATAATTCTTTGCAAAATTGGTCTGCCTCCAAGAAATGCCCTTAAACTCAAACCTCCAAAAAAATTCTTTAAACCCAAACCAAGACCTTTATAAAATCAGATCAAATTGTGCGAAATGTGTGAAAATTATGAATGATTTCACGACAATTTATATTGCCGTGAAATGTGTTTTAGGAGGGGTGCCGCGAAATTTTCTGGCCGACGGAAAATTAGATTAAAGTTCGGTCGAACTTTGATTAAAAGTTAGGCCGAACTTTGATTAATAGTTCGGCCGAACTATTAAGTTGTTAGACTTAACGGGTCGTCGGTGAAAAAAATAGAATGATCGAACTTTTAATCAAAGTTCGGCCGAACTAACGCGTCACCAGTTACGCAGCTTGACGTTTCTGCAACTTTGGACTGATTAAACTCTATGAAACATTCTGAATTAACTGTCAGAACCAAGGAAAGCATTTTTAGAATTGAATCTACTTTCAAGAAATATAACTTTTATGGACTTTCATAAAAATTTACTAATTTTAATTAGTTTTCTAATAAAATGGGTGCAAACAATTTCTGAGGGTCATTCTGATTCAGTGAAATCAAAATTATGTATCTCCCAAAATACATTGTAAAAAAATTTGAAAAAATTATGGGGCATTACATTGGTCCGTCGTCTCTAATGGGTAGCTTTTAGATTTTTATTTTATAACTTATATGTCAAGAAATTTGCTGCGTCATGAAACATATCCAAAATATGCATTTTTTTCATATTGGACCAGTTCAAAAAATTCTAGTAATTATGATATGCATCCATTGGCTTTGTAAATATGACGAAACCGAAGTAGACTCTATCTATATTGTTTTAACACATTTTGTTTTCTCAAAAACACAAATTTTCAATGAATACAACATTGCGTATTGACATGTCTTCTTATGAATCCTTTGATTTTTAAGAAACACACACTCAAAGAAACGCTAAGTTGACATATCAAATCTCCATAAAAAAATTTCAAAAAATAAGTAATAGAAAGCTAACAAAATTTCTGACAACTTTTATTTTTATCGCAAAATGAAATTCTAAACAGAAAAATTGTTATAGTTTGCAAAAAGTTGAAGAACCGAAAAAAATGAAAGTTTTTTCTCAAAAAAAGGCAAAAAGTGTAACCCAACTTCACATTTTCACATAATTCATACATTTTCATATGAGGTTACAAAGAAATTTTACAATGACTTAAAAAAAAATTAAATTTTTATTTTTATTTTTTTTAATTAGAAATCAATATATAATATATTTATTTAAAAATAATAATAATATAAAAAGATATATATTAAAATATTTTTTATTTAATATATAAACAACAAAGTACAATAATATTTAATATCAATTTTTTAGGTTTCATTTAAAATAAAATATCGAAAACATTACTCCCATATTGTTCTAAATATTTCAACAATATAGTTTTAAAAATATATTAGAGGAAATCCATTTTAATTCAAGATAGTATTATTTATATCTATATAAATACTTTGGTAATATTAATTTAAATAATAATAAGAAAAATCTATCTTGAATTGATAATGATGATGATGATGAACAACGTGTACTAAGACCAATGTGGTCTATTGGACGTCAAAAAAATAGTCTAATTGTCATTCTTCATAATCTTGTCTCTGTGATCAACTAGAAGAGAAAGAAGTGTTCCAAGATCGCTATAGTTGGGTTGGCTTAATAATTCAAAAAGAGTGGAGGTGTTGCTGATGATAGGGAATTGGGAGGGGATGTGGGCAAGGGTTCGGTAGTCTAGAAGGAAGTGCTTTTCATCTTCCACATTCTTAGTATCATAAATCTGACAGATTCTGTTGTCCTAGGGAGTCTTGGGAGTAGACCATCATTCGGTCTCACGCTGAGGCTCATGAGAATTAGTTCTTATCCTAGCAATGTTCATTTTCTTCTTAGTTTTGGTCAATATAGAGAGCCAATTTTTGTTATCAAGCGTGAGGTTGATCACCTCTTTATAGTATCTTAGCCTCGTTTTCCCCTCCAGCTCCTTATCGTCGCACATCTTGCCCTTAAAATTGGATGTAATAGTATTTTTGATACTATCATTGCTTCCCATGTTGATCTCCTCCTTAACCCCCCAAAGGTTGAGCCAAGACTGGGCATCCTTATGCCACCCGCGCTTGAGAGGCAGGTGGAGGTTTTGACTAAAGTTAGAAACAATTTTTTGGAGCTTCTTGGATTCCAAGTTGTAAAAATTCGTCTTATACATGAGATATCTAAACATCGTCATACTTTCAATGAGATACAAACCAGCTTCGAACAAGAGAATAAAATAAAAAATGTATTTTCCATTGATCTTGAGGTTATAGGTTATGAATTTCTTTTGGATAATCTCAATCTTTCTCCACAACTCTCTAGATATATTGCAAACCCAAACTTCACATCTATACCTATATAAATCAAATCAATGTTACATCTCCTATTATTTAAATCATAATTATCGCTTTCAAACACGTACGAGCAATGACATGACATTTTATCTAATTCAAAAAAATTAAAAGCCTTCTGGAATAGGGGAGATTCAACGCCCCTTATCCAGCGCCCATTTTAACCCCTAGTTTTATAAAGGGCACGTGCGAGACTAGAACATCCAAACGAGGAATGCTAGTCTTCGGTATAAGAGATTAGGTATACTTGTCATCGTTTACCACGTCTAGCCTCATCTTCTACTAAGCCAAGTCCACGGACAAGTCGTCTTACGGACGCATACTCGTGAAGAATATCTTTGCCACGTCTAGCCTAATCTCGTCGACATCGTTCAACCCGGCCCGATATTTTCTTTTTAACTAAATATAATGAAGTAACATTATCGTTGTTAAATTAAATTGGTGATATAAAATTTTCTGCCATCATAATGTTTTGGTTTTTAAAATCGTATTCAGATATAATTTGTAAGAATTCTAGACATTGCAAAAATGTTATTAGAATTATGTAAAACCACGCCATCTAAAATTACAAATTTAATTTTAACACAACTTTAAGTTGAAAAACATTTAATCAATTATAAAATTACGTATCTAAATAAGTTTTTAAATTACCTATACTAGAAAACACTAATACACCAATAAAATAAATTAGAATTATTTTGTTCTAAATTGAACGCCCTTATCCCTTGAAATTTAATGACGAGATATTTTTTCAAATGACCCATATCCTTGTAGCATTCCTCAGTCAATAACATCTATAGTTATCATTCCCCCCAATTGGATGCCCCTTATCCCTTGAAATTTATGACGAACTCTGCAGTGTGTTACGTTCTTGACTTCTCTTCCCACTCGTTGTAAATAGCTTATTTTAATTGCGAGAAGCTTTTATTTATATATCTTTTAAAATTTTTGGATCAATATTTTTCGAATAATAAGTTGGAATATTTTTATTTGAATGTTTTAATAGCTTTTGAAATGATAAGTTTTAGTTTTTTAATCAGTTTATTTTAAATGTTTTAATAATTTTCTATAATTTGAATTTATTTATGTATTCAAAAATATATTTTAAACAACAATAATTTATAATTTAGAGAATTTTTTTATTACTAATTTTAAAAAATTAGAAAATAAAAATATTTTAAAACTTTTTAAAGAGATTAAATTCATTTAAATATTCAAAAATATATTTTAAGTAAAATAATACATAGTCTCACAAATGTTTTATTAGCAAATTTAAAAGTAAATAAATAAAAACATGTGCATTGGAACATTCCTAGTATTAAAGTGATGTGTGATTCTGTTGAAAGTGGAATTGACAAGTGTATTATTTAAAATAAAAAGAAAATCTTATTTAAATAAAATAATGATGTTTCTTATAATAAAAATAACAAAGTGGATATATATGTTTGGATAAAGTTTAATTAAAATTATTGTAAAGATGCATAGCTCACTTTTGTTCTTTTTGTTTTTAATATTCCAATCCAATACCAAAGAGATATGGTAAAAATATTTCACTCACTCTCAACTATAAATAGAATGTTTCCATATCCATCTGAATCTCATAATTTTATATCAACTTAAAAAAAAAAAAAAATTAAAATAATTTAAAAAAAATCAACTTTATATTTTCATACTTCAATATAAGACAAACAAATTATTTAAATATCTATGACATAAATAAATTATTTAAATATCTATGTTAATTAATATATATGTGTGTGTGTTATAACTATAATGAAATATTTCAATGTTTAAAGAGAAAATTTATTTAAAAGTAAAGAAATTTAATTATTTTATAATAATAGTAACATGAAGTAAATGTATAATTCATTCTATTTTTAATATAAATTTAGTGAATGTATGGCATTTAGAAAATATTAATAATAAAAAAATTCAATATAATTTATAAATGAAATATTTTGATATATAAGATTAAGTAATATTTAAATGCATTTAAGAATATATTAATAACAAAAAATACTTCAATCTAAACAATATAATCCATAAATAAAATAGTTTAATTTCCATGTTAAGTGATACAAAAGAGTCAATATTACCTTTTAATTTCTGGGATGAAAACCTCATTTATCAAGAGAGTTGTTTTTCTCATTTATTTTTCAAAGAAATTTGGTTTCTCTAAGTTATTTGATTTTGATATTTAATATATTCTAAGAAGAGTGAATTTGTTAAAGCATTAGACATATGTTATTTAGTTCTATGTAAAAAGGGAATCTAGATATAATCGAGATTTTGTTAGAAAATATAGGAAATAGATTTGGTTTGTTCAAATACTTGATTAATTATACAAGAACGCTGTTAACAAAGAGTCTCTTATGTAGTTAAATAGAAGAATAGAAGAAGTAGACAAAAGTTAGATAGTTTGAAGAATTAATACAAAAGATTGGTTTGTATTCAAAGGGATTGTGCATGACAATAATTGTTATTTTCTCTTTTCATTCCACAGTCGGTAGATATCTATTAATTTTGTGTGTACGTTTTGACTCTCTGTGTGTTAGTTTTGGGTTGTCGAATTCTCAATTATATGCAGGAAGTCGTAGAGTTTAATCATGTTACAGGCGAGATAATCAGGTGAGCATGGAATTTTTTGTTTTGTGTATTCAATTCTAATGGTATGGATTGAAAAGAAAAAGGAAAACTTCCAGATCTTCAAGGTGGTGGATTAAACACTACATCAAAAACATGTCTGACATGGGACTCACAACTGGCCAAGCAACATTTAGTGAAGGCACGACTGAGGCAAGTTTCTTCCAACGAGGGTCGTTTGAAAATACAAATATGGGTCAAGGTTAGTATGATTATCAAGCAAATATTACTTGTTCAATCTTTTGGATTACCAGTTTGAGCCGGAAATTTGGGCTCAGAGAGATCTGGGCCTTCGCAGACTTGGCTCTTGTTAAATCTTTCAGATACCTTTGGATCAAGTTCCATTGTGGACCCAACAGTTTGCGTGGATCTAGGTAAGAGAATTATATTTTATTAAGGTTTATGCTACATGCTTTAAATTAATGTAGATAAATTTGAGCCCTACACATCCAATTACAAGATATTTGAGATACATCTAGGCCACAATCCTCATATATAATTCCCAGTGACAAAAGACATCTAGATTGGAAGATATTTCGGCTTAAGCAAAAGAAGCCTCTTGAGGCGGATTCCATATTTCAGGAAATTGAAGTGTCCTCATGTGAATGAATCAAAATGGGTGGAATGAAGGAGTGTTGTAGGTGGCCGATTGACATCAGTGTGGTATCAGAGAATTTACTAAAGTTAAAAGAAAAAATATTAGATCATAAAGAAGTAGCTAGAGGAGTAGGTCGATGGAGAATTGTAGCAAATGTGGCTTTTTAAGTTGAAGTGAGGAGACTTCAAGAAAAAAATCGAAGCGAAACAGTTTGCACATAGGAGAGGAGTTGACGATGGAGATGCTAGTGATGGTAAAGTTTAATCGTGACACTTCCCAAACCTCTCAATTTTCTTCTGTTTTCATAAAAGATACTTATTTTGTGTGGGTTATCAATCTAGGGGCATCTTAGCCAAATTTCACCACATTTTAGCTAGAACTTCCAATGTTTTGAGTGATTTTGGGAACTCAATATAATTCTTAAAAAAAAAATCACTTATTATATATTTTCCTTGTTTAAAACTTTGTTAAGTCCTTGGGTGTGTACGAGAACCAGTGTTATTATGAAATTGCACTTGGTGGTGGTGCTGGTAGGTGTCAATTATAATTATAGGGATATATTGTTTATTGATTAGATTGTCTATCCCCACTCGATTAGCTACCTCATTGTTTCCTAAGTCACTTGGTAACTTTATTGTGACAATTATGATTTGATTATGCCACTCTATAGAAGAATCTCCTTCCACCTGTGTTGGCAGCCCCACCCTGCATGCATATTTTTTATTTTGGTCCACCCTGACAAGTTCCACATTCTACAAAGTGCTTACATGTTACTCGAGATGGCAGTGCCAATGAAACTTTGGTTTATTCATGTGACTAGCCATCATTCGGATTGTCAGATTTAGAATCAATGGTTATCCCCCTTTTATATTGAGCCAACATTTACGATGGATTTAATGACTATAATATTTTCTTTGATGCTTGTCTGGTTGATGTTTATGCAAGGGCTTGGATAAGGAAATTGGGTATGTGGATGGAGAATCAGATTCCTCGGCACGTGGTATTAGGGTTCAAACACCCTATGGAGTTATGGTTTCGAGGTTGTATTTTCATTGCTTTGTCTTACCTTCCTCTTTTCTATGTGTAATTTTTTTTTTATTCTATGACTTATGCATGTGATCATAGGCATACCTTATGGAATTTTGGCTCATATCTCTTTCTTTTCACTATGCATATTCTTGTTTGGTTCTTATGTTTATGATCTCAGGCATTCCTTGTTTGGTTCTGTGTCTTATGCCTATGAGCCTTTATTCTCTTCCTCTCCCCCTTCTACATTCCTAACTCTATGTGTCAACAACAAAGATTTCCCTTGTTATTTTCTTGCTTACATGAATTAATTTCCTTAATGGAAATGGCCTGAACTTTGTGGAGATTTAAGGAGATGGGTCATAATTATAGGTGACCATTTAATGTGTGGTTCATTTTTGTTTTCAATCCTTATTTACTTAATTTTATTCTAGTATACTAGTAAATTTTTCGTGTGGCCTAGGTAGGAGGGCTTTCATTTGGCAATGAGAGTGTGTCAACACTACGCTACATGATCAGGGTGAGAGGTGATTCTTCCCATGGAGCTGCTCCAAATTTTTTTCACCTTGGCATAATGATGAGATGATGGTCATTACATTTCCGCGTCTTAGTTGTTGAATAAGACTTCTTGGTCGACTTCTATTTGCATTGTCAACATCTAGTTCCTTTTCAAAGGTGACTAGCTTTGTTGAACCTTCATTGTTGTAATGTGATACCAGGAGAGGGTACCCACCGTAGAAACCTCCTTCACCATACTTGTAAATTTTATTAGATATTTCTCTTTGATAATGGAATATTTTATTCAGTTTGAAATTTCTTAATGGTTATCTATTTTTAGGTTATGTTGTGAGCCATTTCTAGAGTGGATAGGGTAAGGATAAAATTATTTGACCCAATGATTAAGCGATGGAATATGGTTGTTGTCATTCATAATACTTAGAATATACAAAATTTTTGACATGAAAAACAAATTTTTTTTAGTGGTCTACATCTTTGACAACCTTGTTTTAGTGTGTAAAAATGTGGTTATATGCATCATTGATTGTTAACTCTTATTTGGGGTTTTGGCTTTCCTGAGGTCAATAGCATCAATAATAATATTATTTCCAAGAAACCCTAGTCACATTCTTCCTACATTGCATTCATTATTTCCCTTCATCATCATTGTTAATTTATGGGGTGCATCAGATGCATGTCTTGAGTGAAAAATGGCATAGCTAGATTTGTACTCATTGTTTCATTTGTTAGTGTTTTATGCATCATACCTCATGCTTGGTGTTGTAATCACCCCTTAATGGGTATGCTCTAAGTATCCATTTTTGCTTGTTGGAGCTTTTATGTTGGTCTAGTCTGGTTCTTGCGACTGATACCCTTGTCTTGAAGGTCGTATTTAGCTCTATCCTAGTTAAACCCGTTCTCTGATATTCAAGAGACCACAGTCTATAGTATAACTTATCCAACATTAATTTTGGTATTTATTCCCCTTCATAATTTTATCGTTATTTTCTATGTTTTAGTTTCATTAGTTTTTGTGTTTTTGTTTAACACCTTATGACATCAGTGTGCCGAAGAGATTCTTTAGTCATTCATGTTTGCAATGTGGAGGAAATATGTTTTGAGTCTCTCTAATATAGGTGATTAGGATTGAACATACCTTACCAAGTTTCAAATTAATCCTTTTCTTCTAGCCTATTAATGTATTTCCTTTACTTGTGTAAGGCAACTCATTTTCACAATTATATACAATATGTATTAAATCTCCTATTGAACCATTCAGCTGGCTATTATTCAAAGGAAGGATAGGTAATATATATTGGATGGATTTTATTCTTTTTCATTGTATATTTTAAAATATGGAAAATCATGATTGATAAAGAATTATTCCTATCTAAAAACAATTCCAAAATTGATAGACAAGCATAACGATTTAAATTCTATGTAAATATTGAAATAATAGTAACATTCTTAATGAAATTTTCAAATCAAACAGTAAAATAGCATCGATGGAAACTATTCATCAAAAAAAATTATAGAAAATCATAGAGAGTCTCATTATATCTAATTATGAAATGGCAGTAACATTGTTAGTGGTTTATTCAAATCATAGCATCGATGGTAATTATTCATATTGATTAATGAAATTACTTGCAAAACATGGTTTAAGTTTTGGATGAAACCTATCACTAGTTTGGGGAAACAAATATTAATGAGTGGTGTTCCACTCGTTTGTAGTCAATCAATAAGCCAAACCTATTTAGCGAGACACCCCTAAGCCTAGGTTTTGATTTTATAGAGACAAGCTCCTTGTTCCTGTTAATAGCTCACTTTCAAATAGTAGATGAAAAAATTTAAAGATATAGCCTAATCCTAACATATTCACATGTGATCCCATGACTTGAGACTCCTTCTTCCCCTTCAAGTGTTTCTAAAACCATCCTTAACTCCTCCTAGCCTTAGCATGTAGAGAACCTCCCACTCAGAGTCATTTATTTCCTGGGAATTATTCCACCATTAGGTCATATCCCCTCTGTGTTAGGTGGCCCTAAAATATGTTGTTTTTCCCCATCTGGATTTCCCTTTAGAGAATTAGAGTTCTTGGAATTTCCACTTTTCTTTCACAATTTTTCATTATTTAAGCAAAGTATTCTTCTATAAAATCACAATTGAAACTCATTAATATCACACTCATCAACATGTATTTGTTTATTTATTATTACTGAAATCAATTTGTTTGCAATATTTATTACAATTTCTGCAACACACTCAAGTGCCTTAATTTAAAATAATAGTTCAAAGTATTTTTGAAAAAAAAACAAATTGGGGCATTACATTTCACCCCCTCTAATATCCAACACCATCCTTGGTGTATATTTTAAACTCTTTATCCTAGAGAATATATGGATATGCTTTCCTAAGTGCATCCTCCAACTCCTATATAGCCTCTTCAGAGCTATAGTGATTTTACAACACTTCAACTTGCATGATGACTTGATTCCAGAGATTGTTTTTCCTTTGAATGGAAATGCGTAGGGAATCTGTTAGAAAATATCCCTTTGAATTGACCTGTAAAATATTCCAATAAAAAACATAAGATATTTCATGCACATAT
Source organism: Pinus albicaulis (assembly GCA_034641835.2). Taxonomy (NCBI): domain Eukaryota; kingdom Viridiplantae; phylum Streptophyta; class Pinopsida; order Pinales; family Pinaceae; genus Pinus; species Pinus albicaulis. The sequence goes on from JAXQQM020062495.1 coordinate 167,386, forward strand.
TTTCATAAAATATAAACATGAAAAACATTATGTATTTTGATGTTTCCAGGAAGTGTCAGTTGGTAGGCTATTGTGCCTACTTAAGATAATACTTCAAATGGCCTACAATATCTTGTTTCTAACTTGGTCCAACTTCCTGAACTGAGTTTTCTTCTTTTTGACTTACCTCTAAGGTAGACATGGTATCCCATGTTGAACTCTAAAGGTATCCACTTTATATTTCATATCTCTTTTTCAAGTATTATGCATCCTTTAACTTTTTTTCCTTGCCTTTTGTATAACCTATTATAATTCCTTAAGCATGTCTTGGCCCAACATCATCTGATCCACTGAATTGTCCCAACTTACCAGTGTTTTTTAGTTCCTACCGTAAAATACCTCATAGGGGCTCATTTTTAAAAATGATCAATAAGTGATATTGTATGTAAATTCAACCAAATGTAAATATCCTTCCCATTCCTTAGGCCTGGACATAACATACATCCTAAACATATCCTCTATAATTTGGTTTGTCCTATCTATTTGTCCATTTTTTTTTAGATAATAAATGTTGTTGAAATTGAGTTGAGTTCCTAGAGCCTAAAAAAAATCCTTGCATAAATTTTTTGTAAATTTGGGTCTCTATCAGACAACATAGTCCTTGGGATTTCTGGTAATATGAATATATCATTCATAAATTTTTTTTCTATATTATTATTTTTATAGGTGTACTTTACAGGGATGAAATGGGATTATTTAGTTAGTTTGTTGACCGCAACCATAATTGACTCATGTTTTTTTTCTTGTAATTTTAGGTATTTTGGTAATGAAATCCATAGTGATTGTTTCTCACTTCCATTCGAGTATTCGTAGTGGGTGCAACAACCCTGTGGGATGTCGGTGTTCAAATTTAAATAGATACCACTGCATGCATCTTGCTATATATATTCAGTTTTCTCATTTTCAAGTTTATCCAGTAATGCTCTTCTTGACTATTGTAAGCATTCTTTGGTAGCATGAGTGTCCAAAATATGGACTTTTATGAAACTCATCCAATAAAAAAATTCTCTAATATTCCAAGTCTAGTACAAAAATTCTATTTTTTATTTTACTATCCCTTCCTGATTACATTCCCAACAATAATTTAACACTTATGCTTTGTTGTTTACACTTTTTTCCATAATTTTCTAGTTGTTTTCATCATTTTTGTATGTTGTTTTTATTTTTTCTAGAAAATTTGTTTCATACTAAATTGCAGATGTGGCATGTAGTAGGCTGATATTTCTACTAAGAACATCTACAACCTTATTTTCCTTTCCTTTTATGTCTTTTATTTTGAAATCATACTCGCTAATAAAGGCCAACCTTCTAGCTTGTCTAGCATTTAGGTTAGGCTGGTTGAATTAGTTCTTTACAGTAACGTTGGTAGCCATCAATACGAATCATCTCCCAATGAGATAGTTCCATCACATTTTGAGGGCATGTATAATTTCTTCCAAATCTAGTTCATGGGTGACATAATTTCTCTCATTTTCCTTCAATTTCCTAGGCTCATAACAATGATGTGTCCTTCCTATGAGAAACAACCCCTAATCCGTCCATAGAGCCATCAATACACACAGTGAAATATTGATATGGATTTGCAATTCTAAAGAATGAGGTGGTGGTAAGCAAGCATTTAAGTGTGTTGAACCTTTCTTGGCATTTAGGGCTATATTTAAACCTATCGCCCTTTGTTTATAATGAAGTTATAGGAGATGTGATTTTCGAGAATCCTTCTATAAATCGCCTGTAGTACTTTGTTATCCCCATGACTGAACTAATGTCCACTACATATTTAGGCACTGTACAATATATAATGTATTTCACCTTCTCATAATTTACTGTTGTCCCCTGTTTTAAAATAATGTGCCTCAAATACTATATTTTTCGCTGATAAAACTGACACTTTCAAAATTTTGCATGTAATTGATGCTCCCTTAGGGTGTGCAGCATTAATCTTAATTGCTTCTCATGTTTATTTTATTCCTTTTAATAGATGAGGATGTCATGTATAAAAATTAGGACAAAATTATCTAGATATTTGCTGAAAATGTTATTCATCAAAAACGTGAAGATGGTTGGTGTGTTTTTCAACCTGAATGGGATGAATACAAACTTGTAGTTTCCATAACGAGTTCAAAATGGATTTTTATGAATATCTTTGTGGTAGACTGATGTAAGGTCTATTTTAGAAAAAACCATTGTATCTCAGACTTGGTCAAGTATATCATCAATCCTTGGTAGTGAGTATCTATTTTTGATAGTAATAGATACAATAAAAAATATTATATCCACTGCAAACTTAGGCACTATACAATATAGAATGGATTTCACCTTCTCATAATTTACTACTATCCCCTGTTTTAAAATAATGTTCCTCAAATACTATATTTTTTGCTGATAAAACTCACACTTTCAAAATTTTGCATGTAATTGATGCTCCCTTAGGGTATGCAGCATTAACCTTAAGTGCTCCTCATGTTTATTTTATTCATTTGAATAGATGAGGATGTCATGTATAAAAATTAGGACAAACTTATCTAGTTATTTGTTGAAAATGTTATTCATCAAAAACATGAAGATGGTTGGTGTGTTTGTCAACCTGAATGGGATGAATGCAAACTTGTAGTTTCCATAACGAGTTCAAAATGGATTTTTATGAATATATTTGTGGTAGACTAATGTTAGGTCTATTTTAGAAAATACCATTGCATCTCAGACTTGGTCAAGTATATCATCAATCCTTGGTAATGAGTATCTATTTTTGATAGTCATTTTGTTTAACTACTTGTAATATATGTGCAACCTTATCGTTCCGTCCATTTTCCTTAAGAATAAGACTGGTACTCCCCACAATGATACATTGGGTCTTGTGTACTTATTTTCCAACAATCCTTGTAGTTGTAGTTTTACTTTTGTAAATTCTGGTATACTCATTCTATACGGGGCCTTGGAGACAGGTGTTCACCATGGTATCATCGCTATGGTGAAATCAATATCTCATTTAGGTGCTAGTCTGAAAATTTCTTTTGGAAACACATCTCTAAACTCCTTAAGGATGGAAAGGTCTTCACGACTAGGTTTTCCATTTTCTACTACTATCTCAATCAACTAAGCAATATAAATTTTATAACCCTTCGTAACAAAATTTTTCATCTGTACACTAGAAATATGTCTTAAATTTATGGGTATGGGTATTCCCTTGATTATCCATGCATCCCCATGGGTATTTCATTATTTTTGGGTTGTAAAATTCAATTCAATTTTGATATGATAAGGTAAGAAACTCAGGTTCCTCTACACCTTTTCCTTTTCTCCCTGAAGCTAGGGCACATACCTTAGCAACATTAGAATTTTATTGGTGAAGTCATCTACATGCACACTTCCCACTTTGGATCATGGAACTCCTTAGATTTTTCATAAAAGTGTATCTTAGGTAAATATTGTTTCTTAAATACCTCCTTAAAATTTTTCCATGTCATCTCCATTTCGTTAATTTGTGTTATCATTTTTGGTGTTTTTCCACAAAATTGTGGCTTCACCATTTAGTTGGTAAGCATTTGTTAGGTCCCTATATTACAAGTATTGTCCCTTATTGTTGTTAGTGTAACCCCCTTATTGTTATCGTTTTACCCCTGTAACCCCCATATTGTTATTATTGTGCCCTTACATTATTATTGTTAGGTCGGCTAGGATTACATTATGGCCCCACTAGGACTACATTGTGGCCCGATGGACTCCTATATATAGAAAGGAGGTTTTTTCATTTGTATCATCCAAGAATTGTTCATTTATGTAATGTATTGGAGGTTTCCCCCTTGAAATGGTTGATTTCTAAGGTGTTTATCTCTCTTTTATTCTATTTTTGGAGCAGGTTTCACAACATTTGGTATCAGAGCTTTGGATTCTAGGGTTTCGCTGCACCAAATAGGTCATCGTCAAATTTTCTCTATAACTTGTTTTCTACGAAGATTCAGAAGCTGAAATGTTTGGAGAGCGAAGCTGAAATACTGAGGAACATTGTCGCAAAGTTTTAGAGCTTGGTTTAGAATAGTTTCGGAGATATGGTCTGTGGAAGTTAGGGCTTTTTGCAGGCTCCTGAATTTAACCTAAACGGGTCATCACGGAATTTTTTCTATAAATTTTTTTTCTACGAGGGTTCAGAAGCTAAAATTTTTACAGAGCAAAGCCATAATTTCGAGGAATGTCGTCAAAAAATTTTAGAGATTGATTCAGATTATTTTGGGAGGTAGGATCTGTAGAAGTTAAGGATTTTTTAGGCTCCCGAATTTCATCTCAAAGAGGTGATCATGGGAAAATATTCATAACTTTCTCTCTGAGCATCAGAATATAATTCTGTAAAGAGTGGCTACAAGTACACGGACTGTAGTTTCCTATCTATCAATTGCAGAACCTAAGAAGGAAACAATGACACATGGCAAGTCGTACAACTTTTCTCTACTAAAGGAAAATATGAGTTGCGATGATATAACCTTTGTGGATCTTCGAAGAATTGTAAAGGAGGAAAACTTGTTCCTAATGTTTCACCTGGTGGTTCACAAGAAGAAAATCTACTTAAGGGGACTAGATATTCTCTAAATTCGTATTAGAGGAGCCAACCCCATTGCAATATTTTGATACATAGGCATATTTTTGGGTTGTAAAATTCAATTCAATTTCGATATGATAAGGTAAGAAACTTAGGTTCCTGTACACCTTTTCCTTTTCTCCCTGAAGCTAGGGCACATACCTTAGCAACATTAGAATTTTAGTGGTGAAGTCATATACATGCACACTTCCCACTTTGGATCATGGAACTCCTTAGATTTTTCATAAAAGTGTATCTTAGGTAAATATTGTTTCTTAAATACCTCCTTAAAATGTTTCCATGTCATCTCCATTTCGTTAATTTGTGTTATCATTTTTGGTGTTTTTCCACAAAATTGTGGCTTCACCATTTAGTTGGTAAGCATTTGTTAGGTCCCTATATTACAAGTATAGTCCCTTATTGTTGTTAGTGTAACCCCCTTATTGTTATCGTTTTACCCCTGTAACCCCCATATTGTTATTATTGTGCCCTTACATTATTATTGTTAGGTCGGCTAGGATTACTTTATGGCCCCACTAGGACTACATTGTGGCCCGATGGACTCCTATATATAGAAAGGAGGTTTTTTCATTTGTATCATCCAAGATTTGTTCATTTATGTAATGTATTGGAGGTTTCCCCCTTGAAATGGTTGATTTCTAAGGTGTTTATCTCTCTTTTATTCTATTTTTGGAGCTGGTTTCACAACATTTGGTATCAGAGCTTTGGATTCTAGGGTTTCGCTGCACCAAACAGGTCATCATCGAATTTTCACTATAACTTGTTTTCTACGAAGATTCAGAAGCTGAAATGTTTGGAGAGCGAAGCTGAAATACTGAGGAACATTGTTGCAAAGTTTTAGATCTTGGTTCACAATAGTTTCGGAGATATGGTCTGTGGAAGTTAGGGCTTTTTGCAGGCTCCTGAATTTAACCTAAACAGGTCATCACGAAATTTTTGCTATAATTTTTTTTTCTACGAGGGTTCAGAAGCTAAAATTTTTACAGAGTGAAGGCATAATTTCGAGGAATGTTGTCGAAAAATTTTAGAGATTGATTCGCATTATTTTGGGAGGTAGGATCTGTAGAAGTTAGGGATTTTTTAGGCTCCCGAATTTCATCTCAAAGAGGTGATCGTGGGAAAATATTCATAACTTTCTCTCTGAGCATTAGAATATAATTCTGTAAAGAGTGGCTACAAGTACACGGACTATAGTTTCCTATATATCAATTGCAGAACTGAAGAAGGAAACAATGACACATGGAAAGTCGTACAACTTTGCTCTACTGAAGGAAAATATGAGTTGCGATGATATAACCTTTGTGGATCTTCGAAGAATTCTAAGGGAGGAAAACTTGTTCCTAGTGTTTCACCTGGTGGTTCACAAGAAGAAAATCTACTTAAGGGGACTAGATATTCTCTAAATTCGTATTAGAGGAGCGAACCCCATTGCAATATTTTGATAGATCATGCACATTCAGAAAAATATTGTGGAGGCATATGACAGGCAACCATAGCCTCAAGGGGAGCAAATATGGCAGCGTATAGAAGACATTTAAAAAAAAATTAGAAACAAAATATGATGAATTCGTGAGCCTAAAATATCAACCTACATAGTGGAGATGAGTAGCAACAACACGGTATGCTCATGATCCTCATGCACATTCAGGTCTATAGGATCAACCTATTTATTGGAAGTATCATGAGCTTAGGGGGAGTTATGCATGGTATGAGGTTTGCATGGATTACTTTTCATGCCTGAAACTTAGCTACAAGTAAACCTCTAGCATTCTAGAGGTTTGTCCTCCTCTTTATAAAGTAGATCCCAGGGGATTTTAACCTTGGATATCTCAATTTTTTTGGGACTCACATTACTTTGATATTAATTTGAGCTACCCCCAGGATGAAATTTTTAAAATTTATTTTAAAATAAATTACTTTTTTAGATTATAATTAAATCAATATTTTAAAATTTATTTATTTATATCCCAGAGGAACATAGCAGCCTGCCTCACACATAGCTACTAATAAAATTATGGGGGTCTATGGTGAATCAATTGAATACTTAACCCTAATAGAACCCCAATAGAACCCCAATAGTTTCATGCCTAACACTATAAACTTATGGGGGTCTACAGTGAATGCATTGAATATTTAACCCCAATAGTTTCTTTCCTACCACTAAATATTATGGGGGTCTACAGTAAATCAATTGAATACTTAACCCCAATAGAAACCAAATAGTGTCATGTCTAACACTTAGCTACCAGTAAACCTCTAGCTGTTTACGATATTTCCTACTCTCTATAAACAAGAGCGAAGGGGATTTGAACCTTGGATATCTCAATTTTTTCAGGACTTCCATTACTTTGATCACCAGTTGAGCTCGCCGGGATGAAATTTTAAAATTTTATTTTAAAACTAATTACTTATATATATATATATATATATATATATATATATATATATATAATTTTGTAGGTTTATATTTTATGTTTTAAATTCATGATTTCAAATTTCTATCTATAACTAGCTCAACCAACATAGATCTATCTATACATTAAACATATTAATTGAATACCTTTTCCCAATAGTTTTTATATTGAAAATTAAATGATCTTTAATTAATTTCTTTTTAAATTTTAAATATAAAAATAATTCAGAAATTAGATATGTATGTATGTATGCACGATAGTTAACTATTTTATAGGTTTAAATTTAATGTTTTAAATTCATGAATTTGATATTTTTTCGAATCCCCTCTCAACATAGATTTTATATCTTGATTTCATGAATCTAGATTAAAAGAATTTTCATTGATATGAAATTTTAAAATATATATTCAATTTGAACATATATATATCAAACACTTGTGGTGCAAACTGTTGGCCCTCAATTTTGGTCAATTTTGCTTATAAAATATCCACCTAATTACCATCATATTCCACCTTATATCATCCATATATGCCTAATTTTGACCTTACTATGCATATTCAGGTAATTAAATTAAGTTTTTAATTTTTTAAAGATTTTTGTAAAAATTGGGTTTTAAGAGTATTTTTGGACTACACTGAAAATTTCCATAATAGCGCCATTGAAGTCATATGTGCAAGACACCTACGTGTGAACTGAGCATAAATTTGGGAACCATGGATGGAAAAATACCTATTGGTTCTATCAATCTGAGCTAAAACAGGCTTGGTCAACGCTGGTCAAACTTGACTTGTTTTTCAGAAATCCCTATGAAAAAGGGCAGAATTAATATTTTTTGGGATTTTCTTGATTTTTTGAAACTAAATGGATGAGTTCGACCTAGATGGATGGGATTAGGATGTATATGACTGTTAGAGACATTATAGTTTAGTTTTTTTATTATTTGTTTATTTAGACCAAGCTTATGGACCTTTCAAATATGTAGAATTTGTATAATTTTATATTGAGACTTTTTGAAGACTTGGAGATAATTTGAAGAACCAATTTAATTTTCTATTTTTTGTTAATGTTGAGGATGATTGACTAATTTTTTTGTAGATAAGAAATTCCTCAAATGTGCAAGACAAGGTTCGAGGCCCCCCGCACTAAGCTAAGTACACTTTTGTTAAACTATCATAGTTTCTAATGAAATAGTTCTTGCTTCAAATTTATGATTGAGTCTTTGTGATGATTTATGATTTATTACGATTGCTGGATGATTATTGTTCTAATTATAATTTTCGTATGAAGGGACAAACAAGAATTTAAGTTCAATTCTCCTTCTATCTAATCATGAACAACAACTAAAATTCAACCTCTTTTTCTTTCTTAAGTTATTTCTTGAATTTCTAGTTTTAATGCAATGGTAAAAATGATGGAATAGAATTGTAAATATGGAAAATCTGGACCTCCTAAGTTAGGAGCCTCTTCTCCTACTTTTTATACATCATAATATATTGTGAATATGTTATTTAGTTTCTCTTCATGAAGGTAGTATTGTGAGGAAGGATAACCAGTATCTCCTAAGTTATGAGCCTCTTCCCTCACTTATTACATATTGAATCAGAAACTTCTTAGTTATATTTTATATTTGTAATATGCATTTCTATAGCTCTTAGAATTTAGAATATATTTGTAATATGCATTTCTTGCAACTTCTCTACTTTGTCTTCTAAAATTAACTTCATCACAAATCCATATATTTTGGACATGCTTCCAAGTTTACAAACCCAGATTGATAAGTAAAATACTTGTGTTATTTTACCCAGTAATTTGACCCAACACAAATATTTCCTCAATTTTTTCACTAAAAAATGAGTTTTTCCCTTGAATATATTTGATCCTTCTCGATGCTTGATAGATACAGAGTTAATATGGACCTAAGTTGATTTCTAAAATAGTCATGCATGATAATAATGAAATGGACAAATATAATTCATTGAAAATGATGCCACCAAAATGGCCTTAAACTTATGAAGCTACACTTCAATTAAGATATTAGAGGAGATAAAATGAGATGTAGAGCCATGAAACCAATATTTAATAACACATTGAGATCACTTCTATCATAACATTTCAACTCAGTGATTTTCTCTTTGACCACATTGTGGAGCACTTTATTTTAATTATTTCAATAAATTATTTTATTTTTCTTCACTACGACATTTCAAACACAATATTTCATTAACAAAAAACATGGAATCAATCAAACATAATTTTCAAAATGACATAAAAATAAATTACATCTTGATCCTACAAAGTTTAAGTTTTTGTTATTTATGTTCTTGCAATAATAAAAATGTAAATAAGATTACTTTGAAAGCATTGCAGGATGTACATGATAATATCCCATGTTTTTCATCTTGAATTCCACACAAACATGGTAAAAATACCACACATTTTATTTTAAACCACTTGAGCCATTAATTCAGCAGGATCCAGAAATACAAGTGGCCTTGACAATAGCTCAAAAATCAATGTCATTATATGAAAGTGGAAATAGGACCAAATCATAGTTCTCATATCCCTAATTCCAATGGTGTGAATGACACTCAAATCTGATTTTTTATGGTCAAGTTATAGCTGGTCACAGTTTTGGTCAAACTTAGCCAAGTGGCAGGCTTAACGAGGCAACAAATTGGCAGAGACCAGGTGCATGAAATCTGGCCAATGGATGGGAGAATTAGTTTCCTACTTAATTTCCCCAATGATCCTTATTTTCTAGTGATTTTATAATGTCTATATTGTTGTAAAAAACTAAAAATATATATTAATAGGAGTGGTGGGTTGCCACCCCTTCCATCCCCACATTGTATTTTTATTATGTATTAAAGTGGGGTGGGTGGGCCACCCTTGGAAAACTCGCACCTGCTCGAGACCACATATGTTATGTAACAAAAATAAAAAAAAATTCGAGGCCACGTGCCCTTGGACCCTGTCCATGACATATCAAACTGTTGCCAGGGTCAGTGGGGTCTAAACCAGCCTGACTCACGTGGGTTGGCCCCAAAACTATATCGAATTCAAACAATAAAATTGGTGGTAAACCAAAATTTAATGCACCATTCTGAATGGGGGGTCATTGCAGCTTGAACCCCCAACCTACCCAGTCTTAACACGATAGTTTACCAATGCACCAACAACCCCACTTGGTAAAGTCTACCCGAAAAATTACTTAAGAGTCGCTCAAGTCATTCGAACGAGGAAATGATGTGGAGGAGTGATGGAACCTTTAACAGGATGAGGAGTGGAACCATGAGTGGGAAAATCAACTAGATGCTGAAAATATTCCCTTAGAGGGTTGGAGGTGCTAGTGATAGAATTTAACAAATTTATAGCCGATTTTGCAGGATTTCTCGACAAGAATTGAGTTGTGACATTTGTTTCTCCAACCAAGCTCTCAATTTTTAGGCCATCATATGGATTGAAGGTATAAGGGTCATTTTTGTAAAGTTTCTTGTAATTTATTTCTTTAATGCCACTTAATAAAAGAAGGCCTCCCCATTGCTGAGCAAGGCCTAGAGATGTATCCCACATTAGGTGAACTCCATAATCAAATAATTGTGTCATTGATATCATGATTGCTTATGTATTTCCTCTTCTTTTCATGTGGTTTAAATTACTTGGTTAACATGCTCTATTATATGTAATTCTAAATGCATCCTTGAAGTAAAATATCTTGGATCAAGTTTGATATGAGAGAAGGTATTTTCGTATGCTATCCAGGAATAAGCTCCAAATATGTGAATGAAAAATAAAATCGTTTGATCCCTAAGTGGGGTGTGCACCATGAAGATGGAACATGGCAGATGAGGATGCATGAATACAAGAAGAGAAAAATTATCACGATATCTTCTTCAACATGGCATACATAGTTGACAATATATTTGTAGAATATGAGAAGACAATCAAGCATGAGTAGAATGAGCCTAAGGATCATGCATCAGTACACCAAGAAGGTGGGGGAGGAGAACCACCTCCCTCTCCATCCACGAGTGAAATTTCATCTTCTTCTCTCTCTTCGCATCATTTAACAAACATCATAGACATACACCAAAGAAACCATTTTTTAAGCGAGATGTAAAGTTTGATTTTCCCACATATGATGGAGAATGTAGTGCAGAGAAACTTAGAAATTGGATTAGACATATCGAGGTTTATTTCTAAATTTATCAAATCGATGAGGATAAGGAAAACATCCAGTTATCATCCCTTCGATTCAGTGGCACTGCTATCATTTGGTGGGAGAGCAAGTTAAAAAAAGGAAGAAAAAAGTTGGGTAATATCCTTTCTTCCTGGTCTAATTGTGTTTCTGCATTGAAAGATCAGTCTTATCCTTTGGGTGATCGACAAAAGGAATTAACGGAATGGAAATATTTAAGGAAAGGAAAGGGTCAAAATGTAAAAAGCTTCACATAAGAGGTTAGAAAACCAACATTTAATTTGGACATTCCACTTGATTAACCCGAAATTGTAATAAAGTATATTGGTGCTTTACATACTTACATCATACATTATTTGTTATTATTTGAGCCTAATACTATTGATGTGGCCAATGCGAAGGCCATTATCCTTGAAAGCAGGGGAAAGAATGACAAATAAGATCAGTCAAAGAAATCATCTTTCAAACCTCATAATGGAAATTTGAAAGGAAAAGGCAAGGGAAAGGAATGAAAGGAAACTACAACCAAGAGGGAGGAAGGAGCGAAGCCATCTTGCACTCACTGCAAGAAGGATGGCCATGATGATGAACACTATTGGAAGTTTCATCTAGAGTTGAAACCAAAGATATTTGGTGGGAAGAACAAGAAAAATACAGTAGCAACTGTTGAGGAAATTTAATTACGTATCATTTAATTGTGAACCCAGGGGTTTCGTAAAACTTGTGAAGCGTGCATGCACTATATATGATAGAAATTAACCTTTAATGTAGATTAATATAACTATGAAAGAAAATGATGAAAAACCAAAAACATAAGGAAACTGAAATCAATATACGTAAACGAAAAACTTAATCTACAAAAGGCAATCCAAATCTTATTCAAAAAAATTGTCTGATATGAACATGCACACAATATCTTGAAAATGAATCTTTTAATCTAGGAATGAAAATAAATCTAATCTTCTTGCATGAAATGGAAATATGATCTACGGACATACTTTCATGATTGAAATCAGACTTAATCTAAAGAAATATATGAAAATAGGAAATCTAATCTAGGAAAGCATTCAAAACACACTTTCTAGAATTGAAATCTTAATCTACTACACACAATTGCATGAATGGGAAATCTAATGTACTTGCATGATTTAAATAAAAATTAACAAGAAAGTAAATATACGTTAATGAAAGAAAATATACTCTAGAAAAGAAAGAAATCTATAATCTATGAAAAATGGGAAATCTAATCTACCACATATGTACAATTGGAAATATAAGCTATGACACATGGATAAATATAAATCTAAACTATGACATGCTTGCATGAATCGGAAATCTAATCTAGGCATATTTCATGAATTTGAAATCTGAATTTCTCGCAAGAATTGAAAAGCATGAATTGAAATCTAAACAATCTTAACTACAATAAAAGAAAAGTGACCAATCCATCTAAACCTGCAAGAGCACAAAAAAAAATAAGAATATGGAAAATTAACTTTTGAAAGCATGTAAATGAACATAAAGGAAATAATAACAAAGAATGAAATGAAAACTAAACTAAACATAAATAAATGAATGAAATTATGATACAATCTCACGCTCATTTAGGTGGAAAATCCAATTATGCATGATGATGGCAAGTGAGGAAAATCCATATGCAAGAAAAACCAAATCAAAGTGAAAGAACACTCATGAGTATGGTGCCAAATATAATTCTTTATTCAAAACATGAGCATAACTCCAAACTTTACACATGTTTTTGAGAGGATAAGGCTCTCCTATTTATACAAAAACTTAAGAAGCTACCTCATTAAAAAGGATCCACTATTCTCTCACTAGATCCCTAAAAATATCATAGAGTTACAACTCAAATAGGTAATGATGATATACATATCTTCTTTGACCATGATTTTTCTCCATGAGATATGGTTGATTCCTATCCCAAATATTCTTACAATCTTGAAGAGAATTCGAAATTGATCCTTGGAGGCCACATAAGAGTGTCTTGGATGCTTCCAAATGACTTACACTTGTCAGAAACTCAATCCACTTTTAGATATTAGCAAGTACATGTAATTTTTATAATTTTTAGCCATTAATTCACTATAAACACTTGAAAATATATAGCTTTAGGAAAATACAATTATGAACCCTTATGATGATAGAGATGTAGGGTTATATAGTGGAGAAGTGATGGAATGAAGGTGATAAAGGTGAAATGAGGTGTGAATGAAGTGAAAAAATATTCTATTTTAAAGACATTTTGGAGACCCAACATACCCCCCAATTATAGTGATTGCGTGTCCTCATGCCAATATTGAACTAATTCCTTTGATTTTCTTGTAGCGTCTTTGTTTTTGAATGAGCTTGGCTTATATCGATGCTCTTTAAACTTTGCATTCAATTATATTTGAAAATTTCATTTCTTTTTGCAAAGTATTCCTTGTCATATATTGAATTGCAACATGTTTGACAACCAAATTTTAATTGGTATTGTTTCTTGTGTATCAATACCTTGTTTCTTTTTGTTTCAGTAAGGTTCCTTTAACATTTTGAGAATGCATCTTTAAACCAGCCATATAATATTCTCATTATTTAGTCGTAATTTTGAAAATCATTCAAATTTTTTTTAACCATAATGCAATCATAATTTATTAGGAGAAGTATCTTAGGATGAAATGAAGTGAAACAGAATGAAGTGATATGAAATGTGATCATAAATTGATGTTCCACTAAAAGAAAAAGACCCTCTAGCAGAGGATATAAAAGAGGTTTTTAGTGTTACAAAATTGGCAAAAATTGTCAAAAAAACATTTTCTACAACATCCATTTATTGTTACAGAGGTTTTGGCGGAGCTTTTAATGGAAATTCAACACAACTAAAAAAAATGGGTGGCCAGAGGTTATTATAGATGTGTTTTCATTGGTGCACTACTAAGGTTTCAACGCATCAGTGCGTGTCATCTAGATGGTGGCCCCAGGGCGATCGAAGGTTCCTACACCAAGCCATCAAGGTATAAAACCACATCGGGCACAGTGTTGGTGATACAATGCACGAGGCCGTACCAATTGGTGTTGGGATTTGTGCGGTGCCCATAGGTCATCTCAATGCACCGGTACGTAGACTTATAGAAACACACTGGTGCACTGTATCACACAAATGCTACGATATTTATAATTGATATTGGTATTTGTGAGGTTCCCATACGTCGTACAAATGCATCGGTGGGTAGTCTCACACAAAAGCACTGGTGCACAGTATTACACAAACGCACCGAAATTTTTAACTGGCTTTGGTATTTTTCCGATGCCCATAGGTCGTAGAAACACACTAATGTGTTGCAGCATACAAATGCACTGGTGTACAATAACTGACATGCACCGGTGTTCATTTTTTATTTTTTAGAAACATCGACCCGTGACAGTGAAATTATTGTGATCTTTCTAAATTAATTATTCATCAAAAGTAGACACATCTTATAACAATATTCATATTAATTAAATCTTAATTAATGCATTTGAATGTGATGTTTGGATTAATTTGTTATATCATATCATAATTATTGTGATTTTTTAAAATTAATTATTCATCAAAATTCAACACATATATATCCTATAAAAATATTCATATGAATTAATTTTTTATTAATGCATTTGAGAATGACAATGGAGAATGCAATAGAATAAATTAAAACATATTATGTATATATATATATATATAGATAAGGCAGTCTTTTTCATACAAAATGGGATAGTTCTTGGTATCCCTTTGTCTTTCAATTACGACACTATGTCCATTACATTAAACAAAATGTCAAATTTCACACACAAATATTTCAAAAAATACAACACCTTGCTTTGATATCTAAACATAGTGATCATCATTCTTCGCTTGAACTGTTGTCATTGCTAGAGCTACTTCCATCACTTGGGTTATTTTCAGGAATGTTTTCTTCATGGTGTTGATTTTTTTCTTCTTCTTCACCTTCCATCTACAAACATAAAAATAAACTGAAATGAGTGTATATACATGGGCGAGAATAATGAAAATCACAATATTAAATAATATACATCAATGTAAATCAAAAAGAAAAATGACGTACCATAGCAACAATTGACTCATAAACTATACACATTCTTTCAAGACTATGTACTATGCCATCTTTCAAAATTTCATCTATTCGCACAGTTCCATAATTTGTTTCCTACAAGTTTTATACCCCATAACAAATCATATATTTAATATAAAATATTTTTTGTTCTATTAATTATAGACGGAGCTAAGTAAAACAAGATCGATATATGCTTACAAATTCCACAATTAATTTCTGATATGCCAACATATACTCACAACCCATATTTAACCCAATTTCAATCAATTTGTCTAATGGTTCTTTCTTCTTTGTATGTTAGCACCTGTTTGAATACATTCAATGATGATTTTGTAAAACAACTTAAAAAAATACAAAAATGAAATCTAGTTAAGTTTTAATAAGGAAGTAACAATTACTCACAAACTTAGATATCAACCCATTTCTTCCTTGTTGTCATGTTTTATATGCTGAATGGGTTCCATTTTATTTTTATTTTTGCAAGAAAATTCTTGAAAATTAATATTTAATGATAAATTGTTTATTTATTGTACGTAATGATCGAAAAATTCAATGATTACATATTACATTTGAAGCACGTTGTTGTTGATATGGCTCCTCCTACGGTGCAATTTTGTCCATTCCTTTGACCATCTCCCTGTACACCTTTTTGGACATTCCTACTGGCATATTTCTGATATCAACTCGTTCATCTTTTGAGATTCTCATAATCTTCCTGAAAATGTAACTTGACAATAAACTATTTAATTTTTATATTGATATATTAAAAGTAAATATAACAAAAGTGATATTTATAAATAATTCTAGACAAATGTTTAAAAGAATATTACCTTTTCATTCCTTCTTTTTTGTTGTTGTACGTTTTTTCTCTTAAAGGTCTGACATGTCTCATTGACCAATTCTCTGGAACCTCTTCCTGTAGTTTAGATAAATTTTGGTTCTTGGATTCATTGAATTAGTTTTTGTAATGTAAGTGGAAAGAACATTTATACATTCATTCCACTAGATCCCTCCAACTTTTGTAAAAGGTTTTCCCCCTTTCGTTAACCTCCAGCACCACTCCAGATGAGATACATAGCAATTCATTTTCATTTACATGTTCTATTTTTTTTCTTTTCTTAGAACAACATTCCTTTTCAGAGTTGTTGGTCCCTATAGAACATTAAACATATGTGAATTAATAGATTGTTTTACACATGTTATCTAATAATTTTAAGTATATTATTAATGAAAATTAAAAAAATAAACTCATATTGAATCGGTAGTATTTTTTCATTCACCTGATTCATCCTTTTGCAATTTTTCCATCAATATTTTAAGCTCTTCTGGTCCTAGATCAGAAATAATCTTATCGAGCTTTGTCATTTTGTGGCTCTGCATGATACACAGTAAACAATAAATATTAGTTAAACTTACATATAGTTCAAAAATAATATTTTTCGTAAATAATTTACAAAGAACTTGCCTTTTTTTCTTTTCTTAATGTGTTATCAGTATTTTTGTTACTTGATCTCTTGTCAGTCATTTTTTTATCAATCTAAAACCTGTACCATATCATTCATTAATATATTTATAAATAAATTATCAACTTTTCAGGCAAAAAATAAATCTCCAGAAACTAGTGTGCCTTTCGTGATATACGCTCCAACGCCCATGTGTGGGGGTATTATAAATGCATCGTGAAAATAGTATAATCGACCGTACAGTGCCTGGGGGTATTACAAATGCACCTCAAAAATAGTAAAATAGATTGTACGGTGTTATCCTCACAACATAGAGCACCGATGCCCTATTTTAGATATGGCACACTGATATAAAAAATTTGTTCTCAAATTTTTTTTTACACAGTACTTGTGGGGTGCGCTATATAATACAGTGCACCGGTGTGTTGTATAATACAACGCACCAGTGCACTCAGTTACGCAGGGTACACCTATAAAAAGAAATCCATTTTTTCAAAAATTCACGCAAGGGCTGACATGGATTGGGATCCGACTATGCAAGTCATCTCGTGGGTTGAATGTCAATATAAATGAAAATACCTAATTATGAAATCACATAAATAGGGAGAATAAAGGGAAGAAACAAAAAAATTTAAGGTTTTACAGTAAAAATGGATAAAACTGCAGAAAAAAATAAAAAAACTGCAGAGAAAGTAAAAAAAATAATCAACTTTAATCATGAAATCGTTTGAAATTCTATGCTACAGGGTTTGAATCACAAGAGGTTTAGATTTCTATTGTCTAAATACTTCTGTTCAAATGTATTTTTTTGCTCCACAGTGCTCTCGTGCTCTCTTGCTCTAGGTATGTCTCTTGCAAATCTGTGGCTGAAAATTTTAGCAAAAATAGTGATATAATGAAAAGTGTTTAGGATTTAAAGAATTTTTTTATAAAATTAGATTTTCAAAAATATTTTGTTGGTTATTTTTCAATTTTCCTCTTTTTATCACTTAAAGAAAATAGAGTTGCACTTTTTTTGTTTGCGTTTATTCGTCACCGGTGCATCCATTGGTAACATGGCACTCGTGCGTAGTAACTAAAATGCACTGGTGCGTTTTAACTAGAACGCACCAGTGCGGTTATCTGTACATTAGCACCGATTTGTGGTTGAGGCACCGAAATTAATTTTACATGTGTACACCAAAATTAGACATGTTGGAAATGTACATTTTGCTGTGGAAATATTTGGGCCATTTCTTTTCAAAACTACACCTCTTCTTCTTTCAGAAAAAGAAACTTGAATATTTCCATAACCCGAAACAAGGAAAGGTGCCCGATGATATGCTTGCTGACCCGTGATCTCCTTTCTCATTTGTAAGTTTTGTTATGACTCTAGTAATTCTCTAGGTCGTGAGATTTTGATTTAAAGTTCTAAGACCACTAGAGGTAACTACAAACCTACTTTTAAACTCTAGGATCTAGCCTTCCTAGGGTTCAAAGAGGGTTCTCTCTATAAGATTTAACTTTGTTTTGATTATATGATATTAGGCTAGTTATGAGTGTGCAAATTGATTTTGGTTTGGTTTTGGTTTGGTTTGGTGAGAAAATATCACTTAGTGAGATGGATAGTGAAAGATTTGTTTTTCCATTGGGCTATGGAGTCAAAATTCAAGCAGATAGGACTAGGATTAAGGTCAAAAAGTCAAATATTTTCAGGGAAATATAGATAATTCTTTGAAGATATTGTAAGGCTAATTTGTGATTCAGTGGTTTGAATCAGGATAAAGAGAAATGATGGATTCTTTGATCTGGATTTGGAAGGAGTACACAGAGGTCATTCGAAAGAGGTATCAATTAACGATTCCCTACTTTGGAAACCAGCAGAAAACATATAAATGATAAATAGTAAAGACAGGGTGCTTTTAACAAATCTTGAAATAATACTCCTGAATTATCATTCAAATTTGGAACACATATATGGATGCATGAAACAAAGAAGATAAACAATGACAAGTAGAAAGTACTTCACTTCAATGGATCATCACATGAATCTTGAAATATGATGCTAGATGAGTTGATCCAGTCCACTACTCAAGCTTGCAAGACAAAAGCCTTCAAGTATAGATAATTTGACTATAGAAATATTCAGCAATTTATTCCACAATAATACTTCAAAAGATGAATTATATATACAAAAATGTTTTCAAAATATCCTAGAATGATTCTAGGAATTATCTAAGGAAAATAAAAATATCTTTACAAAAAAATAGTGACAGCTGCTTAATAAATAAGGAAGTTGTCCTATTTATCCAAATAAAATAGAAACTAATTGTGGATTAGGTGCAGCTGGCTGCCTTGGTGTCCTCTTTGTTGGCAAAGATATTTCAAATATGTTTTGAAATATAATCTTCTTTATCTTATACTCTTTCAATCTGATACTCTTTAATCTTATACTCTTCAACCTCTGTAAAACTGCCTTATTGTTGTAATAAAATATGTTTTGATTGTGACAAAATCAACCAACTGTTTTATCCTTCTATCTCCCTTTTTACTTTCATAGTAAGTCTGTAAGTGATTTCCAAGCTTCATCATTTGGAATTTGTATTTTTTTTAGCTTCCTGAAGTTTTCATCTGCCTCAGTATATCTAGAAAATGTTGTTTTTATGACAAATAAATGCCTTATCTCATGCTGCAGAAAAAACAAGTCTTCAAAACTTCTATGCAAAACATTCCCTCTGGGAATCCCTTGTCCTTGTGTCTTGTTTACTTGCTCCTTTTCATATTCTCTTATTTTCTTTTTTTAGTCCTCCTGAGGCATAATTTTATCATTTATGACCAAAATATTAGGCAAATTTATTTGCCTCAAATTTTCAAATTTAACCATAAACCTGGTTATGGCTATGTTCATATTTTCACATTTCTCTTCAAGATTTTTCATCTAGTTCTTCTTGGTGATGACTTTCCTTATTTCAAGGATTGTCTTAGTCCTATCAGTGATCTCAATTTCTTCTAACTCCTGCTTGTTTTTACTGTTGAGAAACTTGATCAATTCTATGGCTTGCTTAGGTCTATTACCTAGCTCATCTTTGGTTTTATGAATCTCTCCTTGTGCTTCCTTCAGTAAATCTTTTTTTTTTCATAGATTACTTGGATTGAGGGCCACACATCATTGGTAGCTTCAATGGTTTTGTTCCTTAACTGGTTTTTCACATATGACATTGGCTCCTTTAAGACTAAATCCTATTGTAGATTTTTCAGTTCAATATTTAACCTATTAGATCTTTGCTCATGAGTTTTGGCATTGATTTGAGCTAACTTCTATGTATCTTCAAGATTTTAAATTACCTTTTTCAATATTTTAGTGTCATTTGTTTGTAGTGTCATTTACTCCATGGCTTTAACTAATTTATTGGCCTCATCTGAATTTTGAGTTGTTGTAGTAGATGATTCTATAGCTGAAGTTGTAGATGATGTCATTGGCACTGCAGTAGCCAGTGGTACTTTGGGTGCCAACTCTTCTACCAGAGTTGAAGGCACAACTGTAGTAACCATGGGAATTAATATAGGTGTTTCATGTGCTTTTATTGTTTCCCTTTCATGGACAAGCTTGTCCATTTGAATCTCAATTTATCTGATCTGTCCTGTTAGCTGAAAGATTAAGTTCATCATGTCATCCTCCTGAGTCTGTTCTGGTACAATTTCTTTGGGTTGAGGATGTTCAGTTGGTGGAAGCTTGAGTTGTTTCCTTAATGCTGCAATGTCAGCATTAGTTTTCCTTACTAATTCCTCTGCAACTTTGAAATTTTCAAGATCATATCCAACTTGAATGACCAACTCTTCTAAAGACTTAATCCTAAGATCTTTAGCATATGAAGAGGCTTTTTCCACTTTCATCTGATCTCTCATGTTTATGATTGTATTTTGAAGTTTTTGAACACTCATAGCCTTGGTTATAATGGTAGAATAAAAGATCTCTAAACTTTGCCTATGGAACTCAATTTGATCTAGCACATGGATATTTTTTGTTTGTACTTCTAAATCAACCTTCTTGTAGTCTGCAATTGTTTTTGGAGTCTTCACTGTAGGCTGTAACACTGACATAATCAACTTTTTATTGGAGTAGTCAAAGGATGTTAAAAGTATGTTTTGAACACTTGGTTTTTGCTTCGAATATTGACAGTAAATCTCATTTTTAATATCTTCATTATTTGTCTTAATCTACTTGTATTTTTCTCTGATATCAAGATCTTTTTCCTCAGCTGTCTGTGACGATGATTCTTCCATGTTTTGTTGTTATTCTATCATCTGTGTATTGGAATTATCTAGATCTCCCTCATTCATATTCTCTGTAACTGGTTCATTAGTAATGACTGTAGCAGCATCTGTATTTGTCATTGGGACATCTGTGTCTTCAACTTCAATAGCTACTTTTTCTTTATCAACTATTTTTATCTTAGGCCTTTTATTGTATCTTAACTTGAACCTAGTCTCATTGGTTGTTTCAACAATGTAATTACCCTCTTCTCTGACTATTTTGGTGGCTTTTTCTGCTTGATTTGTAGTTTGTAAGGTGTGACTAGTATCACCCTACTCAACTACATCTACGAAAGTGTTTTCCATCCACTCAGTCTGATTGACATATTTTTCAATCTCTGTTTTTTTCTCATGAATGTAGGGTGTTAGTTTGCACTTAACTGTCATTTTTCTTAATATTCCTTGTGGATCATAGTTCCATGATAAAATTTCTTCAAACCTATACTCAAGTAATTGTTTTGTTGCTTCCATCTCTACATCTCTGTGATTACAAATGAAGGGTCCCACTTGATTCTTCAAATTAAATTGTGTTTTATTCTTAGCTGCTAGGAAGTTGATTGAATCAAAATTTAATATTTACCTGATGTATTCCAAGGAAAAAACCCTCATTGGTACATATTTGGGTAGTTTATAGGGTAGAATATTGGACCCAAAAACCCTGATTTCTGTGTGTTTTTAATATAAATACCAATCTCCATTTCTGGTGTTCCTGACAGCTATAGAACCTTCTTCATTTCATCATTGATCCATAGCTATTCAATATTTGTTAACATGTTTATCAATGGATGGATAAATATGTCTCAAAAATCTGCATAAGTGAACTCTTTGGACTCTTTTCTGATCAAAGATGTCCAAAAAATGACTGAAAGTGGATTTCCTTCTATGTCAAGCTTCTGGAGGGTTACTGGAAACTTGTCTTCTTGAAAATAAAAAAACATATGGAAGAGAAAAGATATGTATCTAAACACTCCTTTAGTTGGCAATTTAACGAGTTGATCATGGATATTGTCAGCAATGTACTCAGCATAATTGAAGATGACAGAAGGAGGTTGTCTTGGTGCAAAAGTAGGTAGGAAACCTAGGATTGATTCATCTGTAAAGTATCCTAAGATGAATGAAAACATGGAAATGACATGCCTTGAACATTTTGGAAATTTTGAAGTAGAATACGAAGGGTTTATTTGAGGAATTTCAACATGTAAGGGCATGAATACTTGGAATATCTGAAATATTTTGGGAAATTCAAGGCCAATATATAACTTGGTAAGTTCTTATATTGACAAAGGAACTGCTTTAGGATCATGTTTGAGCCGTAACATCTGGTTTATGGACTCAGTAGTTATTGTAAACAATACTTCTTTGTTTGCATTCAATATTGCTCTTTGTTCAGGTACATAAAAATGCTGACATAAGCTAATAACTTTTGGCCATGGATGAGTGACTGGAACAACATATTTGGGTAGGTTTGACTCCCAAATTTAGACTTCTTCCACAGTATCTAAGGATTTTTCATAGCTCCGGTTGTGAAGGTCTAACAGAATGAATTCTACAATTGGATCTGCTAATTTGTAGTCCACATCTGCTAAGGGGGTGTGCTCAATGTCTACAACAGGAGGTTGTAGAGGATTCACAATGATGGCAGTCTTGGAGGACATAAATGGATTAGTTTTTGGAATTTTTAGGCTTTCAAGGTTACTAAAACTCTGTTTTTTATGCTTTCTAGTTTCTTCTATAAGATTAAATGGTTTACAGAAGTATTCTTGATTTTGACAAAGGTTCTTGGATGAAAGAAGCATAATATGGTTCTTTCCTTCGATTTATCTTTCAATTTCAATCTTCAAAATGTATTTCAGATTCTCACTAGTTATGAAATAAGAAACAGGGGTTTCTTAGGCCTTTTTAATTGATAATTGGGCTGAATGTTTTTTGAAATCCGGTGCAGAAGGTTAGGTTACCTGCAGAGGATTTCTAGGCTATTTATGATTCTTTGAAGTCTGCAAAAGCGAAATAAATTCAATGTTCTCCTTTAAAACTGAACGCAGTATATAAAAATAGGTTTTTGTGAATATTTTGACAGGGTTTTGACTCTTTTTGGATCTTTTTGGGCAACTAAAAGCATTCTTTAGAAAAAATAGGCTTCTACTGTACTCAAATTTTTTTAGGAACTTCCTTTTCAGAATGATATAGGCTTGCTTTCTCAAAAAATACCTGTTTACGCAAGTATGGGCCTTTGGAAATAGGTTCTGAGGTGTTTGGACTAGTATATGGTATCTTTTCTGGTCTCTGGAAGCAATCCGAGACCTTTTAGCAATCTTCAACAGCAAATGCAGGCTTTTTTCACCGATTCTGAGTATAAATCAAAGCACAGGCTTTGTTTTCAATAGGGAGGAAAAATACAATGAGATAGTGCAAAAAAAGGGATTAATGGTGCGATTTCAGAGTTTATTTGGAAATTTAGGTTTAAATTGGCCTTTAAATAATGTCAATCACATCGGACTATGGGCGGTTTTCAGGCTTTGAAGGCAAAAAACCACGAGTGGTTATCGCGTTGGATTTGAGTGGTAAACAATTTTAGTTGGATCGGATGCGATCCAATAGAACTAGGCCATGTGGAGGAGAGAGGAAAGAGTGAAACATCCCATTTCGCATGGTCAAGAAAATGTTATCATCGCGCAATAAAATTGCGATATGGACAAATGATCGTCGGATTTGAGAGCATGAGTGCAAATGGTTGCGATTTGATGTGGAGTTGCTCGGCATTCAGAGTCGGGTCCGGGGTTTTTCAATGCGGCGGGATAGGTTTTAAGCCTTATTAATATGTATTTATAACGTTAAAAACTTTATATTATATGATTGGTGGAGGGGGATAAATGTTTTTATATTTTCAACTAAAACATTAACAAATGTTTCGATAATATTGGCATGAGTATTATTATATTGTAAATAAACCTTTTAACAAGTGTTTAAAGACCATAGGGGCGGGATATTTATAATATTGATATGTTTAAACGTTATGGGGAAAAAGGGCGGACTTATTTTTGGCACATGGGATATATAACCAGAGGATAAAACTTTAAATAATGGGTTTTTGGGGATATTTACATATAATGGATTTAATAAATACGGGAAGGGTTATAATATAGGGATTTAGTACTTCAGGTTAGTAGTTAATATGAAATGACGGTGTATTGTATGAAATAAATTAAAATACATAATTTGAAATTAAGTAAAGTGTAAAAATAGGCAATAAAGCATATGTTGTCCCATTTTGATTCTTTACACATGAACTTAGGATAAAATGTATTTTGTAGGTTTTTGAATGTTTTTGAATGAAAATCAAGTTAATTAAGTAGGTTTTTTACTTTTACTAAGAAAAAAGGTGTTTTACATAGGAAAAGGGATGTTAGTTTTAGAAAAGGGTGAATATGCTGATGAAATGTGTTTTATGTAGGGAATCCAATATTTTTAACCAATCAGTTATCAAGCCTTAGGCCCGGTCCCAACAGAAGTCAGAGAAATGCTCTGAGCCTGTTTAACTGAAGATTTAGAATACTAGATGATTGTGGGGGAAGGGAGATTAGTAAATTTTCCCGATGATGATTTATTACATGTCTTACACAACTGCTTTCTAACTACCCATTATTATTCTAACATTTTTTACTTCATTTTCATGGGTGCATTTAAGCTTGCAACACTCAATCCATTTTTCTTTCAAAGCATAAAACTATCTAATTCTAACCTCATTTCATCTGAGGGCTCAGATTAAGCTGTTGATCTCCTCATTTATTCTCTAACTATCTACTGATTTGTCAAGTTTAAACGGTTTGACATATCTTTATTCTCTATCTAAAACATCAAATTAAAAGTATGAAAATTTAAGATTAAATTGTTTAACTGATCATGGATTATGGCATTTATTGACAATCTGCACATAATCATTATTCTTGTAGTAAAGTAAAAGTAGTGGCATTTTGACTTGCCCACTTTCATGTCTTATTTTATTTCCTTTTGGGGTCTATCTTTTATTTTTTATTTTTTTTATATTTTCTTTTTCCAATTCCTTTGATCTTTCTTTTAGGACTTTTACCCTCTTATGGGAAAACAACTTCCAGAAAGCAAGGTATGTACATATTTACAAGACTATCAAAGTCAATTCAAAAATTATGAACCCTATTATTATAGGACTCTAACAGTGGCTCCAAATGGTGATGGAAATTCCTGGTGAAATGTCAAGAACTTTAAGACTAGTAGCCTTTGAATTTTGACTCAGATGAACCTGTAAGTATCTTCTGATATCTACAATTATTCATACTTATGATATTTTACCTCTCAAAGCTTAGGGCCTTCTCTCTGGGCTTCAAATTTTTTAGGAAAACATCCAATCCAATCTAAAATATTCAATGTATATGTACAATGATCAAAGTAAATGAAACTAACTATTTGTTATCTCAGAGGAGTAGTAGTGCTTGAGCATTCTGCCATTTACTGGTCCATCCAAAATCTCTAATCCATCCATTTCTTTCTGAAAGAAAGCATTGTTACCTCTGTAACCATAAATAACATAAGGTTATTTCCATAGAAAATAAAAATTTCCATGTTTACCTTTCTCTTCTCTTCTTGAATCCCATTTTAACACTTTTTCTCCAATGTAGAAATTATTTTCTTTACTCTTTCTGTCAAACTTTTTCTTTATCTTATCCTAGATAACTTGAGACTTAATATACAATTCTTCTCTTATTTGCTGCAAGTGAATAGTTTGATTAATCCTTCTTTGAATGTCATTTATTTCAAATTGTAACTCTTGGATAACCTTCATTACTGGTACTCCTAAGGAAGATTGAAAAAAAACATCCATTCCATAGAAAATCTCGTAAGGGGATGTACCAATAGATTTTTTGGTGGTAAGTCTATCTGCCCATAAGGCATTAACTAACTTCTTGTTCCAAGTCTTTTTTTTATCTTCCACTAACTTCTTGATGATGTTTACAAGGCACTTATTTGAAGATTCAGCTAGACCATTACCTTGAGGGAAATATGCAGTTGAATGGCCTAGGGTAATATGGTATTTATGGAAAAATTCAATCATATTTTTAGATTTGAATGTAGTTGAATTGTCTGTAATTATCTTTTTGGGACATCCAAATCTTGAAAGTATGTTGCTTTCTAAAAATGAGATAACGACAGTATATGTGGCTTGCCTAGAGTGTATGGCTTCAATCCACTTGGTAAAATAGTCAGTGGTTGTCAGAATCCACTTGTGTTTGGCTAATGATGGAAGGTAAATTTCGCTAATGAAGTCAAGACCCCATTATTGAAGTGGCATTTCTGTTGAGATGGGTTTTAAGGGCAGGGGTAGCAACTTTTTCTTACCCTCAAATATTTTACACTTGTCACAGGAGATCACATACCTTTTTACATATGCAAACAAGGCAGGCCAGTAAAAACCAGCTCTCAGGATATTATCTATAGCAGTCTTCCAGCAGAGATGTCCTCCATAGTCACCTGCATGAAATTCTTCTAAGATTTTGTCAGTTTTTTCTTTTAACAAGGAATTTAATAAAATCCCACTATGATCTTTCCAAAAAAGTGCATTGTCTAAAATACAAAACCTTATTTCCTTTAGCTTTAAGAATATGGATTTTGTTCTTGATAATCCAGGAGGAGCTTGTAAGTTTAGTAATACAAATATGATATCTGCATACCATGGTGAGTCTGAAAAGGCTTCACTGATCTCTAGAGTTGCTATCTCTTCCTGATCAACTACTTGGACAATAAAATTTATGTCTAGGGCATAACAATTTGATTCAGCCATGAGTTTGGCTAAACCTTAACATTTTATTAGGTTAGTGGGTTTTATCTCTATGTCATATTCTAAAATTATAGCAATCCACTTGCCTCTTCTTCCATCAGGACCATCCTAAGTAAGAATGTCTTATACCACTGCATTTGGGACATAGGCAATGATGTGAGAATAGAGAATATAAACTCTGAAGTATTTAATGGCCTTTACCAAAGCTAAGGCTTGTTTCTCCATGATATTGTACTTCAAAGTGGCATCTCTAAGTGTCTTGCTAAAGAAATCTATGGGCTTCTCATATCCCTGGTCATTTTTCTATAGTAAAACTAAAGTGATGGTGTGCTCAGAAGCAAATGAAAAAATGATGAAATCCTTTTTAAATTTAGGACTTATAAGGACTGGAGTTTTGGTTAAGGCCTATTTGATGGATTAAAGTGACTGCTTGGCCATAATATTCCATTTAAGAACTAAATCTTTTTTAAGCATATTATTGAGTTCTCTAATTATTTCAGCTAAATTGGATATGAATCTTCTTAAAAAATTATTTTTTCCTAAAAAGGCTTGTAACTCTTTTATGTTTCTTGGTGGACTGATGTTAAGAATTGCTTCTATTCTGGCAGGGTCTACTCTAATTCCTTCCTTAGATATTATGTGTCCTAGTAACTTACCTTCTTCTAATCCAAATAAGCTTTTCTTAGGGTTTAAAGAGATGCCAAGCTTCCTGCATTTAATAAAAACTTGTGTAAGATGATCCAACTGTTCATTATCAGTTTTAGAAAATACAGTAATGTCATCTAAGTAAATTACTAAGAAAAAATGAATTTCCTTTGCAAAATCTATATCCATAGCTCTTTGAAAGGTTTCCCCTACTTTCATTAAACCAAAAGGCATTTTTACATACATAAAAGTGCCCCAAGGAGTTGTAAAATCTGTTTTGGCTTGATCTTCTTTTTGGACTAAAATCTGGTTGTATCCTAAAAATCCATCTAAAAGTGAAAACCTAGAAGAACCAACTACTCTTTGTAAAATGTGACCCATCTTTGGTAAAGGATAATTATATTTCAAGGATACTTTGTTTAGGTTCCTAAAATCAACACCTAATCTAATTTCTCCTATCTTTTTTCTGGTTGGAACTATATTGGAAACCCAATCATAATATATGATTAGTGCAATTATATGTGCATCATACATTATTTTCACCTCTTTTTCTATCAAAGGCAACAAAATAGGGTTGATCCTTCTTCACTTTTTTTTAAAAGGATTTTGGTCTTCTTTTATAGGGATTTTATGTTGAATTATAATGGTGTCATAGGATTTTAGGTCCTCATAACTCCAAGCAAAAACATCTTGAAATTCCTTCGAAAGTCCTATGTATTTTTATTTTTCTTCTTGAGGTAAATATTTAGAAAGTTTGATCATTTTTGGTTTTAACTTTGTGCCAATGTTACATTCCTCAATATTAGATCTAAGTGGCTCCATTTTGGGTTTTCTAGCAACATAATTTGAGTCAAATAAATCTTCTAAAGGAATTAAACCTTTTGGTAAGGAATTATCTTTAAGATTTAATACATCTGATTCATCATCAATTATTTCATCAATTTCTACTCTCTCTAAGTTATTTATATTTGATTGAATGAATTTAGTAGGTCTAGAAAAATCTACTTTATTTACATCTACATTATTCAAGCCAATTTCACTATCTAAATCTTGATCTATGGTACAATCAATATCTATTTTACAATTCTAAAATTCACCTTCATTATTCATAAAATGGTAAATTTGTTGATCTTGTGAGAAAATTTGCAAATATTTGAAGTTGTCTAGAACTATTGGTCTGTGTTTTACGTCTGCAGTATACATATGATTAGGCTGAAAAGGTAAATTACAAGTAGTAGAAAAATTTTCTTAGTGTGCTTGTAAGTTTTTCTTTCTTGGTATTGTAGAAAAATTACATTATAACAAATCATTAATCAAATCTAATATAGTCTCTCTATATCGGCCTAATATAGGATTGTAAACAGAATACTCTCCATTAATCTTCTTTACAATCAACTCTGAGTCTCCCATTATTGCTATTCTTTTACCTCCTAAGTTTCTGATATTTTGGAGTCCTAAGATGAGGGCTTCATACTCAGCCATATTGTTAGTGCATTCGAAATTAAGTCTGAAAGCATGGCCTTCTGCATGATTTTTCTATATATTGGTTATCCAAACTCCTGCTCCTACTCCTAACTTATTAACTGATCCATCAAAATATAAATTCCATAAAGATTCATGAAATATATTATCATTGTTTTGTGTTTTTTTTTCTCCCTTAGTTCAGTCTTGATTTCATTATGAGTTTCAGAGTTACATAGGATGAATGAATCTAGGTCAGTATTTGTAGTGTAAATTGCGTAATTTATTGATCTTTCTGCACTACTCACCATATATTTCATCAATGTTTCCCTATAGAGTTTCTGTGGTTGACCAAAAACTGATATAGTAGCATATGACATGTCCAATTGTAGAGATCCCTGTAACTTCGCTCCCCATGAGCGAGATAATAACATTCCATATTTAGGTTGGATATCAGCTACTACGAAGTCCATGAGTATACTTTTACCAAGATGTTGAACTAATGTTACACACAAATATTTAATTAAACCTAGGCATTTTACCTTCCTTGAATCAAATGAAAATAAATATTTGTAGGGCCTTGTGATCTCTAAGTTCAAGGTTTCCATTATAGCTTTGGGAATTAGATTATGTGAAGCTCTTGAATCTAACATTGCGTTATGTAAAATTTGGTCATGAATAGTTAAACTAATATAAAATGGAGGTATTGTTCCATCTTGATGCTTTCCATTGACATCTAGGCCAAAAATCAACTCTGGTTGATCATCATTTAAGTTCACAGAGTCTTCTCCATCATTCATGTTTAATGTTTCAGTGATAGTACGTTTATACAAATCATGTTTTACCAATTCTGTTAAAGGAATTGGTATTTTTAACTTTGCAATTTTAGCTTGTATATTGAATGAGGGTTGTGATTTACTTATTTCAATTAACTCTTGTTTATTAATTGTAGTTTGAGTTGGTTTATCTTGTTTTTATACAATTATATCTTCATTTTCTGTTTGATTTTCTTGTGTTTTACTGCTCCTAGTATTCTTTTCAGGAGTGGTTTGTGAAGCAGTAGATGTTTTTTCATATTTATCAGAAGCTATTTTTACTGTGGAAACTTTTGGTTTTGTTGATTTCGAATCAGCAGTGGATGTTTTAGGATCTAAGCTTGTTGTTTTAGTAGAGTTAGGTGCCTTTGCAGCAGAAGATTTTTGTGAATCTTTTGTAGCTTGAGAAACTTCATCTGTTATATCAACAATATTAGGGCTTGGTGAAATTTTAGCGCTGAAAACGTTTTGGGAAGTACTAGAGTTTTGCTTATTTTCCCTAGGGAGAATTTGTAGAACTTTTGTTGGGGGAACTTCTACTATTTTTTTATTTTGTGTTTGAGAAGTTTTCTTAGTAGAAGGATCATTTTTTTTCTTACTTATTAGGTTATATTGACTGTGTAATTCGTTGATGGAGAAATCACAACCTTGTTTGTAATCGAATGATTCACCTGAATCTAATTGAAGTTGTTGCATTTCAAATAACTCTTGGTCTTCCTGTGTGAGAAAGATAGTGTTATTATCATATATTCCCATTAGTTTTATGGTATCCTCATCATCATCATTATTTTTAGAACTTTGACCATAGTTCTCCTAAAATGGGGGTCTTATTGTCTTATCAGGGGATGATTATTTTGTTTTTCTTGAATTTGTATTTTTCCTAATTTTGCGATTTCTAATTTGTTGTTGATTATCCCATTGAGGTCTTCTTCATATGTTGTCTAATCTATCCATCATCCTCTCTAAAGTCTTAGCTAGCTGATCTATTTTTTTGTCTAAACTAGAAGCTTCTTCTTTCATAGTTACTCTCCTCTCATTCTTTAATATAGCCTTTTTAGCTAAAATGTTTACTTCTACACCTACAACATCTATTTTCATTGTTACTAAAGTTTCCACATTTCTCTCTCTTAACTGATATGCCATGTCTGTGTCAAATCCATCACGGAATTTGAGTAGGAAAAAGTAAGGAGTGGGTTTGAGATTTGAAAGAAATGAATTGTAAACAATGTTATATCTAGTGCAGTAGTCTTGGACTGATTCATTAGGAGCTCTTTTCATGGCCTAAAATTTAGACAATATTTGGAGTGGATTTTTCTTCTTTTCCCATTTATTTAAAAATAATCTATGAGAAATTACTAAATCAGATATACTACCAGGATTAAGATCTTTAAACCATTTTTTAACTTCCCCTGCTAATGTTTATGAAAAGAGCCTCATTTGTACATCAGAATCATCTATCTCATGGAGTTCAAAGTAATCTGTCATTTTATTAATATGCTGCCGAGTTGTGTAATGAGTAGTAGCATCAAATTCTAGTATCTTACTTTGGTAATCCTGAGGCATATCATGTAGTTGTGCTGGAAGAACTAGGGGGGCATACCTAGTAGCCATAGCTTGATTTATAGCTTGGATAGGAGGTAGATTAGAGGTGCTTAGAGCTGAGCTAGAAGTACCAGCTGATGAGACTAGATTATAAGACGTTGAAGTAGAAAAATTGGTGGATGAACTAAAGGATGAAGTTGAGGTACTAGGAAGTGAAACTGGAATATATAAGGAACTACTAGGAAATGATAATGATGTGTTTGTAGAAGGTAAATTAGTGGATGAGAGGGATTAAGGAAATAATATTCTAGGTTGTAAAGGTAATCTAGGGATAAATGGATTTGTAGATTGGAAGGTAGTGGAAACTATAGATGATAAAGTGATATCTAAATGAGGAATATAAGGCTTAGATGTGTAGGCTAACAATTGAGCTAATTTAATGGCTTCATCAATTTCCTTAAGAATAGTAGCATTAATCTCTTCAAGTCTATCTTGATTTTTAACTTTCTTTAATTCAAACTATACTGCAATATTTTTCTCTTTTGTTTCTAAAAACGAAATGAAAACAATGTCTAAAACAACAATACTTAAATTACTTTTAGATTTTCTTATGAATAAAGAATATTAAAATTTAAAATAAAACTCTATATCTTGTAAACTACTAACTCTTGTAGTAGTGATTTGGCTCTAATTAAAGAAAATTTAACATTTAAACCTTCTACTTGTTTATTCCTTTTCCCAATTTTGTCCGGATTATCTACTATAACAACAGGTTTAGGATCCGGGTTGGACCTGGTATAGTAAATTTTTCTAGAAGCCAGAATTATAGTTCTTTTTTAATACTCACAACCTATAAAACAGTCTTTAAAGGAAAAAGTATGATAAAAACGATTTCCTTCAAGAACTATTTTAAAACTCAGGATTGTTTACGTCCCTAGCATCGTCGCCAGTATGTTATCACTCTAGTAATTCTCTAGGTCATGAGATTTTGATTTAAAGTTATAAGAACACTATAGGTGACTACAAACCTACTTTTAAACTCTAGGATCTAGCCTTCCTAGGGTTCAGAGAGGGCTCTTTCTATAATATTTAACTTTGTTTTGATTATATGATATTAGGCTAGTTATGATTGTGAAAATTGGTTTTGGTTTGGTTTGGTGAGAAAAAATCACTTAGTGAGATGGATAGTGAAATATCTTTTTGTCCATTGGGCCATGGAGTCAAAAGACAAGAAAACAGGACTAGGATCAAGGTCAAAAAGTCAAATGTTTTCAGGGCAAGATAGATAAGTCTTTGAAGATCTTGTAAGGCTGATTTGTGAAGTGGTTTGAAATGGTATAAAGAGAAATGAAAGACTCTTTGATATGGATTAGGAAGGAGTAGACAGAGGTCATTCGAAAGAGGGAGCAATTAAGGGTTCCCTACTCTTGAAATCAGTAGAAAACATATAAATGATAAACAATAAAAATAGGGTGCTTTTAACAAATCCTGAAATAATACTCCTGAATTATCATTCAAATTTGGAACACATATATGGATGCATGAAACAAAGAAGATAAACAATGACAAGTAGAAAGTACTTCACTTCAATGGCTCGTCACATGAATCCTGAAATATGATGCTAGATGATTTGATCAAATCTGCTACTCGAACTTGCAACACAAAAGCCTTCAATTACAAATAATTTGACTATAGAAATATTTAGCAATTTATTCCACAAGAATACTTCAAAATGTGAATTATATATACAAAAATGTTTGCAAAATATCCTAGAATGCTTCTAGGAATTATCTAAGGAAAATAAAATTATCTTTACAACAAAATAGTGACAGCTGCTTAACAAATCAGCAAGCTATCCTATTTATCCAAATAAAATAGAAACTAATTGTGGATTAGGTGTAGGTGTCTGCCTTGGTATGCTCTTTGCTGGAAAAGATATTTCAAATCTATTCTGAAATATAATCTTCTTTAGCTTATACTCTTTCACTCTGATACTATTTAACCTCTATAAAACTGCCTTACTGTTGTAATAAAATCTGTTTTGACTGTGACAAAATCAACCAACTGTTTTATCCTTCTATTTTCCTTTTGACTTTCATAGTAAGTCAGTAAGTGATTGCCAAGCTTCATCATTTGGAATTTGTATCTTTTTCAGTTTCCTGAAATTTTCATCTACCTTAGTATATCTAGCAAATGTTGGTTTTATGAAAAATAAATCTCTTTTCTCATGCTCTAGATACAACAAGTCTTCAAAACTTCTATGCAAAACTTTCCCTATGGGAATCCCTTGTCCTTGTGTCTTGTTTACTTTCTATTTTGCATATTATCTAATTTTCTTGTTGTATTCCTCCTGAGGCATAAGTTTATCATTTATGACCAAAATATTAGGCAAATTTCTTTGCCTCAAATTTTCAAATTTAACCATAAATCTGGTTATGGCTATGTTCATATTTTCACATTTCTCTTCAAGATGTTTCATCAGGTTCTTCTTGGTAATGACTTTCCTTATTTCAAGGATTGTCTCAGTCCTATCAGTGATCTCAATTTCTTCTAACTCCTTCTTGTTTTTACTATTGAGAAACTTGATCAATTCTATGGCTTGCCCAGGTCTATTACCTAGTTCATCTTTGGTTTTCTGAATATCTGCTTGTGCTGCCTTTAGTAAATCTTTTTGTTCATAGATTACTTGTATTGCGGGCCACACATCGTTGATAGCTTCATTGATTTTGTTCCATAACAGGTTTTTCAAATATGACATTGGCTCCTTTAAGGTTAAATCCTGTTGTAGTTTTTTCAGTTCAACATTTAACCTATTAGCTCTTTGCCCATGAGTTTTGGCATTGATTTGAGCTAACTTCCTTGTATCTTAAATATTTTCAATTACCTTTTTCAATCTGTTAATCTCATTTGTTTGTATTGTCATTTCATCCATGGATTTAACTAATTTATTGGCCTTATATGAATTTTGAGCCACTGTAGCAGATGATTCTATAGCTGAAGTTGTAGATGATGTCACTGGCACTACAATAGCCCATGGTACTTTGGGTTCCAAATCTTCTGCCAGAGTTGAAGGCACAGTTGTAGTAACCATGAGAATTACTGTAGGTGTTTCCTGTGATTTTATTGTTTCCCTTTCGTGGACAAGCTTGTCCATTTGAATATCCATTTCTTTGATCTGTCCTATTAGTTGAAAGATTAAGTTCATCATGTCATCCTTTTGAGTCTGTTCTTGTACAATTTCTTTGGCTTAAGGATGTTCAGTTGGTGGAAGCTTGAGTTGTTTCCTTAATGCTGCAATGTGAGCATTATTTTTCCTTACTAATTCCTCTTCAGCTTTGACATTTGCAGGATCATATCCAACTTGAATGACCAACTCTTCTAAATATTTAATCCTAATATCTTTAGAGTATGAAGAGGCTTTGTCCACTTTCATCTAATCTCTCATGTTTATGATTTTATTCCGAAGTTTTTGAACACTCACAGCCTTGGTTGTAATGGTAGAATACAACATCTCTGAACTTTGCCTATGGAACTCAATTTGATCTAGTGCATGGATATTTTATGTTTGTACTTCTTAATCAACCTTCTTGTAGTCTGCAACTATTTTTGGAGTCTTCACAGTAGGCTGTAACACTGACATAATAAACTTTTTATTGGAGTATTCAAAGGCTGATAAAATTCTATTTTGAACAATTGGTGTTTGCTTCAAATATTGACGATAAATATCGGTCCCCGCGTCTCGACATCGATACTTCATATAGATTTATTGTCTGTAATGACCAGATTCAATTTCCTTAGAAGAAATTTCATTTTCCCTCCTTCATTTTTAATCTCTTCATTATTTGCCTTAATTTTCTTTTATTTTTCTACGATATCAAGATCTTTTTCCTCAGCTATCTGTGAGGATGATGCTTCCATGTTTTGTTGTTTTTCTATCACCTGTGTATTGGAATTATCTTGATATTCCTCATTCATATTCTCTGTAATTGGTTCATTAGTAATGACTGTAGAAACATCTATATTTGTCACTGGGACATCTGTGTCTTCAAGTTCAACAGTTACTTTTTCTTTATCAACTGAGCTTATCTTAGGCTTTTTATTGTATCTTAACTTGAACCTAGTCTCAGTGGTTGTTTCAGCAATGTAATTACCTTCTTCTCTGACTCTTTTGGTGGCTTTTTTCTGCTTGATTTGTTGTTTGTAATGTGTGACTAGTATCACCTTGCTCAACTGCATCTACCAAAGTGTTTTCCATCCACTTAGTCTGATCGACATATTTTTCAATCTCTGGTTTTTTCTCATGAATTTAGGGTGTTAGTTTTCACTTAACCCTCATTTTGCTTAATATTCCGTGTGGATCATAATTCCATGAGAAACTTTCTTCAAACCTATACTCAAGTAACTGTTTGGTTGCTTCTATCTTTTCATCTCTGTGATTACAATTGAAGGATCCCACTTGATTCTTCAACTTAAATTGTGTTTTCTTCTTAGCTTCTCAAAAGTTGATTGAATCAAAATTTAATATTTTCTTGATGTATTCCAAGTCAAAAAACCCCATTGGTACATATTTGGGTAGTTTGTAGGGTAGAAGATTGGACACAAAAACCCTGATTTCTATGTGTTTTTCATATAAATACCAATATCCAGTTCTGGTCGTCTCTGATAGCTGTAGAACCTTCTTCATTTCATCATCGATCCTTGGTTGTTAAGTATTTTTTAACATGTTTATCAATGGATTGATAAAGAAGTCTGAAAACTTTGCATAAGTGAACTCTGTGGACTCTTTTTTGATCAAATATGTCCAAAAAATGACTGAAAGTGGATTTCCTTCTATGTCAAGCCTCTGGAGGGTTACTGGAGACTTGTCTGTTTGAAAATACAAAAACATATGGAAGAGAAAGTATGTGTATCTAAACACTCCTTCAGTTGGCAATTTAACAAGCTGATCATGGATATTGTCAGCAATGTACTTAGCATAATTGAAGATGATAGAAGGAGGTTGTCCTGGTGAAAAAGTAGATAGGAAACCTAGGATTGATTCATCTATATGTTCTTCTGTAAAATATCCTAAGATGAATGACAACATGGAAATGACATGCCTTGAACATTCTGGAAATTTTGAAGTAGAATATGGAGGGTTGATTTGAGGAATTTCAACATGTAAGGGCATGAATACTTGGAATATCTGAAATCTTTTGGGAAATTCAAGGCCAATTTATAACTTGGTAAGTGCTTCTATTGACAAAAAAACTGCTTTGGGATCATGTTTGAGCTGTAACATTTGGTTTATGGACTCAACAGTTATTGTAAATAATACTTCTTTGTTTGAATTCACTATTGCTCTTTGTTCAGGTACATAATAGTGCTGACATAACCTAATAACTTCTGGGCATGGATGAGTGACCAAAACAACATATTTGGGTAGATTTGACTCCCAAATTTGGACTTCTTCCACATTATCTAAGGATTTTTCATAGCTCCATTTGTGAAGCTCTAACATATTGAATTCTACAATTGGATCTATTTTGTAGTCCACATCTACTAAGGGGGTGTGTTCAATGTCTAGAACAGGAGGTTGTAGAGGATTCACAATGATGGCACTCTTGGAGGACATAGCTGGATTGGCTTTTGGCATTTTTAGGCTTTCAAGATTACTAAAACCCTGTTTTTTATGCTTTCTGGTTTCTTCTGTAACATTAAATGGTTTACAAAAGTATTCTTGATTTTGATAGAGGTTCTTGGATGAAAACAAGCATAATTTGGTTCTTTCTTTGGATTTATCTTTCAATTTCAATCTTCAAAATGTATTTTCAGATTCTCACTGGTTATGAAATAAGAAACAAGGGTTTCTTAGGCATTTTTAATGGATAAGTGGGCTGAAAATTGTTTGAAATCCGGCACAGAGGGTTAGCTTACGTGCAAAGGATTTCTAGGCTATTTAGTATCCTTTTAAGTTTGAAAAAGCGAAATAAATTCAATGTTCTCCTTTAAAACTAAATGCAGTATATAAAAACAGCATTTTGTCAAAATTTTGACAGGGTTTTGATTCTTTTTGGGTCTTTTTGGGCAACTAAAAGCTTTCTTTAGAGAAAATAGGCTTTCACTGTACTCAAATTCTTTTAGCAACTTCCTTTTCAGAATAATACATGCTTTTTTCCTTGAAAAATACCTGTTTACACAGGTATGGATCTTTGTAAATAGGTTCTGAGGCGTTTAGAATGGTATTTGGTATCTTTTTAGGTTTCTGGAAGGAATTCGAGACCTTTTAGCAATCTTCAACAACAAATGCAGGCTCTTTTCATTAATTCTGAGTATAAATCAAAGCACGGGCTCTATTTTCAATAGGGAGGAAAAATACAATGAGATAGTGTAGAAAAAGGGATTAATGGTGCAATTTCAGATTTTATTTGGAAATTTAGATTTAAAGTGGCCTTTAATTAATGTCAATCACATCGGACAATAAGCGGTTTTAGGGCTTTGAAGGCGAAAAATCACGAGTGGTTATCGCATTGGATTTGATTGGAAAATGGTTTTAGTTGGATCAGATGTGATCCAATAAAATTAGGCCACGTGGAGGAGAGAGGAAGGGGTGAAACAACCCATTTCGCATGGTCAAGAAAATGTTATCATCGCGCAACTAAAATTGCGATATGGACAGATGATCCTTGGATTTGAGAGCATGAGTGCAAACAGCTGTGATTTGATGTGGAGTTGCTCTGCATTTGAAGTGGGTTCTGGGGTTTGTCAATGCGGCGGGATAGTTTTTAAACCTTATAAATATCTATTTATAACGTTAAAAACTTTATATTATATGATTGGCGGAGGGGGATAAATGTTTTTATATTTTCAACTAAAACATTAACAAATGTTTCGATAATATTGGCACGGGTATTATTATATGGTAAAAAAACCTTTTAACAAGTGCTTAAATACCATAAGGGCAAGATATTTATAATATTGATATGTTTAAACCTTATGGGGAAAAAGGGCAGGTTTATTTTTGGCACATGGGATATAAAACCATAGGTTAAAACTTTAAATAATGGGTTTTTGGGGATATTTACATATAATGGATTCAATAAATATGGAACGGTTACAATATAGGGATTTAATACTTTAGGTTAGTAGTTAATATGAAATGAATTAAAACACATAATTTGAAACTAAGTAAAGTGTAAAAATAGGCAATAAAGCATAGTTAGTCCCATTTTGATTCTTTACACATGAACTTAGGATAAAATGTATTTTGTAGGTTTTTGAATGATCTTTAATGTTTTCAAATGAAAATGAAGTTAATTAAGTAGGTTTTTTACTTTTACTAAGCAAAAAGTTGTTTTACTCAGGAAAAGGGATCCTAGTTTTGGAAAAGGGTCAATATGATGATGAAATGGGTTTTATGTAGGGAATCCAATATTTTTAACCAATTAGTTATAAATCCTTGGGTCCAGTCCCAACAGAAGTCAGAGAAATTCTCTGAGCCTCTTTACTGAATATTTAGAATACTGGATGATTGTGGGGGAAGGGATATTAGTAATTTTTGCCCAATGATGATTTATTACATGTCTTGCACAACTGATTTCTACCTACCCATAATTATTCTAACTTTTTACTTCATTTTCATGGGTGTATTTAAGCTTGCAACCCTAAATCCATTTTTCTTCCAAAGCA
This sequence comes from Pinus albicaulis, assembly GCA_034641835.2. Classification (NCBI taxonomy): domain Eukaryota; kingdom Viridiplantae; phylum Streptophyta; class Pinopsida; order Pinales; family Pinaceae; genus Pinus; species Pinus albicaulis. The sequence goes on from JAXQQM020062495.1 coordinate 206,437, forward strand.
TAAAATCTATCTAAGTCTAACCTTATTTCATCCGAGGGATTAGATTAAACTGTTGAGCACCTCATTTATTCTCTAACTATCTACTGATTTGTCAAGTTTAAACTGTTTGACATATCTTTATTCTCTATCTAAAACTTTAAATTCAAAGCATGAAAAGTTAAAATTAAATTGTTTAACTGATCATGATTATAGCATTTATTGACAATCTGCACATAATCATTATTCTTGCAGTAAAGTAAAAGTAGTGGCATTTTGACTTGCTCACTTTCATGTCTTATTTTATTTCTTTTTGGGGTCTGTCTTTTATTTTTTATTTTTTTTATCTTTTTTTTTCTAAGTCCTTTGATCTTTCTTTTAGGACTTTTACCCTCTTTTCATTTTTTGTTATTTTTTCAAAATATGGGAAAATAACTTGCTGAAAGAAGGGTATGTACATATTTACAAGACTATCAAAGTCAATTCAAAAATTATGAACCCTATTATTATAGGACCCTGACAAGTTCCACCTCCATCTTGGCATCCAATTTCCTCTTTTCTCCTTTGTGCTTTCTATCTTCATCTTAACAAAATTTATACAATATTTGTTTTATGAGAAACTAACCTTAAATGTTCGGGGAGCAATGATAACGAGTCATTCATTCTACATTTTTTAGCAAAAGAAGACTGATTTAAAACTAGACGATGTTGTTATTACATGTGGAGGCAATGGTTTCCCATAGAAAATGAGTATAGGGTTTAGTAGCGGAAAGACATTGGAAAATGGGCTATTAAATTAGCTTTTCCAATGGAAAACCAATTTTCACGTGGAAATATGGTAGCTGGAGGTATCTATGCTTTTCTTCCCACAGAAATGGTCACTGGATTTCCATTTATAATACAAGTAGACTTTTTACTGGTTTCATATAGAGAGAGCATCATTTTCAATAACAAATGGAACCAGGGCATGCTTAAGTGTATCCCGTTCACATTTTGTTCGAAATTGCATTCTTTCATAAGTGCTAATTCACCTATACTTTCAAAAATTTAGATTTTTGGGTACCTTCCATGTGATATTCCTCGTTATCCATGGGACCATAGCTCATAAAAGTTAGAGATGCCATTTAGGTTAAATTGGAAGCGGAATATGTGATTTTATGCAATGTCATTTTTTCCTGTAAAAATGTATGTAAGCCAACCGAAGCTTAGACAATACTCTGAGCTGCTTTTAAACACATTCAGGATAATCTTTCCCTTCATGGGACCTACCAGCTTGATTAACAACGTTAATTGATATTTCTCTGATGTCCTTAAGGGAATGAGAATCCTTCCCTTCATGGTGCTTCTTGGCTTTATCGACTGCCTCGATTGATCTTTCTCTACTATCCAATCTTTCCCTCCCATCCTTGTAAGAATGAGAATCATTACCTTCATGTGATCTCTTAGCTCGTTTAAGAGACTCAATTGATCTCTCCCATTTGCGTCTAAGATTTTTCATAAACCTTTTCTTCTTTTGTACTCTATTGAGCTCTGTAGCCATCTACATCCCTGTAAGTGTCTCTGTCCATTTTTTTGTTTGAATCACTCATTTTCTCTACTATAAAGCTCTCAGTCGAAATTCGAACTCTCGTATTTTCAAACCCTCATCTCCTCAGAAAAATTATCGTCGTGATTCGAACCCTCCGCTGCTCCAATACTGCACTTTACAGAATAAATTTTCCTTCTTAGAAAAGATATTTCAACGACATACCTGGTTCACTTGAGGTTTATTTAACCCTGTTTTGGTGCGCAGGGTTTTAGAGGTGCACCGGTGTGGTTTGTAATATTGTGGTTTATGTTTTCGCGCAGTGTTTTATGACGCATCGGTGCAAAAGAGTTGTGAAGCACTGATGCATCTTAGTACTAAGACGCACTGGTGCGGGTTATGATTATAAGCGCATTGGACGAAAAACTAGGAATCTCGGCTAGAAATGGCGTACTGTATAAAGTTTTTTTTTTGTATGTAAGATCATAATAAAATAATGATAATTCTAAAGTACATGAATTTATTTGCATTTTTTTTTTAAACTTTATTATGTTTCAAAAATTCATATTATTCAAGATTTATTATTTTACAGTTATTTACAAATTTACAAATTTACAAATTTAAAATTTTTAATAAAATCATTTCACATTAATACAATTAAAATTTTACAAATATTTTACATACAATTACAATTACAAATAGAATTAAAATTACAATTACAATTACAATTACAATTTTACAGTTTCACATACAATTACGATTAGAATTACAATTACAATTTTATAATTTTACATACAATTACAATTAAAATTAAAACATTACAATTACAATAATTTCAATTACAAATTTACAAATATTTTATATACAATTAGAATTAGAATTAGAATTAGAATTACATTTACAATTACAATTAGAATTTTACAAATATTTTACATACAATTATAGCTAAAATTACAATTACAAATACAATTACAATTTTAGAATTTTACATACAATTACAATTACAATTTTACAATTTGTCATATGTACAATTAAAATTAAAATTTTACATTAAATATTTTACATACAATTATAGTTAAAATTACAATTACAAATACAAATACAATTTTACAATTTTACATACAATTAAAACTTAAATTTCAATTACAATCACGACATAATATTTAATAAATATCATGGTCATTTAATATTAAATTAATTAATAAACATCACGATCATGATAACCATCATACAAACATCATATTCGACTAAAAAACACATCCAAATTCGTTAACATCATCATGATCATGATCATATAACAAAAGACAATTAGCATTGTATAACATCATCACAACACAAACATAAAATATACATCTCATGTCAAATAACTCATGCTATCACATACACATTTATCTGCAAGTTGCACATTAAATGAACATATCTAACATGACCTAATAATATACACATCATGATGATCACCAACATGTAAATTAAGTACAACTGCAACATGAACATAAGATACATGGACTATATATATATATATATATATATATATATATATATATATATATAACTGAATAATGTTAAAAATATACAACTATAATATAAATTTCATGGATCAGCTTGTGGTACAACATTAATAGCAGTACTAGCCGAGGCCTTCTAAGTCAATGGTGCAGCCTCGACGGTAGATGATCTGGCCTGCTCATGATCATGAGTACTACTGGATGCTGCTGACTGGATGTGGTCGATGGTCTAGCCTCATCTCCATGATGACTACTGCTAGATGCTAGTGGAGGTTGCTCATCTGTCATGGCACAAGGTGAACGATCATGAGATGATGAGTCGTTGCTCACTGATTTTCAATCATGTGCTGTGTCTCGACCATGCTTATAACATGAAATGGTCCTCCTCAATGGCATGACTAAGGTCGTAGCTCCTACGACATGCCACATCAGCCTGTACATCTAACGCGACATGCCTCTCCACATATGTAACATCCTACTATTGGCCTGTATGTCTCTCATATGAGCAGACCTAATGCCCGCCTCAACAATCAATGCAATGAGTTGGTCGCCCAGCTCCATCCTGTATCTAGTATCAAGTCATCCGCGCCTAGCAAAAGGTGATACCAACGGACCTGCAGGAGCATGGCTCTCTGCACTGGCCTCCTGATGATCCTCGACATCTGGCATTCCCTAATCATCATCAGGATCCACACCTGGATCATGTGACGGTGCCAGCATTTCCTCTCCATCAAAAGAACCAATGTCTACAAAATATATACAAGTACACGACAATAATTAGACAATTTCATTACACAATTTAATAAAAACAAGTTAAAGAACATGTTAGAATAAATTGAAATAAAACAGTAATATTAACTCTATCATTTGGTGGCTCATTATCTGTGAAGAGGATGTTGGGAAACCCTCGCCAATCCAATCCAACATAAGGACAAGAGACCATAATGAAGGGATGCAGCTCGTCAACACTGGCTAGAAACTCCAGTGCATCATGTGATATCCTCACTGAAAACATAGTCTTGCCCCTCTTGGGCATCATCTACCCCCACATGTGCATCCGTGCCTCGAACATTGACCTATGAGGCTTCCGAACAAAAGTAGGCCTCGTCTCTGAAAACCTCTAAAAAAATAAACAAAGAAGCTCTAAAGAAAAAGGGAAGTTGACCCTCCCTTGTGCAAGAGCATGACATCTATCTAAGGTTGTACAGAAATGCCACAAAAAAATGGCAGACCACCTGACAAGTCATGGCTCTTGTACTAAAGAATCAACATAATATAGAAGCGAGAAACTAATGTGTTGCCTGACACTAGTGTTGTGTGAAATGGTCAAAATTAGAAGTGAGAGGCACTGCACCTCCTCACTACAAAATTAACCAATACGTAACTGACCTCCAGTGACCTAAAAATTTGAAGTAGACAATACATTTCCTCCAATGTATCTCTGGGAGTACAGTAACTGACTCCCTACTACACAGCCAACTGGAACCTCTGGGAACGAGGGAAAATCCAACCCTCTCCTCGATAGCCCTGTAATGAAATATATATATCCTCCTCAATGGGCGTGTACCACTGGTTAGCACCAACCTGCAAAGCCTATTGGTGTGCATTCCACCCGCGGATAAGATGTCTAAGAAACACACTATAGCCCTTTAGGGAAGTATCCCCCTCATAGAACTTGAGGAGGCCTACCTGCCTTACGAGCCGCTGGGTAGCTGTTGTAATAGGGCGAGGGTACGCATCTCTCTCCATCTCTCATGCCTCCAACAGGTGAACCATGTCATACTGCTCTGCCTATTCTTGCTGTTGTTCCCCCTCTTATCTCTGAATGATTGACATATTAAATAATTTTTTTTTATTAACTCAGACATTTTTTTTGAAAAAAAAAAACAAAACAGTCAATGCGCCATAAAAAATAGTCATGCACTGGTTCCAGTGCATCTTTTGTTTTTCGTGCACCGTGGGTAGTGCCCCAGATGACATTCAACGCACTGTAGGCGGTGCACCTAAAATTTTTCAGAGCACCGTTGACTATGTACGGTGGCAGGAGTGCGATGCGCTCACTAAACTCTACGCCCCAGCACATATAGTTGTGTCAGCACAGTAACCTCCAAACTAATTACATAGTCAGCGGTGCGGTCTTTTACCAGGCCACACTTTTGACCCTGTCGGAATGCCAAATGTAGTGCGCTAATAAACACCGGGGCAGATATTTCCATCAACGCACCACGTTGTCACTATTCCACATGGTCAATGGTGTGACTGGCTATATGACCGCACTGCACCTTTTTTAGAATTTTAAAATAACGCAGTGTGCCTTTCGGTACCACCCCGGAAATGGTGTGGATACCGTTAGCACCGGTTGCGGTGCAGCCTATAAATTTTACTGGAAGAACCGCTTACCGGTGTGAGTCGAACGGCTCGAGCACACCACGCAACAATTTTTTTTTTCTTTTAAATGGGTAATTTTAAGCTTATTTTAAATTCTAATCCACTAAAAATATTAATTATGGAAAAACAAGAAAAATACCTATACATTTGGCTGTCGACGAGGCATATTGGTTGTAGAATTTGCAAAATGCAAGCTAGAGATTAGTGGGCAATGCACAGCAGAAGTGCTTGCAATGGGTGCAATGCGAGCACTGATGTCAAGGTGGCTCAGAAAAGGATAAATTGCACCAGTGCTTGAGAGCTCTATAGAACTGAGCAAAGTGAAAAATGCAGTTTTTTGGCCGTAATTTTTGTTTATTTAACCTCGTTCTGGTGCGCGGGATTTTATAGGCGCACCAGTGCGGTTTCTTAATACTGCACAGGGCGGTTTCAGTTTTGGCGTGGTGTTTTATGATGCATTGGTGTAGAAGAGTTGTAAAGCACCGGTTCTCTATAGCAATACAATGCATCGGGCGGGTGTGTATGGAGCATACGGTGTCCGGTGTGCTAATTTTTTGTATGCATTGGTGCTTTCACTTGTTGAGTGCACCGGTGTAGTTTAAGATGATAAGCGCACCAAGAGAAAAACATCCACAAAATCCTCTACCCGCCAACCTCCTCTAGTAACCTCCGCTATAAACAGATGTCTGGGGAATTTTTATAAGGGCTTCCTCAAAAGCATCTGCTAGAGGGTCTTTTCCTGGTAGCATTCATTCCCCTCTAACTAAGGGTGTTTTCGGTTTTTAAATGAGAAAGGAAATATGGTAAATTATTTTCCAAAAATTATAATTTCAGTATTTAAGGAATTATATGATTAAAAGATAGAAAAGAACATACTTTTACTTACCTAAGAAGTGGAAAAATTGTGCATATGTAGAGAAGTATTGATCATGCTGCTGAATCATGGAATATAATGTGGAATTTCATCTTCTTCTTGGTTGCATGGTCGATGAGGTCATGAAAGTGGATTCTTTATTTCTACTGCTAAATCTATTGTATTCACTCCAAAACGCTGAAGTGATATAGTCTTCACCTACTACAAAATCCAATGGTACAATTCTAGTGATGCGAAAAATGTATTGTTATCAAGCATGAAGAGAAGTTGTTGGATTCCTGGCCATTAATGAATTTCGTTAACCAAAGTGAGACAAACTCGCCATTAATGTCAATGAATGCCAAGTACCTAAGTACATCTTCCGAAGTGTGAATAGATGAGATGATGTCGAGCCATTTGCAAGATCTAACAATCAAGGGATATTGATGTATTCCCATGATTGTCAGCGAGAGAACTTGTCATTAATGCATACAAGCCTCAAGGTACTAATAAGGACTCCATCCTTGATTCTAGATAATGTGTTGATGTCCATATGCCAAGACTTGTTAGAATCGAGGAATTAATGAATCCGCAATCATCTAACACGAGTATGGAATAATGATTTTGGAAGGAACATGGATGAAAATTTGCATCGAGCAGGATGTATTTAATGGAAAGGAAAATGACAGGAGGGTAAACATGTGAATGGAAAGAAAATTGAAAAATCAACATGTAAGGGAGCTGAATGTCTTTATTAATGGGTTACAAAATGGAAATTATGGAAAATGTAAATGGAAAATATGAAGGAAACATGTGACACTTGAAAGGAAAATGGTGATGATGATGTTTAGCGAAAATCCTTGAGTAGCTTGTGAATTTTGAGAGGAAAAGTGATGGCATTTATGGATGATATAAATGGATCTAATTGGTTCATTTTTCTTAAAATTGGTCCTAGAAAACCTATCATGCATGAATTGGCTTGTTTCAATTCTCCGATTGTCCTCGAACCTGAAAAAAAAAAACATGGCACTAGCATTGCAATAAAACATTAGTGTGTTCAAAGAGAAGTGATCAATTTCTCTCAGTAGTTACACAAAAAAATCTTGCATAATTAATGCTTAGGAAAACAATTTCATGACATGTCTTCATTTCAAATTATCATGGTTATTCAAATTTCACAATTGCAATAATAAATCCAATTTCTAAAAAAAATGATGATATGCACAATTTCCATAATTTATGTTTGAACCATAACATTTCATAAAGATAAAGAAATATTATTTTTATAATGCTTAATTATTCCTTCAAAACAATCTTAAATCAAAATTCGTTAATCGACCATGTAGATAAAGCGCTCTTATGGTTCTTCTTCTTCCCTTTGTTTCTTGCTTCAACAAGTGTTTTTTTTAGCTGCAAAACAACTGGATAATTGTTTTTTAGCTGTATAATTGTGCAGATTCTGTAGCTAAAATCCTACAGAGAAAGTTAAGTACACACAACTATGCAATTAATCAATCAAATCTTCGAATACCTTTTCCAGAAAAATGAGAAAATTCCTACTTGCATTATTGATGCAGTAACAAATTTATTATTATTATTATTATTATTATTATTATTATTATTGTTATTGTTACTATTATTATTATTATTATTTGTAATGTTCCAAATCAGGAAAATGCTACAACAATGAGAACATCTCAAGATATTCTAAAGTTGGAGCTCCAGCAATAAGCAAGCACAATAATGGTGCAGCAGCAACACTCAACTCATAGAAACATGAGATAAATCCATAGCCATTTCATTAAATAATAGCAGCAACAAATGAATACAATATCTTGTGGAAAAAGGGTGCTCAAGATAAGCAATGCTCAGCCTCAAAAAACAAGTACATAAACCATGATGAAATACTACTATACATGTGAACTCAACCTATGAAAGCACAGTTTTATAGAGCAACTGCATGCTACATATGTAAAATATATGGATAAATCAATATATGGCCCAATACAACATTAGGAGTGAAGATATCAACTCCCAAAGACTACCTCATGTTAATCCTGGAAGGATTGGCAATAAAATACAAAAATGAAAAATGCCGGAGTTGCTGGGTAGCTGCAGTAACTCAGAAATAGAACTGGATGGAGATGGCTCTAAATGATACCCAAAATGAAAGTGCCTCCTCCAATGGATCTTTAGGATGAAAGGCTAATCCCTTCACCAAAGATCTCACCCTCCAACAATCTGCAAGAGCCCCACTCCAAATGCTCCTCTCAAAATAACACAGTCACTGGATAGAACTGCATTGTAGGGCTAAGAAATGAGTTTTCCTTGATGCCAAAGTCTGTAATATGCTTCGGAATGCCTTCAATCTGATATCTCAAAGGAAAGAGGGACTCCTCCTCTAAAAATAGCTGATGAAGGTGGTGTAGTGAACCCTCACTACAACACCCAACAACACACATTAATCTGTTGTAGAAATAATGTTGTCTTGAGGGAGGATGCTGGCCTTAAGCCTGGATGTGAGGAAAATGAAGAAAAATCCCTCAAGATACCTCTCAAGAAGGAGAAGGAATCCGAAATAGGAATTCCCCTAGCAATTCTTGCTAAACAACAAAGAATGCTCAATTGTCTGAATAGACAATGAGATGAATAATACAAAGCATGAGAAACAATGGTTGCCTTGTCCTCCTTTTAAACAAGTGAAAGCCCCTCTCCATGAGTCCCACTCCTATTAGGGTTTCCTCCATCAAATAACCCTTTCCTCATTCATATTGCGCTGCTTCTCTAAGTGTGCTCCACCTCGTGGCCCAGCATTGTTGACTTGGTCAAACTTGACCTTGTCCAGTTGCAAATAACCAAATCCACACATGAGGGTGTGAAAACGAGCTCCAATGATTACCCCCTTTCATACTTAGAGGGATTTTATTGAGATTTTTATTATGCATGGGTCTCCTTACCCATTTATTCTCCTCCAATGTGAAATCAGCAAAAATTAATGTTCCAAATTATTGTCGGAAAATTTGTGAACATTACAGTCCTCCCCTCCCAAATGTGGCTTGTCCCCAGCAACTACAAGGACAGAAATGGATAGCCTCTACTCAAGGCATGGAGTCTATAATGTGTTTAGGAACATCTTCCTCATGTGGATCCTCCATCCCCCAAGCAATCATCCATGAAAAATGAGTTACCTGCCAACTAGGCAACTCCTGGAAACTGTCTTCCACCTTTGGCTCCGGCAAAGTAGGTGGGATGAAAATATGCTCATGGTAGACAATGTAGCCTACCCCACGCTATCCTTCTCTCCACTCATGATAAGTGTATAGAAAGTGTTGATCCTGGGCTGTAAAATACTTGCCCTCAAGTGGCAAGATGAAGACTAGATCCCCAAGGACCTCTCCTCGAATGCTACAAATCATGCTGGCCCAAGTCTTTCCATATATGATGAGTTGGAATTCATCATCATATGGCATCTCATTACTCATATGGCTCACCTCATAATGAAACAAATGAGTTGTTGTAGTGGCCATACCATCTCCCATGCTCCCTTTAGAACATGTAGTGCAAAGTGTGTGGGAGTTTTCTCCCTCCAAGGACACATCCACCCAATGTGTCTCTCCTTCAATAATGGTCCCAAGAAAATTTTTAGAAGTATCAATCAAGGGAACCATAAGGAGAATCATGCTGGCTGCCATGTGAAGTAAAGGAGAAGGACAATTTTCCCTCAAATGTAGCCAACGCAGTTTGACTCTCCACTGCCATAGAAAATAAAATGATATGTGGCTTTCCCACCATTTGCTTGCTGCCCCGGTCTCTTCACAAATCTGGAGAAAGTGAAGGATGTAATGTGCATTGTGAGTACATTCTCCATGAGAAATATCATCCCCATATCCACTTAGGGAGTGATCACTCATAATGGCCTCATGTAGACCACCAAATCTAGAAGGAAGAATATCCTCCCTTTGAGCAAATCCCTGCACATATATGGTTAAGAGATGCATATATATAGAAAAATCATCATGCAATCCAGCAATACTCTTACTATATGTTTTTCTCATATAAGTGGAGTGGCTCATAGATGAGTCTTCCCTCATCCTCAAAGGGAAAAGAGTTGATTGTGCTCACTCCTTCATCTCCTCAAGATCTATGGAATGCCTCCTCAAGTTCTTCAAGTGGTTCCCCCCACAAGATGTACAGAAATATAATGTGGTATTCATGGTTAGCCCATGGTTCCTCTTGAAATGTACAACATGTATAGTAAGGAGAATCATGCTCCCAATGGGCATCCTCAATCTCAAGCCCACTCTCCCATAAAATCTCCCCATGAACATAAACATATCAGCAATACATGGAAGCATAATACAATAAGAACAAGTTGCCAAATGACAACCAGAAAGTGGATCAAGGTCCCACACAAGGAACCAACGCAGTGCATCCCTTGCCTGCACCAAATCAAATAAAAACAAGTGTTCTCCCAACCACTTGTTTGCTGCCACAATCATTTTACAAGATATAAATATGAAAGTACAATTTGGTGCCAATGGTGCACACCAAGAATCATGTGGCTTTCCCCACAAACCACCAATGAGATAGTCAATCTAAATGATACAAATGGCTTCAAGTACATCAATATACAATATGAAAGAAGGAATAATCCTCCTTGGTACATTATGCTGCTCATAAAAATACAAGAAGTACAAAACATAAGGTGAAATTTTACATTCTCCATCATGTACTCGAAGACTTGAGCCGAAATGGCTCAACTGAAAATGCTCCCTTACTCCCAATGAGTAGGAAGGTGGCTGTGACATCCTTTCCATCATCATTTGGGCTCTACATCTATCCATATGCTGATGTAAGTCTTGCTGGATACCCTCCCAAATGAACTCCTCTTCCAAGGCAAGATATGCATCAAAATGCATGGAAAAGAAGTCCTCCTATGCTGCATGCAATAGCTTCTCCTTAAGACTAGAATTTCTAGTCAAGAAGACTATGCCATGGGAATAGATGATCATATCATCCACCATATACTCATCATCTCTATCCGGGTCATCTAGAATCATGCATGCATCAAGATCCTTGGAGTACTCTACTAAGAGCTGAGATATCCAATAAGGATCAATCCTCCCAAGAGACAGCGCTGGTGATCTAGTATGTGTAGCTCTCCTCCTGCTGCTATTTGTTGCTTTGACATCCCCCATGCAAAAGTTATCCTCCAAATTTTTCACCTCTCTAAGATCAAAAAGTGGTGAATCCAAAGACAAAATGTCTCTCATCAATGATAGATCTGGTGGCCTTCCTGGTGGAATGCCTCTATGCATTGAGACATCAATATCAAGAGTGGACTGCACACATGGTTGGGAAAACTTGCCTTGCTCTCATAGCGCAATACAGTCTCCCTCCTCTTTGCACTAGCTCTTTGAAATAGAGAAGGGTGTGTGCTTCTCATCACAAGATGCTGCTCTTCCTCCCTTCCTCCTTCTGCCAGCTGCAATGCTGCACAATCATGCTGCTCACTGATTGTGCTTGGACCTCCATGTATGAGATCCTGGGGACTTCCTTCCAAAGCTACAAGAATCACTCTAGTTGGAACAAGTGCTCCTCTTCCCTCTGCATGAGGTACTAGATCAACTCTATAAATGGCAGTTCTGTTGCCCTCAGCTTCCTCAATATGAGTGGGAAACCTTCCAATGATTGGATCGTCTTTTGGAAAGAGGATCTCTTTGCCTCCTTGTGCCAGAATACAAGATGAAGGTCTTGCCTCCAAAAAAGCATCATGCAAGATATCAGCCTCCTTCATGGTTCTCTGAAATGTTTTTGAGTCTATCACATGCAAGGGTTTTTTTTTTTTTAATGTGTTTGTTTCCTCCACATGTGTTTCAGAATTCCTCCTACCAAATCTCTTTATCAAAGTTCTAATGAACATTGCATAGGAAGAGGTACTTACATTTTTCAAAGTAAATGACTCAAACAACCACCATGCATAGACCTTACCTCCCAAGTGCAGTGCTACTACTCCGATGGTTTCATCTTTGGCAATCTGATGCTGCTGCAGAAAGGTGTCTAATTCTTCTATCCAAGCCCTAGCTGAACAAGTAGGGGAACCATCAAAGATAGACAGAAGAAATCTATCCTCATCATGCTGCTTGCTCCTCCTTACCATGATCTTGCAAAACTTTAGAAAAGTAATATGATCTCTAAACTTTTGAGTTTGAGATTCATACTCATGCTAGAAACCTCTAAGAGTTCCTTTCTTCGGCATTCCTCCTTTTTCTTTTCCTCCGATGTCAAAGTTTGCCATGTGACTACACTGTACCTTATAGGGTGTAATTACATGCTCACACTCTCTATAAGAAAAACTAGAGTTTGACTCAATTTCAAACGCTCTTGGAGATCCTGTACAAATCTCCCTCATTGTCTCCTCAAATTCTTCATGAATGCTCTGTACAGATTTTGGAAGAAGCTTTGTAAGCTCTTCTTCCCTCTTTTCTCCATATAATGGAGTATTCATCTTCTCTCTCCTTGATAGCATGATGGCTAAGATCCACTGGCTGGGCCAGAGATCATGCTCTGATACCACTGTAATGTTCCAAATCAGGAAAATGCTACAACAATGAGAACATCTCAAGATATTCTAAAGTTGGAGCTCCAACAATAAGAAAGCACAATAATGGTGCAGCATCAACACTCAACTCATAGAAACATGAGATAAATCCATATCCATTTCATTAAATAATAGCAGCAACAAAAGAATACAATATCTTGCGGAAAAAGGGTGCTCAAGATAGGTAATGCTCAGCCTCAAAGAACAAGTACATAAACCATGATGAAATTCTGCTATACAGGTGAACTCAAGCTATGACAACGCAATTTTATAGAGAAAATTCATGCTACATTTGTCAAATACATGGATAAATCAATATATGGTCCAATACAACATTAGGAGTGAAGATATCAGCTCCCAAAGACTACCTCATGTCAACCTTGGAAGGATTGGCAATAAAATACAAAACTGCAAAATGCCGGAGTTACTGGGTAGCTACAGCAACTCAGAAATAGAACTGGATGGAGATGGATCTAAATGATACCCAAAATGAAAGTGCCTCCTCCAATGGATCTTTAGGATGAAAGGCTGATCCCTTCACCAAAGATCTCACCCTCCAACAATCTGCAAGAGCCCCACTGCAAATGCTCCTCTCAAAATAATGCAGTCACTGGATGGAACTGCGTTGTAGGGCTAGGAATTTAGTTGGCCTTGATGCCAAAGTCTGAAATATGCTCCGAAATGCCTCCAATCTGATATCTAAAAGGAAATAGGGACTTCTCCTCTGAAAATAGCTGATGAAGGTGGTGTAGTGAACCCTCACTGCAACACCCAACAACACACATTAATTTGCTGCAGAAATAACATTTTCTTGAGGGAGGATGCTTGCCCTTAAGCCTGGATGTGAGGAAAATAAAGAACAATCCCTCAAGAGACCTCTCAAGAAGGAGAAGGAATCCTAAACAGGAATTCCCCCGAAAATTCTTGCTAAACAGCAAAGAATGCTCAATTGTCTCAATAGACAATAAGATGAATAATACAAAGCATGAGAAACAATGGTTGCCTTGTCCTCCTTTTAAACAAGTGAAAGCCCCTCTCCATGGGTCCCACTCCTATTAAGGTTTCCTCCACCAAATAACCCTTTCCTCATTCATACTACGCTGCTTCTCTAAGTGTGCTCCACCTCTTGGCCCAGCGCTGTTGACTTGGTCAAACTTGACCTTCTCCACTTGCAAATAACCCTGTCCACACATGAGGGTGTGAAAACCAGCTCCAATGATGATCCCATTTCATACTTAGAGGGATTTTATTGAGATTTTTATTATGCATGGGTCTCCTTACCCATTTATTCTCCTCCAAGGTGAAATCAACAAAAAATAATGTTCCAAATTATTTTCGGAAATTTTTGGGAACATTACATTATTATTATATCATAAAATCATTTGGACCATCAAATATTCAAACGAAAGGACTAAGGTTTCAAAATATTTACTGTGCACTTATTTTCACTTGAAGGAAAAAAAATAAACATCTATATGCCCTTACAACATTTTCTTTGCAGGATTTTTGTTGTCAGTGCAATAACATCCTCTAAATATTGCCCCTTCAATTTCTAGGCAATCTTAGAAACATGGTCTACATCTTTAAAATTTGTTAAGCATGTCCTAGATCATCTGTGAAAAGTTTTCAAGGCCGATGTCTAGCTGATTTTTGAAAGTTTCATTCACAAACATTTATGCTAAAAACAATTGCCATATAATGAAATCATAAATGCATCAACATATCCACAAGGCATGCATGGCGGTTGCCTGTAGAAAATTAGCTCTAAATTTTCTCTGGGAAAAATATTCTCACGTCAATATTCTTTGATTCAAGGAAACAACTCGAACTCCTAGGAAGCAATGATTAATAAATTCCCTTGAAAGTTTAATCAAAGGATAGAAATAAAATTGTGGCCTCTAGCCTACTAAAACAATGAATCAAAGGACTTTCAAAAATCATTACGATGCTTAATGACTAGAATCCTCCTTTTCGCAGAATGTCATATATTGATTTACATCCGACAATGGGACCACATCTGCAGGGTTATTCATTCGTAATTTTGCTATCCATCCACCATCATATGGGATTCCATTAATCAAACTAGGAGAGCCATTAAGCTCAAAGTTGACTTCAACAACTTCCCCAGAAACTGGTGAGAACACATTGTTGGTTGATTTCACACTTTCTGCAGCACCAAGAGTACCCCCTTTTGAAACGGTAGCTCCTACATCTAGTAGTTCAACAAACAAAACATCTCCGAGATGATCTTGAGCATGGTCACTTATTTTGATAACAACAAGAGGGCCATCAACTTTGACCAACTCATGTGAATCAATATATTTCAAGTCCTTGATAATAGAAGCGAAACCACGGGAGTAAGAGAAAGGAAATCTAAAAGGCAGTAGAGATTCGACGCAGGTACTTCTCGAGCATAGAAGAGATGCAATAGCTCCTGAAGCCCGCCATGCCACCCTCAATTCCATGATATTGCCTAATATTCACCTCCTTAAGACCAGCAAAATCATATTTTGGCCACAACTATTGTGTTCATTTAAAAAAAAAAAAAAAGCCCCACGTAATCTCGAAAATGAGGCTCTAAATATCCCTAAAACTCTCTCAAACGGTTACGAATTTTGAGGAAATTTGGCACGTTAAACATAATTCACCATGTTCTGATAAAAACCCATGTTTTAGTTTTATGATATTCATTTTCATTTGGTCACAAAGTGTGTTTTCAAAATGACGCTTTTGGGTTGTTACGCATTTCCCATTTAATGCTCTCTCAGTTCGAACTCCCATTCTGTTCGAGAGATTTATGATAACCACTCAAAGTGGAAGGAAATTTGAATTCAATTAAAATTCAATCTTTTAAATCTCTTATCATCATCCTTCACGTAGTCATAATTCATTGTCGGCTTTTGATTTCCATTTTTGAACTGTCGTAATCAGAAATTGCACCTCCGCATCATTCGAATCATCCATAATTTTCACAAGCATATGGTCTTTTGGCCAGTTCAGATTACATACTACAGCAATAGATTGTTGATAGACCTTTATTTTATTGCACATATGAATCTGGATGAGGATAACCAGATAAGATACATCTCCCAACTCACATTTGGGAGTTGGATTGATCTTCTTCAACTTAATTAAAAACAACCGATGTATAACAAAAATCGATCTGCTGACTGGATAAGGAACAATATGATGCATATATTGGAAATATACTGAAGAGGAGGAGCTAGACAATTCGCTTTGGTATAAATCCATCATGAATATATCAATTGCAGAAGGCCACTTATGCTCAGAGATGGGAAAATATGTAGATTTGGTCGGCTGAAATGCCACCCCTTGGTAAATACTCAGACACTATTGACAAGTTCGGCTTTGTTACGACACCCGTGAAAAGAGCAACATTTGGATGTCGTTTTATTTAAAATTTGAACTTCATCTATTTTTTTTATGTTCTCGACCACGACTTTTAATGTGTATAATATATGACTCATGGGGGCTTTAACAAACATGTTGTGCTTTTCCGTTGGTTATTTTTTTTGTTAAATTTTTGTTTTATGTATTGGTGGCTTTGTTTTAATGTTTGATTTTTATATTTTGATGCAATAGGTCCCTACGTGTTTTTATGAATGGCTATTTTTATTTGATTTGGTTTTTTAATGTTTTGTAATTTTTACGTTTTTTTTGTATGTGTTGTTTTATTATTTCATTATTCTCGATTTTGTTATTTGTTTTTTATTTGTTTAGTATCAATTTTATTTTTCAAAACCGCAAACAGAGTTTCCATAAATTCGTTGTCTTGTATATTTGTTTTATTTTTAATTGTTTTTTTCATATTTTGTTTTTATTTTGATTTATTTATTTATTTTAATAATGAAATTTATTGAAAAAAAATCAAATCAAATCAAATAATGAAAATAGAGGTTAGTTGCATAATTGCATGAATTATGTAGCTAAATACAAGTTTTATCCAATTTATTTATTTATTTTTCTTTTATTTTATTTTATACTAATATAAAAATTATTTTTTTGATCCTCCAGATCACACAAAGCACAGGAGGAGAGCATACTCAAGATTTTCATTCATCGGTTTTTTTTTTTATTGAAAATATTTCTATGTGGCTCTTACTGCACCACTAGAAACCCAATAAAAATAAAAATAAAAATCCTAAAAACTTGAAAATTTAAAAATTTAATCAAGAACTAAATTAAGAACCTAAATTCAATTAGATATGATTTTATTTCTCTTCTTTATCCTATGTTATTTGAAAGGGATTTTTATTTTTTTAAGTATATGAATGTTTCCAATGGAGCCATTTGCAAATTAAAATTTCTGAAATGCTCACATTCAAATTTGCACAATGTACATTATTTCATGTGAGGACATGAGAAATCGTTTTCATTTTTGGATCGAGTGCAAATATTAGTTTAAGTCTGAATCAATGTCGTGACATAGCTACTTTTTGAAACCATTCCTCAATATAGTCTTTGCGCTCCAAAGAATGTTTGATCTACATTCTAGATCTTTCGTCCATAAATGGCATAGTGTCGAAAATTTTATTCTAAAAAAATGATTTAAAATATATGCAACTAAATGATTTATGCATCTACATGTTTTAACCATGCATCTAGGAAAAAGATAACATAAAAACTAAAAATAAACTCTAGACTGAAGGCTAGTTTATACACACACTTCCCCGGCAACAGCGCCAAAATGTTGAAGAAATTTAATTACCTATCATTTAATTGACAACCCTGGGATTTAGTAAAACTTGAAAAGCATGCATGCACTATATATGCTAGAAATTAACCTTTAATTTAGATTAATCTAACTATGAAATCAAATGATGACAAACCAAAAACATAAGGAAGCTGAAATCAATCTACGTAAAGGAAAAACTTAATCTACGAAAGAAAATTAAAATTTTATTCACAAAAGTTATCTCATATGAATTTGAAAAGAGTCTCTTGAAAATTAATCTTTTAATCTAAGAATGAAAATAAACATAATATTCTTGCATGAAATGAAAAGCTAATCTATGCACATACCTACATGATTGAAATCAAACTTAATCTAATGAAATCCATGAAAATAGGAAATCTAATCCAGGAAAGCATTCAAAACACACTTACTATAATTGAAATCTTAATCTACTACACACACTTGCATGAATGAGAAAACTAATCTACTTGCATGGTTGAAATCAAACTTAACAAGAAAGTAAATTTATGCTAATGAAAGAAAATCAGTCTAGAAAAGAAAGAAATCTTTCATCTATGAAAAATAGGAAATCTAATCCACCGCATATGTATAACTGGAAATCTAAACTATCACACATGCATAAATATAAATATAAACTATGACACGCTTGCATGAATGTGAAATCTAATCTAGGCACACTTCATAAATTCAAAATCTAAACTTCTTGCAAGAATTGAAAAGCATGAATTGAAATCTAAACAACCTTAACTAAAATGAAATAAAAGTGACCAATCCATCTAAACCTGCAAGAGAACACAAACAAAATGAGCATATGAAAACTTAACTTATGAAAACATGTAAATGAACATAAAGGAAATAATAACGAATCATGAAATGAAAACTAAACTAAACATAAATAAATGAATGAAATTATGATACAATCTCACACTCATTTAGGTGGCTAATCCAATGATGCATGAGGATGGAAAGTGAAGAAGCTTCGTATGCAAGAAAAACCAAATCAAAGTGAAATAATGCTCATGAGTATGGTGCCAAATCTAATTATTTATTCAAAACATGAGCATAACTCCAAAATTTACACATGCCTTTGAGAGGAGAAGGCTATCCTATTTATAGAAAAACTTAAGCTACCTCATTAAGGAGGATCCACTATTCTCTCCCTATATCCCTAAAAATATTATAGAGTTACAACTGAAATAGGTAATGATGAGACACAAATCTTCTTTGACCATGAATTTTCTCCATGAGATATGGTTGATTCCTGTCCCAAATCTTCTTCCAATATTAAAGATAATTCAGAATTGATCCTTGGAGGTGACATAAGAGTGTCTTGGACGCTTCCAAATGGCCTACACTTGTCATGAAACTTAAGCCACTTTTATAAATTAGCAAGTATATGTCATTTTTCTAATTTTTAACCATTAATTCACTAGAAACACTTGAAAATATAACTTTTGGAAAATACAATTATGAACCCATATGATGATAGAGATGTAGGGTTATATAGTGACAAAGTGATGAAATGAAGGTAATAAAGGTGAAATGAGGTGTGAATAATGTGAAAATATATGTCATTTTAAAGATATTTTGGAAACCCAACAACAACCACACAACATAACCTTGGATTCGATTTTGATGATGAGGCATTGATCACACCAGTGGGCACAAAAGGTACTCTTTCTATTCTGGTTAATCAAAATTATGAATTTCATATAAGTAAAAGTTCTTCGAATGAGACTCTTGTCAATGAATGGAAGAGAATTGAATTGTTCCACATTAGAGTCATAATGAAACATACTAGAGTGGAAACCTTGTTTGATCTGGGTTCACAAGAAAATTTGATTTCGGAATCCTTGGTTAAGAAATTGGGTTTAGAAACCAAGCCTCATCCGAAACCTTACCCTCTTGGTTGGGTGTGTCATAAATCAAAATTACAAGTAAAAAAAAATGTAAGACTAGGCTTGTGATTGCATCCAAACTAGTTGATGAGGTTGATCTTAATGTTGTACGTTTCGATATATGTGGTATTGTGTTGGTGAGTCTGTATCTGTATGATAGGAAAGAAATTTTCTTTCAACATGAAAACAATTATCATCTCACAAAATATCAGGTGGAATACATTGTTAGATCTCATCGTACCAAAGTCAATATCAGTCTTGTAAGTGCAGGTTAGATGAAGATATTGTTGAATTTTGGAAAAGGGTGGTTGCTCATGTTTGTCAAAGAAAAATATATAGAGGCATCTGATTATTTCAAATTTTCTAATCCCAATCATAAAAAATAATTATGTGAAATCATTTCTAACTATGATGAGATTTTTTAGGAACCAAGTGGGTTGCCTCCAAAACATGAAATCGAACATGAGATTCACTCACAGCAGGATGATCCTTTATTGAACATTGGTATGTATAGGTTTTTAGCTATCGAGATGGAGGAGATAAAGGAAGAAGTGTAGGAATTGTTAAACCATAGGGTCATAAGACCAAGTTATTCTTCATGTGGCTCACTTATTGTATTGGTGCCAAAGAAGGATGGTACATGGAGAATGTGCGTAGAATATAGAGAACTCAACAAAATAACGGTGAAGAATCACACTGATGATTTATTAGATCAATTTAAAAATGTTATATAATTCATAAAACTAGACTTGTGCAGTGGTTATCATCAGGTCAGGATTCCAGAACATCATGTGTGGAAAATTGCATTGAAGACAAAATATGGGTTCTTTGAATGGTTGGTGATGCCATTCAAAATGTTCAATGCTCTGACCACATTCATGAGGGTGATGAATGATAATTTTAGGCATTTTTTTGATGATTTTGTACTTTTACACCTTGATGACATTATGTTTTACGTTAGGATATGGGATGATCATGTGTGTCATGTAAAGAAAGTGCTTGATGTTTTGAAAAATGAAAAATTGTATGTTAAAATGTCAAAGTGTGAATTTGGCAAGACCTGTTATTTTTACTTGGGTCACATTCTCGGTAGTGAACAATTGAAAATAGATCGTTCCAAGGTTGAAGTGATTGTAAAGTGGTCTAAACCCACTAATGTCATAGAGGTCTGTAGCTTTTTTGCTGTAGTACAATATTGGAGAAGATCCATTGGGAACTTCTCCATCATTGCATCCCCTTTACATGCTTTGATGAGTATGAAGAAAGCATTTAAGTGGGGAGGAAATCGGCAACAAGCCTTTGATACACTAAAAGAGAATATCAAAACTACATAATTTTTGGCCTTACCTGACCTCCAACAGCCTTTTGAGATCGAGACGGATGCCAGTAAATATGCCATGGGAGAACTATTGATGCAGTAAAGGAAACCTATATGCTACCATTCAAAGACATTATCCTAAGTTGTTGTGAACAATCCCACATATGACAAGGAGTTGTACACCTTGGTTAAAACTATGAAGAAGTGGAAACACTACCTAATCAGTAAAGAGACCATCATTCACATAGATCATCAACCCTACAGTACCTTAAGTCGTAGGCCAACCTTCAACAAACATGCCATTTCAGATGAATGGGATTCCTCCAGCAGTTTCACTTGGTAATAATGTACAATAAGGGAACCAATGACAAAGCGGCACATATTCTTTCTCACCCTCTTATTTCTGAATCTATATTTTTGCAAAATATTTCTTTATCTTTTGAAATTTGATCTAAACAATATGTTGATGATGATGATTTTAAGGAGATTTATGAAAAATTGATGCATGGATCGTAAGTGGTAATTATCACTTGCATGGAAAATTCTTGTACCATCTTGGAAAGTTTTGTATACCCACGAATGAAAGGGTACATGTAATCATAGAGGCACATACCTCTCTTGTGACAGGTCATTTTGGTGTAGAAAAGTCTCTGTGTCATTTGCAGAGGTTTTTTTTTTCTCACATGAAAAATATTGTGACTTGATATGTAAAGGGATGTATGTTGTGTTCAGTTTGCAAGCCCGCTTATAAAAAACTGAGGCTCAACACACCACTCCTTGTTTCAATTCGTCCATGGGAAATTGTTTCAATGGATTTTGTAGGTGGTTTTCCTTTGTCTAGGAGAGGTCGTGCCTATTTGTATGTCATTGTGGATAGATTTAGTAAAATGTGTATATTAATTCCTTATACATGGTCTTTGGGAAAGATGAATATTCTAGTGGGAAATATGACAGGGACAAAGCATGGAAGTTAATTCAATGGATATAGATGATTCACCAAGTAGTGCAGGAGCAGTTGGAGAAAAGTAAAGATCGATACAATGCTCAGCATGATAAGCACCAAGTCGATCACCAATTCCAGATTGGGGACAAAGTGTAGCTCCATATCAACAAAGACAGGATGAAAGGAGAAGGAAAGAAGGTGAGACCAATCTGATATGGTTCATTCATCATCTTAGAGAGGATTGGAGATAATTCTTTCGTCTCAATTTTCTAGCATACATGCAGATTTAATTATTGGTGAACATTGAAAACTTGAATCTTTATGAGCCTCCTTTGATCATGGACACAGAAGAGGTTCTAAAGGTTCCTAAAATGGACGATTTTGCAGTTGAATACTTGGACAAGCTACTAGAGGATACCATTCTTGATAGAAATATCAGTACTTCACAATGGGGAGACGTGGAGTGTCTTCATATTGGCTTCAAAGGAATGAATCCAAGTAAGGATCGCTCGATGGAAAAGGAGAAAGTGAGGGAGAAATTCCCTCACTTTCCAATTTACTGATAAAGCTATTAGTGGTCCAAAATCTCCTTAGTGGGGAGGAATGATCCACGCGGATCCAGAAATATAAGTGGCCTTGAAAATATCTCAAAAACCAAAGTCATCAGATGGAAGTGGAATTATGAACTTATCATAGTGTTCGCCGCCCTCATTCCAATGGTGGGAACGACACTCAAATCCGAGTTCGTATGTTCAAGTTATAGTTGGTCAAAGTTTTGGTCAAACTTGGCCAAGTGGTAGGCTTAACGAGGCAACCAATTGGCAGCGACCAGACACATAAAATCTGGCCACTGGATGGGAGAAATTTTCACCTACTTAATTTTCCCAATGAAACTTATTTTCTGACGATTTTAAAATGTCTATATTGTTGTAAAAAACAAAAAATATATATTAATATGGGCAGCCAGCTGCCACCCCCACCATCATGTATTAAAGTGGGGTGGTTAGGCCACCCCTAGCGGACCCACCCCCAGCCTGGACAACATAAGATATGTAATACAAATAAATAAAGGATCAGGGAAACATGCCCGCAGAACCCACCCATGACTTATCAAACCGTTGCCAAGGTCGATGAGGTTTGAAGTTGCCTGGCCCTCGTGGGCTGGCCCCCAATGGGCATACCCAAAATTATATTGAATTCAAACAATCAAACCAGCAAAAAACCAAAAATTAACACACCATTTCGAATGGGGGGGGTTAGTGGGGCTTGGACCCCTGACCTACTTGCTCTTGACGCAATAATTTACCAACAGGTCAACAAGTTCACTTGGTAAAGTTTGCCCATAAATTTACTTAAGATTCTCTCATGCCATTCAAACTAGAAAAGCCAACGGGGGAGTGGTGGAACCTTCACCATTAGTGGTGGAACCTTGACGAGGAGGTGGAGTGAAACCATGAGTGGGGGAGGCAACTAGATGTTGAAAATATTATGTTCGAGGGCCAGTGGTGCCAGTGACATAATTTGACAAATTTATAGTTGATTTTGCATGATTTCATGACATGAATATCATGGCAACATTAGTTTTGCCAACTGAGCTCTCTATTTTCAGGCTATCATCCTGATTGGAGGTATAAGTGTTACTTTGATTTCTTGTAATTGATTTCTTTGATGCCACTTAATAAAAGAATGTCTCCCCACTTTTGAGCAGAGCCGAAAGATGTAGCCCACATTGAGTGAACTCCATAACTAAATCATTGTGTCTTTGATCTCATGATTGTTTATGTTTTATTGCTTCTTTTCATGTGGTTGAAATTTCTTTGTTAACATTCTTTGTTATATGTAATTCTAAATGCATCCTTGAAGTAAAATATCTCGGATCATGCATACCATGGATCACAACAATGGAGCTGTAATACCAAATATTGTATATTTTAGTGATTTTTTAAGAAACATTGATATATTTTAGTGAATTAATAGTGAAAAAAACCAAGTTGGAACATTGTGTTATATTGACCTCATTTTTCTCATCCTCCAATGACAATTGGGTGCCATCATATACAACATTAGCATAAAAATAAGTTTAATTTTTTGTCATCATATAAGTGTTGATTAATATTTCAATGTTTTCTATCAAATTCCCCTCCTAAGTTATATTCCTATCCTCATTCTTAATTGTATGCCTTATCATTTAGACAACATTTATTACATTACATTTATGCAACCACACTATTTGTACATTAATAACCACATGTAAGAGGAATTCCTTCAAATATTCTTCAGTCATAGCATGAGGAAAACTTGAATACTTTCCTTCTATGTGAATTCTTAAAAGATAGATAGGTATTGTAGGCCAAAATATTGGGTCAAGAGACATAGTTTGTAACCTATGAAATAATAATTTTTAAAATTCTTCTCCTTCAAAACTTTTTGTTGTTGTTTTCTCCAACTTCTTTATTATCTTTTTTATTAAAATGAAGGAATGGGTTTATCTTCAAAAGAAAGTCATGTTTTACAAAATATATTTAGAAAAACGAAGAAGAAGAAAGAAGTCATTCAATCAAATAATCGTGTTTTCCTTATAATATTATTATTAATATTAAGTATTATGAAAGATAAGTTCACCATCCATTCAAATCAAACTAAATAATTGAAGTTTCCCACAATCTAATCTTGGAATCATCCTCCACATAGCAATCTTAAGATCATATTCAACACTACATTGAAGCACAATTCAATATCACCATGGATGTGGGGTGTCTTGAGATATCTTTTACACCCATAATAAAATTTTGGGTTTTTTTTGTTTGGGAAACATTCCAATAACAATGCAAAAGCAATGGAAATGTTGGAGGCTACTACAATGGAAAAATAGGAAGGCATAGAGGACATTGAAAATGGATGAATACTCTCACATCTTTATGAAAATCGATAACATACCTAAGAGGTAAGGTTATTAGAAGGTATGAGCTATTTGACCTGGGTGAAAATTGGAATCATTTGGTTCTCTCGCAACAAGTTTACTCACATTCATAGAATAAGGAGTCAATTTGCTAGGTAACCAAGCATTTATGAAGAAAATAGTTCCCAAGTAATATTTTTCTGTACTTCCAATATTGGAAGATCGAAGGTTGAGATTCCAAATATTAAAATATTAAGATATAAAATATAGACTCAACATTTGAATTAAGATTTCCAAAAATAATCTTGAAAAAAATTGACAACTCAATAGTTCCATTAGTTGTAAGTCCATATAAAACCAATACAAAAATAAATAAATGTAAAATATGTTATTTATCACCTTGATTAGAGTACTCATTTGCAAAAAAATATATGCAAATGAGCATTGAACAACATTGTACTCAAAGAATTCACATGCTTGATTAGACGCCCAAAACATGCATTTGAGAAATTCAAATACTAATTGGAATCACAATAATCCATAAAACTATAATAAATTCATGTATTTTTTAAAAAATAATTATAATTATAATTTTATTGGTATAATTTTATTTTATTATGAAATATCTTTAATAAAAAATTAAAACTTTATTTAATTTGAAACCTATGATGTATAATTGATTAAATGATTATGACAAAGTCTCTTAGAATTATTAAATTTTATTTTATATTATTTACTTATTTTTAATATTTACTAAAATTATTTTAAATTTTCTTTATTATAAGTATTTTTCGAAACTTCTAAAAGTACACTGGATAATTAGACAAGCGTTGACAAAATTCTAATGACAAAATTCTAACATAAAATTTTCTTCCTTTTCAAAAACTAAAAGCTAATAACTAATTAAATTAGAAGACAAATACAAAGATTAAAAAAAAAAAAAAACTCAATACATTCAAGAGGAGGCTGGAAACGTTTCAACCGGAGACGATGTTCAGATCTCTATGGTTGCAGCAGACATAGTTACCCTAGGAAAGATTTCGGGTTCGCCGATCTCAATCAGCTCGTTAGTGGACGGGTTCAGTAGATAACAAACCTGGGTACCAAGTTTACTCAGAAAAATATGGCCGCGCCACTCTGCAGTACACCCAATACCACGAAAATTTTCAGGAATAACACTTTGAATAACCCAATCGTTTTCCTCAGCATTATATTTCATCAACTTTGTTTTAGTGAACGCGTACAAGTGCCCTGAAGCAACTATGCACCGCAACATGTACGATCGCTGGAACTTCCACATATTATTCACCATTGTCCACACGCCCGTCTTTGGATAAAAAATTTCTGCATTCTTTCCACGTTCCACCATTGTTGGGTCATTGTTGGAAGAATATCCCATCTGTCTTCTTCCACATTGTAAGCCTCTGCTGCCAATAACCTACGTTCGCTGTATCTTCCTGCCCTCCCTCCCGCAATGTAGATAAGCCCCGCAGTGGAAGATACGGAGCAGGCGAAGCCGTGCCTTTTGGTGGGCATGTCGGCTCCTCTGCTCCATTTGGCAGACGCAAAGTAAAAAATATAAACCGTCTTCATGTTGCTCGAGCTTTCTGGATGATGTTCGCCAATAACAACTAGCTTCCCATTAACTCCAACGCAAGCACATAACAATGGATTTCCAGTAGGGAATTCGGAATTCGGAGGTAGGTTTTCCCAGGTGCGCATGCCAGGGTCCAACACTACTATTCCGCTGCTAGGTGGAACTCGATTTCTCAGATACTTCACCATACATATCAACAGTTCCGTTGTTCCAGCGCTCATTCGGTCCTTGTAGAACATGAGCTCGTTCACTGTCTCTCTCCATTTTCTGCACACAAGTTTGAGCGTAGAGTGCCATTTGTAGGGCACTCTAAGCAAACAGTTTCTAGCTACATCATCTGGAATATTAGGAATGATCTCCTCATGTTGTTGGAGTGCTAGCCTCTTTGATATAGGCATCATGGTGTTGGATTTGACCTGAAATTCAACAATTTAAACAAAAACTCAAAACTAAAAATCATTGCTAACAAAATCTGATATTATCAACTTACTTAAATAATGGTATTAATACTTCATTTAAAAAAACATGAAAATCAAATATGGTACCAGAGAAAAGTCACTCATAATCAATATACATAGCTCAATCCATCTGTTCTGAATCACAACTGGTTACTTTTATGTGTGAAAATGTTGAGTAAAAATACAAATTCATTGTACGCTAAGTAAAAACTTAATTCATAAACTTAATTCATTGTAAAAATAGTTGGAGATGAATCTCACAAAATACTGATATGAAAACTTGTAAATCATTAGTCTGCCCAAATCATGAATCCGTTACTAACAGATCGCGAGATCAATAGGAACACTGATAGACAGAATCAATCGGAACACCGATGGATGGCTTTCAAAAAGATCGTGAGATCAATAGGAACATTGATAGACAGAATCAATCGGAACACCGATGGTAAATCCATTACTTACAAAGATAGAAAGATAGTGAGATCAATCAGAACACTGATGGACCAATCAATAGCTTTAAGTAGAAATCGCAAATCACTTGTAAATAATGGGGGTTAATATATAGCCAAATTTGAATACGAGGTTTTGAGTGTAGACGAACTTAAAGACTTAACTTTAACAGGTTAACACAACGGAAATAGGAATAAGAGGTTTTGACCAACTTAACTTTAACATTACAAAAAATGTGAAAGGTGAAATGACTTTAACTTATTATTAAGTTATTTTTAATAATGGCTTTAACTTATTATTAAATTATTTTTAATAAAACCTTGACCACTGTGGTATATGGTAGGGGTTTTAGTGGGTCCGCAAATTAATTTGTAGAAAATATGAACTTATAAAAAGACCATCATTGGTGGCTAAGGTCTTGACCTG
Organism: Pinus albicaulis; assembly: GCA_034641835.2. Taxonomy (NCBI): domain Eukaryota; kingdom Viridiplantae; phylum Streptophyta; class Pinopsida; order Pinales; family Pinaceae; genus Pinus; species Pinus albicaulis. The sequence goes on from JAXQQM020062495.1 coordinate 233,991, forward strand.
GTTTACCAATTGCTCTCATACAAAATTTGAACACGCTATCTTTGATAGATGTAGTCTTGACTCGGTCATTTATTATCAATTTAATTTTCGCGTATTATTAAAAAATGTGAACGTTGGAAATGGTTTTAATTTTGTTTTATTTTTTTATTTTAAAATGAAAGCACAAAATACGGAGTATTTTTCCACATTTACTTACGCAGTTTTTCTCAAAAGAGAATATCGACCCTAATTATGGAGCTTTACTCCAAAAGTAAAGATTTGGTGGATCTTGGAAATATTTTTAACCTTTTCATTTTTCTTTTTCATTTTATTAATTTGGGTAAAACATTGATCCTAATTATGGAGCCTTGTCCCACATAGAAACATTTGGTGGAATTTGGAAACGGTTTAAATTTGTTGTTCTTTTTTCTTTCTCATTTCACTTAATGTGGAATGAAAGTAGGAGAAATTTGGAGTACCATTTAGGTAAAACATGGATGCACGGAGCTTTTTTTGGAAACATTAGGTGGATGTTGGAAATTGTTTTAATTTTAATTTTAATTTTTTTTAGTTTTATTTGGAATGAAAGCACAAGAAACCCAAAATACTTTCTCAAATTTCGTGTTGGACTTGAAATAGTTTTTATTTGTTTTACTTGACATATAAATTAAATCACATTTCGTTTTGGGCTTGGAATAACTTTTACTTGTTTTACTTGTACGACTATATAAATTAAATGACCACTAAATGTGGATGGGCATCAATCCATCATAAGCATCAAAACACATCTCACATTCATAAAAACTAATTAAATTACAACTTTATTTTAAATTATTATTAAGCATCAAAACACATCTCACAATGATAAAAATTAATTAAATTACAATTTTATTTCAAATTATTATTATTAGTTAGAGGGAGGATCCCGAGATGGAATTATTTAGTGACTTACTTACAGACCTACGGCTTGTGGATATCCCTACGGTGAATGGTAAGTATACATGGAATGACATAAGAGGGGTTGCCCATCAACTGGCCACAAGATTGGACAAAGTGATAACCTCTGAAGATCTAGTGAGTGTGGAAGTATACTATGAAGCAAAAATACTTCCTACCTTAGGGTCAGTTCATTGGTCGATAAGCAGACAGATCGATATGGAGGAATGCCAGAAGAAACAACCATTTCGATTTGAGGCCTTCTAGTTAAGAGACCCCAATTTTCTTGAAAAAGATAAAGGATGGTGGAAGGCAAATCAAATTCAGAGTAGAAACAGGATGCACTCTTTTCAGCTAAGATTGAAAAGCTTGAAACAAGAGATTAAAAAGTGGAATAAAAATGAGTTCAGAAACATCCATTAGGAAAGGAAAGGCTGCAGGGTGAAATGAAGCGAGTTCAGTAGCAGATGATTGTAAATGGCAGGTCTGAATAATTAGTCCTCCATGAAGGTAACATTCTAATTCAATTAGAATAACATAGAAAACAAGAAGAGGTGTTATGGAAACAAAAGTCCTGAATTTAGTGGCTCAAAGAAGGGGATAAAAACATAAATTGTTTTCACAAGGCAATGATCCAACGATGACACCATAATCAGATATTTTCCCTAAAGGACCCTGTAGGAAATCGAGGTCTCCAACACAATGAGATGGAAACCCTATTGGTCAGCCATTTCAGAGAGATACTCACATAACCTAATAACAATAGAGGCGCAATTATCAGTCATATCACGATAAATATACCAACTCTAGTCACTAGAGACCAAAACATGACTCTCCTCGGGGACATCACTTATGAAGAGGTGGAAGAAGTAGTGAGGAATCTGCCGAAAAACAAAGCCTAAGGCCCTGATGGTTTTACTGCAGAATTTGTCCAAGCAGCCTGGTCTTTCATTAGAACAAATATTTGGGAAATGGTAGAGGAATCCCAACGATCACGTCAGATCTATCCAAACCTTTACTCAACCTTTATCTCTCTAATTCCTAAGCAGGAAAACATTGATGTCCTAGCATGTTTCACACATATAGCATTATGTAATGTCATTTATAAGATTTTATCGATAATCATAGTGAATAGGTTGAAACATATTCTCCCGAATCTTATCTCTCCAGAATAGACAGGTTTTGTGAAAGGAAGAAAGATTTTGGATGGGATAGTCATGGCACAGGAAGCTAGACAGTGTCTCCAAACTCTTAAAGTGAAATATATGATGATAAAAGTTGACCTTTCTAAAGCATATGATCGTTTAAGTTGGTCTTATCTTAAGGCACTGCTTGAAGGCTTTGGCTTTGATAGAAAATGGATTCTTTGGATATTGTCATTTATCTCCTCCCCTAACTTCTCAATCCTTCTGAATGGTATTCCCTCTGATCCTAGCTTCATGAAGGCGGCCCCCTATCCCCTTTTCTTTTCATTATATCAGTTGAATTCCTTGGCCACCATATTAAATCAAATATTCACGAAGGTCAACTGAACGGGATGAATCTTTGGGGTCCTCATATCACCGTATCCCATCAACAATTTTTTTATGATAGTTTGCTCTTTTGTCAAGAAAAATTGCAAGAATATAAAGTCATTTTATTTGTTCTAAATGATTTTATGAAGGCATCAGGCACAGTAATAAATAATGACAAATCTAATGTTTACCTTTTCAATACTAATTTTGTGTCCCAATGCTTCTTGTCTCGCACTTTGGGATTCCATTTAGGCTCCCTCCCCATGAAATATTTAGGCATACCCCTCAGTAGTAATTCCCTCAGAGTTTCAGGTTGGAAAAATCTCTTGAAACGTATACAAAATATTCTCCATAATTTTGCCTTCAAGGTTCTTAATGCCCCTAGTAGGGTGGTTCTATTACGATCAGTTCTGCAATCTATCCCTATTTATCAGCTATCTGGCCTGGCTGCGCCTAAAATAATCTACTCCAATATAGTTAATATTTGTAAAAAATAATTTTGGCAGGGCTCTCAACAAACCCAAAAGTGGGCTCTCCTATCCCCGGAAAAGCTTGCGAAACTCAAAAAAGCATGGGGTTTGGGTTTACGGGACCTATATATCTTGAATCAAGTAATGGGAGCTAGATTATGGTGGAGATGGTTGTTGGAAGTTGGGTTCAACGCTCCCTGTGTGCTTCACGACATGGACTAACCGCCTTTCCTGGATCCTAACTCTGGAGATTGTAGTAGAGACTAATGCCTGTGGGTTTTGTTCTAACGACAATTGTGATTCCAACAAGTGGTATTAGAGCGATAGGTCTCGAGTTTGAAACTCACTCGGCTCGCATTAGGGGGGAGATTGTTGGACATTGTGTTCAACGCTCCCCGTGTGTTTCGCGACATGGACTAGCCACCTCTCATGGATCATAAACCTGGTGATTGTATCAGAGACTAACGGCTATGGGTTTTTGTCTAACGGAAATTGTGATTCCAACAATGGCTACAAGGAAGTCCAGACTTATGGAAATTTATATGGCAGAGGAAATATAAAATGCCTCACACCATTGCAGCCAAACTTAAAGTCACTGCAACTCCAAAAGGATCCAAAATCTAGAACCTAGCGGCCAACAATAGAGACCTCATACTGGAGCATATTTTCTGGGAAATTAGGGGAGGAAAAACAATCCTATTCTGGGAAGACTCATGGCAGCAAAGAGAAAAATTATTCAGCAACCCAGACCTAGGGGGAATCTTCCTATTCACCATTCAACCAAATATACGATTTGTAGCAAATTATTGGAGTGGGGAGAGTAAAGAGAAATGGAGAAAATTGAAATTAAAGCCATAATGGCCATATGCCCCATAACCCATCAATGACACAACTATGAAAAATAAATGAAAACAATAAAATTGATGACAGCTACAGGATAAGACATTATACGTTGGGGATATCGAACTAAAGGAATTTTTATAATACAAGAAGGTTACTATATCAAATATAACAATATGCACATTATATTAGTGCCAATATGGAAAAAAATATGGGCTACCAAACACTCGCCGAAAATAAAATACTTTCTCTGGCTAGTAAGTCATAAAAAAATCCTTACTTGGGACCAATTGCAAAAAAATTGGATGCAAGGGCCTTCTCAGTGGATAATGTGTAGTGGACATGCTAAAAGTATAATTAAAATTTTGAATACCTGTGCAGTTGCTAAATCACCCTGGCTAAACATCTCCATGGTTTTCCAACAAACTGACCGAGAAAACACAAGCATAAAACAAACTATAGTAAACTAGAGGAAATAGGGATATACATGTGAAGTCTTAAATAAAGTATGGAGGTTTTCAATTGGTTTTCTTATATGGGCTATCTGGAAAGAAAGGAACCGAAGAATTTTCAAGGATGAGAGGAGACAAAAAGAAGAAATCTGGCAGGCGATCTTGGAAAAAATTTGAGAAACAATGCTAGCAGAGAAATGGATAGATGATGACTGAAAAGCTAATGCCAATGAGGCCAGAATCCTTACCCTGCTCAACCTGAAACCAAAAATGTTGGCGCATTTTATGTGGAAAATGAAACTGTTAAGACAAAACTCTCATAACAATTTCCAGCCGCCTCAGCCAGGGTTCCTGAAATTCAATTACGACGGAGCTTCTAAAGGAAATCCAGAAAAACCGGGAGAAGGTAGTATGATCAGGAAATCACAATGTGTAATATGTAGAATATATGCAATGGAACTAGGTTTTTCCACCAAAAATGAAGCAGAACTTCTAGCAGGAAAACATGGCCTAGAAATAGCTATTCGAGAACAATACCATAGAATCACCGTGGAAGGGGATTTGGCTGTGGTTATAGGGGTATTGCAGAAACTGCAACAGGGTAATACATGGGAGAAAATCAGCCAAATTTGAAGGACAATATATATTATGAATGAAATTAGTCTCATTATCAAAGGAATCAGGTATCTCATCCCATCTCATGTCCGTAGATCGCTGAATAAGGCGAAAAAATTTCTAGCGAACTAGGGTTGTGATCATGCAGGAGGACATATATATATGAAGCAAGCATCCATGGCTCGTAATATAGACTTACACCATCTCTAGATAATTGTAGATAGAGAAATGGAGAGGTCTCAAGATCCCCAATCAGGGTGCCACACGGGTGAAGGACAATGTGAGGTGGCATGTAATTTTTTGCCCCACATGGTCATTGGAGAATAAAACGGCAACATAAACCAGTAGTGGGTCGGCGTAGCACTACAACACCATGCTTTCCTTTATGATATCCAACGAATATGGAGATAGCCAATTAACACTGTCAGAAATACTTAGGAAATAGTGCCACCGGGTGAAAGGTTTAATGAATGACAATAATAGGAACAACTGCATTGTCTCTCAGTTGAAGCTTCAGGCGGAATGTGAAGGTGCAGGTGCAGACAAAGAGGTGAACCACAAGCTCGAAACTTTGTGACAAAAAAAATTCAAGTGGTATGTCATTCATCTTCTGACAATGTATGCCTTGTCTAATTTGATTTTTGTTGCACCTTTCCCTGTTCTAGATGGTGGTTTAAAATTCATTCAGACCTTTCATGGCTTTCAATTATGCAGTCATAGTATGATGGATGTCGACAGTCATAGTTTTTGCTCGTTTTGTGGCTATAATACCTGCTCAGAACTGCCTCGGATTTTAAATTTCCTTTTATTCGTGTCGCTTGGTTTTGTTTTGAGTCCTATAGGGGTTACAAGTCTAGGTTTTAGCATTCATGTCGGGGTTAAAAATTTAGTTGCAGTTGGTCTTCATTCTTGGGTCAATGTGGTTATTTTTGGTTGTTACAGTTCCTCTGGTTCCTATTATATGATAGATAAATCCAGGTTTCTCGAGAATTCATAGAATCATGAATTGGCCTAGATGGCTTATCATGACTGCCCAATGGCTCAAAGTCTTCCTCTTTTTTTATTTGGCATTCTGCATTCAATCATTCATAATGCAGGTTTTCGGTTGTCGAGAGGGGTATTTATTCTTAATCATCCATTCCTCTCGTGCATGCTTCACTTCTAGGGTGTAGTCCTGAGATTTCGCATGCATCTGCACTGGATAGTGGTATCGCAGTTTCACATGCAATTCTACATGCATTGTATTTGTATATGGGTAGAGGTCTCGCAGTCCTATATGCTTTTCCTACCTATGTATGCCACATTTTTTCTTTCAATACTTAAGTCTAGGAGTCGTCGGTTGACCATGCATTGCTACCTGGCCAGTGGTGGCCTCACTAAGCTCACTTATGTGGGTCCCTTTAATTGTTGCTTATACAGAACAAGAATTGACAGTCTGTGAAAATACACAAGGTTCCATAAAGTTTGTACAGGTGGTTATCAAGAACTCGATAACATAACTCTAAAGCACTATCAATGTAAAATGAATATAAATAATGTTAAAAATGAAGATAAGGGAAAGGGGAAACAGAATCCGACAACATACGCAGCTCGAACTAGAAAACAAGGAAGAAAGAAATAGGTCATGGAAAGCCTCTTCGGCGAATTTTCTCAAGGGAATCCACCACAGATCAAGAATATGATTGCTGGCTAGGAAAAAGAATGTAACATAAAAGAGGATATAGAAATCCAGGAAGAGGCAATGGAGCTCATCAAAGACCTTGGAAATACTAGAGGAAGGCTTTCCCTCTTTCACCAGTCCATTCATACTTATTAGTCAATTAAATGTGTTCTAGAAAAATCTCTTCTAAGTATTTTGGAAATGGGAAGAGACACTAAGGTTGCCTCAACACTGCAAGATAATAAACAAGAAATTCAAGAAATCTGGGTCTCACAACAACATGGCTCGGTTTGTATCGGCTGAATAGATCGTCAGCTACAAGAAATGTAGCAAGTACATATGTCAGGGTCAAGAATGAAGGACACGACTTCAATAGATTCTTTTGATGATGATTGAAAATCCTTTCTATGCTTCTTATATATGTATTTTGAGGTTAACATTTACTTTTTATAGTTTCCATATGTCAGATATAGTTACTCTGAAATATCTACTAGTACAAGACTAAAATTGTTTCAATACTCTAAGGATTTTAATGCTTTGAGGTGGCCAATAGACCAGGTTTCCTTCGAGCAGGTTGAGACCACCAAATTTTGATATGTTGAACTTTCCATTTTTTTATAATAGAAAATAGGCAGGCACTACTAAAATTACAAAAAAAAAATTATTATTATTAGTTATAAAAAAATAGTATATGAATTAAACAATATACCTAACCATGGAGATTCACCCCACTTTACCATGGAATTTATTAATTTGTAAATAGATTTTGTTACAATACCATGGGCCAATACTATTTATCCATACCACATACACAATATGACACTTGTTGATTGGAATTTTCTTTAATTAATTAATTTGAGATAAGTTAATTAAAAGAGAATAATTAATTGAAGAGAAATCTAAAGCCTTGATCTATGTATACTACAATGTATATTCTGGCATATTCCATGGAGGATATATATCCACCATCCCCCTAATATCTATTGATAATTAAATTACAAATCTTGAAGGTATATTCTAAAATAGATATACTTATCAATATAATTAAGCTATTTTTAATAAAATTTGAGCCCTATACCAAATTCATATTAGATGGTAAGTTTTAAAGTTAGCCCACAAATTGATTTTATTCTAACTTATAGATGAAATGACCTTTTTCATGACCATTTTTCTGGTTAATTTTAATCAAAATAAGACGTATATTTTTAAATACATGAATTTTAATTGTTTAATATGCATAATTAAAGTGCCCTAGTGGTTTTTCAGGGTGTTGAATCCATTTATAAATTCAAAAATATATTTTAAATAAAAAAAAATCTTAAAATTGTATTTCCTGATTTTGGTCAATTCCATTTATGAATTCAAAAATGTATTTTAAATAACAAAAAATACTAAAATTGTATTGCCTGATTTTGGTGAATTTCGATGAAATTTCAGGGTGTTGAATGAATTTATGCATTCAAAAATGTATTTTAAACAATAAAAAATCTAGAAATTGTATTGTTGGATTTTGGTGAATTCCAATGAAAAATTCTACTTTGTCTAAATTAGACTACGTCATAAATTAATAATAATAATGATAATTATGACATATTATTAATATAAAAGGGAAATAAAATAAATTATTATGCGAATATTAACTTTTGAATCATTGAAAATAGAGACTTTGACTTATTTAAAAATTATAGATATAATTAAACTATTTTTAATAAAATATGAACCCTATAAAAAGGGATATTGGATAGGTAAGGCTTTGCCCAGAAATTACTTTGGAAGAAAATTTGAATGTTATAACTAATGACAATGTTATAACTAATGAGGATGTTGAACTAGTCATAATTTGAATGTAATAAAAAATGAGAATATGAAGTGGTTATTCTAAGAGATGTGTACGCGTTAAGAGTTTGGGTCTAGAAGGTGTACACGTGAAGAGATTGGGTCCTTCTAAGAGCTTCATAGACAAAGTTAAGATGGATCTTGGATGGTTTAATTATTAATTATAGACAATTATGATTATAATTATGAATTTTTTGGTTTAATTTCCCCCCTTGAATAGGCTTTATTACTTTGGGTTCTCATAAACTTGGAGCTAAAAAAACCATTTTGTACTTGACCCAATCAAGTTAAAATTAACTACCAGATAATTATGATTATTATGTTTCACATCCATTGATAACAGTATGGTATATGGGACCTTAATAATGTAAGAGATTAGCTCGTATATTGGACCTTAAGAATGTAAGAGATTAGTTGATATTGTTTAATAGTATATTTATATAATACAAAAGGAGGAAAAGAAACCTTCCTGGATCACTACAATGTTGATTTAACAAGTGAAGAATGTTGATAGTGTGGAAAATATTTTGAAAATTCGAATAAATCAGAGTAAGAGTAGGGAAATCAAAGAGAAAATGTTTTTCATCTTCAACCCTCGTAGTATCACAAAGGTGACAAAATATTTTTCTCCAGGGTGTTTTGGTAATTAACTAATTCTCGATTTCACTTTGAAAGTGTGAATTGGTTATTACCTTGGAAATATTAATTGGCTTTGCAGCACTGGTCATGACATAAAGATAATTCTAGTTATCAAGATTGGGGTTGATCATGTCCTTATAATACCTTAGATTCCTCTTTCATTATAAGTACTTATCTTCCCACAACTTGTCCTTAAGTTGAAAAGTAATGAAGATTTTAATATTTTCCTTGTTCTCCATGATAATCTCATGTTTTATCCCCCAATGGACTGAGCATCCTTATGTCATTCGTGTTTGAGTCAGAAGTGGGGGTTTTGGATAGAGTTAGAAGCAATTTTGGGGAACCTCTTGGATTCATGTTGTATAGATTCTTCTTATACATGAGATACCTAATAATGGTAATAATTTCAATAGGGGGATGATAGCTTCAATTAGGAGTATAGTGTTTACAAGTGGAACTAGGTCATTCTTCATATCGATTGTGTAATTATGCATTTTATGTAAATAAGACAAAGATAATAAAATGTATCTGTTTTGTACTTGCTTCATGGGTTTCATGAGAAATTATTATAGGTAAATAGAATTCTTCTTGATGTATATTAGGATTTGTCTTCTAGATATAAATGTAATTAAGATTCATGACCATGAAGAGTCAAGTCAAGAAAATATGCTCTGAGATATTGTCATAATACCGTGAAAAATGGCTCATGTTTGATGCATAAAGATATTGCTTACATAACGTTGGAAAATAAGCTCTTATTTTTGGCCTATATACAATAGTGGATTCAACCCTCTATCATGTTGGTAGGTCAACCTAAACAAAAGTACATTAACACTATATATATGTATGTGTTGCAAATCATTTGAAGACAACAACTACGGATGGTCAAAGGACGCGGATCACTCTTGGAACCATTCCATCTGTTAATATGTGAGTTAAAAGGAAGTTGCGTATGTGTTGTATATATGCAAGTAAGAATAAACAAATGAGGATTTGTTTTGAGAATCATTATAACACAAAAGAATGTGGATCAACCTAAGGCAGAATGTGGATCAACCTAAGGAAGAATGTGGATTAACCTAAGGAAGAATGTGGATCACCATAAGGCAGAATGTGGACAACCTGAAGTAGATTGCGGACTGTTTAAAAGAAGTGCGGATTGATCTAAAGAACCTACAGACCATTCTGTGGATAAAGTGCAGATATTTTATGAGTTTTGTAGAGCTGAAAAATGCAGTCTTTAAAGATGAGAATAGGGATTTTAGTGAGAATTTTATGAGGTGATTTCAAGTGTGAAGAAAAATTAACCATAGCATACTTACCTGTGATTAAAATGCGAATTCGAAGTATGGATTCCTTTGTGTAAAAGTGTGGCTTCTCTCTAAAGTAGAAAAGTGTTAAGTTCAGGAAGAAATGTGTATCACTATGATGTATGAATGTGAACCTAAGGGTCATTGGTGGATAAGAAAAGAGAGGAAGTTAAATCAATGATTTACCTTCCCTTGCATAGTTCATAAAAGAAAAGAAAATACATGTTGGTGCAAGTAAGAAAGGTCAACATTTAAGATCAACAAAGAACAAAAAATAAAAGGTAACAAGGTCTTGGAAGTATCCGTAGGTCAAGGGTCTTGGCCATGGTACTTGTCATTTGAAAATCTATAAGAATAATTTCTCGTGGGTTTTCCTCTCCAAGCGGGAGATGTTTTTCCCTAGCTCTAGGAGCCTAATTTGTGTGTCTCATGTCTTTTGATAATTGACTTGATGAAAGATTCAATAAGATAACGAAGAGAAAACATAAGTAACTCAGTAACCTCACAAGTATTTATCAAGAAAAGAATTTTGAATTATTCACTAGCCCTCCAAATTCTCAACAAATAGGGTAGGGAGTATTCCCTTTAATATTGAGTTTATAGGTTACAAATTTCTTTTGGATAAGATCAATATTAATCCATGATTATCTAGATATACTACAACCCAAAACTTCACATCCATATAAAATTATAGGTGTAATGAGAGTCTCAAATAGGAACCTTTTTTTACTCCAAACCAAAAGATCACTCAACTTAAAATATTTTTTCAATCCCATAATAAGTTTTCCAAGCTCCAATTATACTTTTCTCAATGCTATAATTCCAATTGAGATGGTGATGAATGTCAATTCCGAGATATTTGTATGACGATGCTTTCTCCAAATATTTATTATCATAAATGAAATTGTCATAATTGATCTTTTTGGATTTAATTATTATGATTCTATTCTTTTTGGTATTAACAATCATAACCATTTTGTATCTATAATCTTGGAGGATTCTAAGATGATTTTCGAGATCATCATGGCTCCTAAATAGAAGAATAATATCACCAGGATAAAGGAAAAGAGTAATGTTGGAGAATGCAGTAGGGACGTTATTAATTCAGATTGTCCTTAACCCTACTAATTTCTTGTGAAATTTATTTATATTCTTATGTTTCTTTATTAAATATTTTTCATCAAACCATTATCAAGTCCAAAAAAATAGAGATAATGGAAACAAGTATTAGTCTCCCGGCCAGGGAAAAACCCCTCCAAAGGGAAAACCCATAAAATCTCTTCTCTTCTTATATAATCTGGTTCAAATTATAAAACCAAGACCGAAAACCCTAGACCAAGTCCTCCTGTAAGAAATAAGTCAACCCTTCCTATTAGGTGAAAGATCAACCAAGAAAACATGAGTCAATCCTGCTTCAACCAACTTCTATCTTCAAATTTGGCATGAAGCTTCAACCTGCAATTTTAACCTATAATTCAAACCTCCAATTCTAACCTTCCAAATTCTAGAAAAACCCTAACCTTCACACGTGTGAGAGAATAAGTCCCTAAAAGATATTTCCCTTATTTTCCTGTCTTCTACTTTCTTCCTTGACCTTCACTTTAGGTTTATTGCTGTTCCTAGCTACGGATCAATCTTCTTGATTGATGAGATCAAATCAATGCTAAATGAGGTCGAATATGCTTCTATTTATAGCCTTTTCATGAGGTCAAATTCCCTTCTTTAGGCTGAATTATCACTTCCAAGGTTGACTCGTGTGAGGAGGATTATAGAGATTTCTAGAATCAAAATCAATATCTTCTACATGTTACAAATTTCCCAATAGGGTCTTATACAAATGAGGACTCGTTTGAATCAAGAAAATTACTATTTTGTCATGACCAATCCTAGAAGCTTGGAGAACATGCTTTGACATATATGAATGTAGAAATTATATACATTAAGCATGCATACATCCAGATTCCCCTGATCTCACAATATTTAACTTCTTGCAAAATATAGAATCATTCCACTGTTAATATTTTGTGGAAAATTAATTTCAAACACACGTGAAGCATAAATAAAAATGATCGCACATAACATACTTGCTTTTCGGGAAAGCCTAAAGCTAAAAAACCCCAACTATCATATATTATGTATCATGGAGATCATATAACAATCTCATACAAAGCTCAGTACATCAAGCTCTCAGTACAATCAATTGTCACACACTAACAAGATGAAATATTCAAATCCATGCATTGATTTATGCCTTCCTGAGAGCCTGCCTCCATTGCACAATCCCTGCTGAAGAATAGCAATGAATGAATTCTAATTACCATTTCCTTGACTACACAATCCTCATTGGAAACTCCAATATGTGTGTGATGCAACCAATGCATCACTATAGTCACAACAGATATTCCATCTTGCCCTTTCACCTATCACTCCAGTGGGTCTCCACTGGAACGAACATGCACTGTAGTTAACTGTTGTATTTTTTCAATTGATTAATGAGTTATTATTTGTGAATTAATTAACTAATTAATTCACTCCACTCTCACTAGTGTATCATTCAGTTAGACTAGATACAACTAGCTCAACTGAGTCTAACTGATTACAACTCCATTAACTACTCTTCCAACTCTATCATAACTTTGCCACTTCAGTTATAACTGAGTCCTCCATGCATAAACCACTAGTAAACCCTAGGAATTGGGTAATTCCTTTAGCCCACTAAATTGTCAAATCTGTTCACTAAAATAAAGTGATCCAAGAGAATAAGTTGTTGTTGATTGTTAGATTATTATTAAGAGCTAATAATAATCGACATGCATCTATTTTTAGATCGACGATCTATAAATATACTTCACCCAATATTCTAAAAATAGAATTTCATCTATTTTTCCAACTTGACCAACCATCCACAAATAGCATCATGCAACTTCTGAAATATGATCACCATGTCTAAAAATAGACATAGTCTAAAAATAGAGTTGGGGAAAAAATACCCTGTGGGCCCACCTAGTGAAGGCGACTCATTTTCACTAAGCTCATCATCTTGTTGAATCTCAACACTACCTCCCAACAAGATAGGGATTATCCTTCACCCCGATCTTGCCTCTATGGTATTCAAATTTTCTCTTGGTGACCACCTTCATCAGAATGTCTACATCTTAATCTTTTGTAGGAATGTACTAAAGCAACATGATCATCCGCTACACACAATCTTTGATATGATGATACCAGATATCAATATGTTTAGATCTATCATGAAACACAGGATTAATCGAGAGTTCAATGCAACTCTAATTATCATAATGTATCACTGTAGGATCTAAATGTGAACTGAAAAAAATCGACCAGGATCTTCCTCATCCAGATAGCCTCACATGTAGCTTGACTTGCTGCCATGTATTCTGCTTTCGCTGAACTGAGTGACACGAATATTTTTTCTTGTTGTACCAAGAAACTGTTATAGATATGATACTGAAAATCCCTCCTGATGTGCTCTTTCTATTTGTTGAGCTACCTACCCAATTTGCATCAGTGAATCCATGCAACTTCAGCTCATCCGTCTATCTGTACCATAAGCCATACTCAGATGTGCCCCTGAGATACCTTAGGACATGCTTTCTTGCCTTCCAAAAGATCTTGATAGGCTTAACCATCACTTGTGAAAGCTGGTTCACTGCATAGCATATGTATGGTCTTGTATTAACTAAATACATCAGTGAACCCACCAACTGTTGATAAATAATGGCATCCACTACCTCTGTCGATGTAGCATCCTCTTTCCTCCAATTTCTTGGAAGAGGAGTGTTGATAGGCTTGCAGCCTTGCATGTGAAACTTCTTCAGTATCTCCCGGGCATACTTGCCTTGAGACACAAACAGTTCACCTTCCCGCTGCCATATTTCCAATCCAAGGAAATAATGAAGGAGGCCCAAATCCTTCATCTCAAACTCCTTTGCAAGATCTGCCTTGCATGAGTGTATCAATTTCTCATCACCCATTATTATTAAATCATCAACATAAAGAAAAATGATTAAAAGCTTACCCTCCACCACAATTTGGTATAGGTTTGCATCCGCCTCACTCTTGGTGAAGCCAAGTCTGATGAAATAGCTATCAATCCATGTGTACCAAGCACGAGGTGCTTGCTTCATCCCATACAACGCTCTTTTGAGCCTGCACACATGTGACTCACTGCTGAAGATCTAAAATCATTCAAGCTGCTCAATGTACACCTCTTCCTCAATGATCCCATTAAGCAACGCAGTCTTCACATCAATGTGCCAACCCATTTGCGCTGAGAGAGCAAGGATGGTCCGTATTGAACCATACCGTGCGAAAGGTGCAAAGGTTTCTTCATAATCAATCCCCTCGATCTGTGAGAAGCCCCAAGCAAAGAATTTTTCCTTATACTTCTCGATGCTCTCATAAATAGATTTCTTTACCTTGAAAATCCATCTTGATCCTACCACTGATTTACCCACCAACCTTGGAACAATCTCCCAAGCACTATTTCTGACAATGGATTCATACTCCTCCACCATGGCATCTTCCCATGTGGGCTCCTACATTGTTTCTTCAAAAGAAGATGGCTCTGTCACGGTACACTTGCTGATAAGAGCCATGTATCTAGTATAACGGTCAGGTGACTGTCTCTATCTGTGCTATGATGTAGGGACTCCTACATTCTTTGCCACATCAACCTTCAGTCTCTCAGCTTCTGTGGTACAATTTCTACCTTGTCGAATGTTTGGTTCTACATGAGTGGACTCCTCCACTCCATGAATATACTCTTGTGGCTGATCCACGTCTGGAGGCTCATCTTTCGAAACAAATAGTTCCTCCACTACATGCAAGTCTAGCTCCCTCTCAAACATAGCTTTTGCAGCACCCACGATCGTTTTGTTCTTCCTCTCTGCGACCCCATTATGTTGTGGGTTATGAGGCGCTATGAGTTCTCTCTGAATCAATTCTTTGCTACAGAAGTCTTTGAATTCACCTGATATATATTCACCACCATTATCGCTCCGTAGAGCTTTCACTTGCTTCCCTGAATCTTTCTACACCAATGCTTTAAACTCACAAAAATTTGAGAATGTTTCTCTCTTCTTCTGCATGAAGAAGATCCAGCATCTACGAGAATAGTCATAAAAAAAAATAACATAATACCTATGTTTTTATGTTGAAGCAACCGAGAAAGGTCCACACATGTCTGTGTGAATTCTCTCAAGGATCACCGAAGCACGATTCTCCGTCTCATGAAAGGTGGTCTTCACAAACTTACCCATAGTACATCCCTTGCACTGATCTGACTGCGCAAGAGTACCCTTGGGAAGTCCAGTAGAAATCTGCTGTGAAATCTTCAAATCAGCATGGTGAAGATGGCCCAATCTCCTGTGCCATAATTCGCCCTCATCCTGGCTCACCACTTCTTCTGCTTTTCCCATCATCGCAGCGTAGCCATGTGCCTCCAGCTTGTAGATATTCTTAACTCGAATCCCTATCTTCTTGGTTTGACCTGTTGTTTTATGTCAAAGGAAATATTTTCCCTCACTGAAAACAACATCATAACCTTTGTATTCCAACATTGACCTAGACCAAGTTCTTCTTTAGACTTGGAACATGCATAACATCCTTCAACAATAATGGATTACCAGACTCCCTCTCAAAGGTAATGGTACCAATGTCGATCGCACTGTATCGACCATTTTCACCCATCTCTATATGCATTTGGAGGTCCTTCTCCTTGAGATCACTAAACAACTCCTTGTCTCCCACCATATGGAAAGACGCACCACTATCAAGATACCACAACAATCTCATTGTGCTTGAAACCAAGCATGCGATCAAAGAGAAATCAAGTTCAAATTGCAAGGCTACGGCCTCTCCATCTACAGCTCCAGTAGTCTTCTTGTTCTTCTTCTTTTGTGGGCAGTTTGTGTTGAAATGCCCATGTTCGTCACAATGAAAACACTTCACCTTGGACAAATTCTGATTCTTGCCTTTAGCTTTGGATTTTGAAGGAAATTTCGTCCCCTTCCCTTTCCTTGCTTTGGCAGCCAAAGTGTAATTTTATTCATCTTCATTCTTCGATGAAGAGCCATCCCTAGTACTTCACCTTATCTCCTCCTACACAAGATCCAACCAAAGTCACTCCCATCCCAATAGTTTCTCCCGTCCATTGACAGAGTCTTTGTAGCTATGCCAACTCATTGGAAGCCCAAGGAGAGCCAAGCTCACCAAGTCATCATCATCAATAGTAACCCCCACACTTCCTAGATAATCCTTACCGTGGACAGACTTCATGAGATATTTTGGAATATTGTCGCCCTTCTCCATTTTTATTTTTTTGAGCTTGTCTTTAAGCACCAACTTCCTCTGGTCACTTCTGCTTTGGAAAAAATCTGTCAAAGCCTTCCACATTGCAAATGGAATGGCTTTCCTGTGAAGGTTGGACACAATATGGTCCTTCACACCTTCCAACATAATTCTTCTTGTCTTTGCTACCTTCTTTTTCCATACATCAAGTCTTGTAGCATCACTAGAATCCGGCTTAGGATCATCACTATCGATGAACTCCTTCAGTCCATTATTCTCTAGCACTGCCTTCATCCTGTCCTTCTAGGCTATTTAATTCAAGCTTCCATCAAGGGAATACTCCAATCGCAACCCATTGAAATACATTTCAATGTATACTCAACTTCTGCAGCAAATTCGAATTGTCCACCAGCACAAACTCAACATTTCTTCACAATTGCAATATTCAAGTATTAACACTACTCCAATACCATGTAGAAATTATATACATTAAGCATAAATACATTCATATTCCCCTGATCTCACAATATTTAAATTCTTGCAAAATATAGAATCATTCCATTGTTAATCTTTTGCGGAAAATTAATTGAAAACACATGTGAAGCATAAATAAAAACAATCACACATAACACAATTGTTTTTCGGTAAATCCTGAAGCTAAAAAACCCCAAATGTCATATATTATGTATCATGGAGATCATGTAACAATCTCATACAAAGCTTAGTACATCAAGATCTCAATACAATCAATCGTCACACACTAACAAGATGAAATCTACAAATCCATGCACTAATTTCTGCCCTCCTGATAGCCTTCCTCCACTGCGCAATCCCTACTGAAGAATAGCACTGAATAAATTCGAATTACCCTTGCCTTGACTGCGCAATCCTCATTGGAAACTCCAATGTGTGTTTGATGCAACCAATGCATCACTATAGTCACAACGGATAGTCCATCTTGCCCTTTCACCTATCTCTCAAATGGGTCTCCACTGGAGCTGACATGCACTGTAGTTAACTGTTGTATATGTTCAGTTGATTAATCAGTTATAATTTTTGAATTATTTAACTAATTAATTCACTCCACTCTCACTAGTGTATCATTCAGTTAGAATAGATACAACTAGCTCAACCGAGTTTAACTGAATACAACTCCATGTCTACTCTTCCAACTCTGTCATAACTTTGCCACTTTAGTTCTAACTGATTCCTCCATGCTTGAACCACCAGTAAACCCTAGGAATTGTATAATTACTTTAGCCCACTGATTTGACAAATCTGTTCACTGAAATAAAGTGCTCCAAGATAATAAGTTGTTGTTTATTGTCAAATTATTATTAAGAGCTAATAATAATAGACATGCATCTAGTTTTATATCGATGATTTATAAATAGACTTCGCCCAATATTCTAAAAATAGAATTACATCTATTTTTCCAGATTGACCAACCATCCACAAGTAGCATCCTCAAACTTTTGAAATATGATCACCATGTCTAAAAATAGACTTGCGCCAATAATAGCCTTCGTGCCCACTTAGTGAAGGTGACTTATTTTCACTAAGCTCATCATCTTGTTGAATCTCAACAATGAACATAAAAAATTAAGTATGAAACCCATGCTTACTTTTCATTTTTTTTTTCTTTTGTTTTCTTGTAAAATAAGAAATACATCATGACTTAAGTACATTGACAATTATGAAAACTTAAACTATTAAAAAAATGTAGCAAGAAAGAATTAACTTGAATTTAGCCTTGGTCAAGTTAGGTAAATCGAATCTCCACATCAACGAGACAACTTGGAGGCAGTTAAATAGTAGTACATGTCTCTTCTCACTTAGTTAGCTCAATAAATTTGAGTTAGTGGGCTTGTATTTCAATTATGCACACGTGATTACTAAATTTTAGCCATATAGATCAGTTATTTTCATCTATATTAATTTAACTAGTGTGTAACTATTGATAGAGTTAGTTGAAGGTCAGTTGTGCAGTGGGACAATAGTCTAACTCGGGGATATGTTAGTTAACTCATCAATCAACCAAAAATATCTAATCCATGCATGGAATTCAAATTTCTCAACTGAAGTGGAAGAGACAAGGCCAGTGTAACACGCGTTGTATACTAGTTTGAGTGTACATTTGTTGCATGAATTCATGATATCAATCCCTGGGAATTATGTAAGAAAATAAGAGGAAATTCCTTCATTTTAGGAGCTAATTTCCTCAAGGATTGCACAAGGAAATAGGAGACTAGATGAGTGGATAATTGGCTAAGTATTGGCCAAAGTTTCTCACTAAGGAAAGAGAATAATTATTCTTTTTCAAGTTGTGCTGAGAACTAGAGAAAGCAATTGTAATAATTTATTTGTTCAACAAATTAATGCAAAGATGCTTGAATTTTTTTTACTAGATGGGTTCCCCTATAAATCAGTGTGTAGTTGTGTTTTTTCTTATTACATGTCTATGCATGTTATTCTAAATTATGATTTAAATTTCACATATCAGTAGAGTATAATTGTGTCTCTTTTTTTTTTCCAGTTTGAAATATTGAACAATTGCAATTTCTATAAAATGTTTACATGTTGTTAGAGCCCTAAAATCACATTAGGCTAGTATTTCAAACTTGTCTCTCATGAATTTCCAATTTTCAGCTTAAGTGTAGCAGTCTCTGTTTAGATTCGAGAGAATCTCTTTCAACAGACTGAAATTGGAGTATGCTCTTAAGGGTAGCTCAAATTTCATAGCCTATAAGGATCAAATGGAAGTAGTGCTCGATGATAATGGTGCGTTAGAATATATTAAAATTGATATTTCAAAACCTCCACAGATATTTCACAAAAATTAGCACAATGGAAGAAGGGTGTTACAAAGGCCAAGATAATTATTCTAGAAGGTATGAGGGACCATGTGGTCTCAAATATCCATGGAAAATGGAAATCATTTTTTATATGGAAGACACTAACCGAGGTATTAAAAAATAGCAATGACCATAGAAAATTGGCCGTGAAAGAGAAACTTCAAAACTTAAGGATGAAAAAAGATGATACCATTCCACGGTATCTCTATAGATATACACAAGTTTGATATGAGCTTCGAGGGGTTGGGGTGAATGTTACAGAATATCAACTGGTGATCATAGCTCTTCTAGGCCTTCCAAAATCCCAGTGCAACTACTAGGAATCTGTGAATGGAAGGGAAAAAATATCAAATTGGGAAAGGTTGTGGTCTCATTTGGCTCAAGAAGAGTTCAGGAGAAATACCGTAGATGGAACTTCATCTAGAGAAGAGGATGAAGATAATTTTTCCTTGGTTTGAAAGGAGAAGAAGGGAAAAGGAAAGAAGATGCAAATAAAACCTAAATCCAACCAAAATAATGGCAATACGAAAGACTTGGGCAAGATAAAATGTTTCCACCACCAAGAAAACATGAGTTATGACTAAATGTCTACATAACAAGTCTAACAAGAAGACTTCAGGAGGAACAGGAGGTGAAGCATTAGCTTCAAAATTTGAATTATATTTCACCCTAATAACATGCATAGCCAACATTAGATTTAATTAGTGGTGAATGTTGAAAACTTGAAGCTTTATAAGCCTCCTTTGATCATGGACACCAGAGGCTGGAAAGGTTACTACTGTGGATACTTGGGCAAGATACCAGAGGATATAATTCTTGATAGGAAGATAGGTACTTCACAATAGAGAGACGTGGAGTATCTTCATATTGGCTTCAAAGGAATGCATCCAAGTAAGGATCGGTGGATGGAAAAGGAGAAAGTGAGGGAGAAATTCCCTCACTTTCCAATTGAGTGATAAAGTTCTTGGTGGTCCAAAATCTTCGTAGTGGGGAGGAATGATCTGTGAGGATCCAAAAATATAAGTGGCCTTGAAAATATTTCCAAAACGAAATTCATCTATTGGAAGTGGAATCAGGATCATATCATAGAGTTCATTTCCCTCATTCCAATGGTGATAATGACACTCAAATCTGAGTTCATATGGTCATGTTATAGCTGGTCAAAGTTTTTATCAAAATTGATCAAGTAGAAGGCTTAACAAGGAAACAAATTGGTAGCAACCCCACACATAGAATCTAGCCACCGGATGGGAGAAATTCTCGCCTACTTAATTTTCCCAATGAACCTTATTTTTCGACGATTTTAAAATGTCTATATTGTTGTAAAAAACAAAATATATGTATTAATAGGGGCCAGTTTCCACCCCCACCATCCCCACATTGTATTAATATTATGTATTAAAGTGGGGTGGGCAGGGCACTGCCGGCGGACCCACCTCCACCACGGACCATGTAAGATATGTAACACAAATACATAAAGTGTCGAGGACACGTGCCTGTGGATCTCGCTCATGACTTATCACACCATTTCCAGAGCCGACGAGGTTCGAACTTTCCTGGCCCACGTGGGATGCCCCTCAACAGGCATACCCAAAACTATATCAAATTAGAAAAATCAAACTGGCATCAAACCAAAAATTAACGCACCATTTTGAATGGGGGGGAGGTCGGTGGGGATTTAACCTTGAACTACCAGCTCTTAACACAATACCTTACCAACGGGCCAACAACCCCACTTCGCAATGTTTTCCCATAACTTTACTTAGGAGTTTCTCATGCCATTCAAACCAGGAAAGCTAGTGGAGGAGTGGTGGAACCTTGATCAGGAGGCGGAGCGGAACCATGAGTGAGGGAGTCAGCTAGATGTTAAAAATATTCCCTTAGAGGGCCAAAGGTACCACTGACATAATTCGAAAAATTTATAGTTGATTTTGCATTATTTTGCGACATGAATCTCTTGGCGAAATTCGTTTCTCCAACTGAGCTCTCTGTTCAGGCCATCAACCGGATCAGAGGTATAAGTGCTATTTTTGTAAAGTTTCTTGTAATTTATTTTTTTGATGCCACTTAATAAAATAATGTCTCCCTACTTTTGTGTAGAGCCCGGAGGCATAGCCGACATTGGGTGAACTTCGTAATTAAATCATTATGTCTTTGATCTCATGCTTTTTTATGCTTTTTCGCTTCTTTTCATGCAGTTTAAATTTCTTGGTTAACATGATTTGTTATATGTAATTCTAAATGCATGATTGAAGTAAAATACCTTGGATCATGCATACCATGTATCACAACAATGGAGCTATGATACCAAATATTGTATATTTTAGTTATTTTTTAATAAACATTGATACATTTTAGTGGATTAATAGTGATAAAAACCAAGTTGAAACATTATGTTATATTGACCTAGCTTTTCTCATTATATACAACATTAGCATAACAATAAGTTTAATTTTTCGTCATCATATGAGTGTTGATTAATATTTGAATGTTCTCTATCGAATTCTCCTCCTAAGTTATAATCCTATCCTCATTCTTAATTTTCTACCTTATCATTTAGAGAAAAATTATTATATTAAATTTATGCAACCCCACTATCTATACATTAATAACCACATGTAAGAGGAATTCCTTCAAATATTCTTAATTCATAGCATGAGGAAAACTTGAATACTTTACTTCTATGTGAATTTTTAAAAGATAAATAGGTATTGTAAGACAAAATATTGGGTCAAGAGCCATGGTTTGTAACCTATGAGATAATAATTTTTTAAATTCTTCTCTTTCAAAACTTTTTTTTGTTGTTTTATCCAACCTATTTATTGTATTTTTTATTAAAATGAAGGAATGGTTTTATCTTCAAAAGAAAATCATGTTTTACAAAACATATTTAGAGAAAAGAAAAAAGAAGAAGAAAATCTAATCTTGGAAGAATCCTCCACATAGAAATCTTAAGATCATATTCAAGAGTACATTGAAGCACAATCCAACATTACCATGGATGTGGGGTGTCTTGAGATATCTTTTATAACCACAAAAAAAAATTGGGCCTTTTTGTTTGGGAATATTCCAATAACAATGTAAAAGTAGTGGAAATGTTGGAAGCTACCACAATGGAAAAATACGATGGCATAGAGGACATTGAAAATCAATGAATTCTCTCACATATCTTTATGAAAATCAATAACATAGCTAAGAGGTAAGGTTATTAGAAAGCAGGAGCTATTTGAAATGGGTGAAAATTGGAATCATTTGGTTCTTTAACAACAATTTTACTCACATTCATAGAATAAGTAGTCAATTTGCTAAGTAGCCAAGTATTTATGGAGAAAATAGTTCCCAAGTAATTTTTCTTTACTTCCAACATCAAAAAATCGAAGATTGAGACTCCAAATACTAAAATATTAAGATATAAAATATAGATTCAACATCTGAATTAGGATTTCGAAAAATTATATTAGAAAGATTTGAAAACGTTGGTTAATATATAAGGAAATTGGAATAAGAGGTTTTGACCAACCTAATTTTAACATTACAAAAAATGTGAAAGGTGAAATGGCTTTAACTTATTATTAAGTTATTTTTAATAAAATCTTGACCTTTGTAGTATATGGTAGGGGTTTTAGTTGGTCAAATTATTTTGAAGAAAATTTGAACTTATAAAAATACCATCTTTGGTGGCTAGGGTCTTGATCCGATCTACCAATTGCTCTCATACAAAATTTGAACCGACTATTTTGGATGGATCTATTCTTGATCGGATAATTTGTTATCAATTTAATTTTAGTGTATTATTAAAAAATGTGAATGTTGGAAATTGTTTTAATTTTGTTTTATTTTTATTTTTGTTTTTTTAAATGAAAGCACAAAATTCTGAGTATATTTCCAGGTTTACTTATCGACTCTAATTATGGAGCCTTACTCCAAAAATAAAGATTTGGTGGATGTTGGAAATATTTTTAAATTTTTCTTCTTTTTCAATTTATTAATTTGGGTAAAACATTGATCCTAATTATGGAGCCTTGCTCCACAAAAAACAGTTGGTGGATGCTGGAAATGGTTTTAACTTTTTTTTATTTTTATTTTTCATTTCATTCAACCTTGAATGAAAGTAAGAGAACCTTGGAGTACCATCTAGGTAAAACATGGACCCTAATTAGGGAGCCTTCCTCAGAAACATTAGGTGGAAGTTGAAAATTGTTTTAAATTTTTTTTTATTATTAGTTTAGTTTGGAATGAAAGTACAAGAAACCTAAAGGACTTCCTCATATTTCGTGTTGGGCTTAAAATAGTTTTTAATTGTTTTACTTCTATGACCATATAAATTAAATGACTACTAAATGTGGATAGGCATCAATTCATCATTAACATCAAAACACATCTCACAATCATAAAAATTAATTAAATTGCAACTTTATTTTAAACTATTATTATTAGTTATAAAAAAAAATAGTATATGAATTAAAAAATATACCTGACCATGGAAATTCACCCCTCTTTACCATAGAAGTACTTAATTTGTAAATAGATTTTTGTTAATTTTAATCAAAATGAGACATATTTTTAAAATTTTGAGTTTAAATTGTTTAATATGCATAATTATAGTGCCCTAGTAATGATAATTATGACATATTAATAATTAAAAATGGAAAGAAAATAAATTATTATGATAATATTAACTTTTTAATCCTTGAAAATAGGTACTTTGACTTATTTAATAATTATCAGTATAATTACACTATTTTTAATAAAATTGGAACCCTATAAAAAGTGATATTGGATGGGCCAAGGCTTTGAGTTGGCCCACAAATTTCTTTGGAAGAGAATTTGAATATTATAACAAATGAGAATGTTCAACTAGTAATAATTTGAAAGTGATAAAAAAATGAGAATATGAAGTGGTTATTCTAAAATAGGTGTACAGGTTAAGAGATTGGGTCTAGAAGGTGTACACGTCAAGAGATTTGGTCCTTCTAAGAAGGATCTTGGCTAGTTTAATTATTAATTATAAACAATTATGACTATAATTATTAATTTGTTGGTTTAATTTCCCAACTTAAATAGGCTCTATTACACATGAATACCATGGGTCAATCCCAAGGGTTCTCATAAACATGGAGCGAAAAAAACAATTAGTAACTTGAAAAGTCATTCCTAAATGAAAATTCATTCCTAACATGACCAAGTCAAGATAACCTTAAGTACTAGATAATGATGATGATGTTTCACATCCATTAAGAATGGTATATGAGACCATGTAATATATTAGCTGAGATTGTTTAATAATGTATTTCTATAAAAAAAAAGGAGGGAGAGAAACCTTATTGGATCACTATAGTGTTGATTTAACAATTTAATAATGTTGGTAGTGTGGAAAATATTTTGAAAATTCGAATGAATCTGAGTAAGAGTAGGGAAATCCAAGAGAAAATGTTTTTTATCTTTAACCCTCTTAGTACCGCAAGGGTGACAAACTATTTTTCTCCAAGGTGTTTTGGTAATTAACTAACAATCAATTTCACTTTGAAGGTGTGAATTAGTTCTTATCTTGGAAATATTAATTGGCTTCGTACCACTGGTCAAGATAGAAGGATAATTCTAGTTATAAAGATTGGGGTTGATCATGTCCTATAATACCTTAGCTTCCTCTTTCCTTATAACTCCTTATCTTCCCACAACTTGTCCTAAAATTTGAAAGTAATGATGCTTTTAATAGTTTCCTTGTTCTCCAAGATGATGTCATGTTTTATCCCCCAATGGCCTATTGAAGACTAAGCATCCATATGTAATCTGTGCATGAGCCAGAGGTGGGGGTTTTGGATAGAGTTTGAAGAAATTTTGGGGAACCTCTTTGATTCATGTTGTATATATTCTTCTTATACATGAGATACCTAATAATGGGAATACTTTCAATAGGGGACGATAGCTTCAATTAGGATGATCGGGTAGGGAGTATTCCCTTTAATATTGAGTTTATAGGTTACAAATTTCTTCTAGATAAGATGAATATTAATCGATGATTATCTAGATATACTAAAACCCAAAACTTCAAATCCATATAAAATAATAGGTGTCATAAGAGTCTCAACTAGGAACCTTTTTTAACTCCAAACCAAAAGATCACTCTACTTAAAAAAAAATTCAATCCCATATTAAGTTTTCCAAAATCCAATTATAATTTTCTCAATGCTATAATTCTAATTGAGTTGATGATCAATGTCAATTATGAGATATATTTATGAGGATGTTTTCTCCAACTAGTTATTATCATAAATGAAATTTTCATAAATGATCTTTTTGGATTTAATTATTATGATTCTATTATTTTCGGTACTAACAATCATTCCCATTTTGGATCCATAATCTTGGAGGATTCCTAGGATGATTTTCGAGATCATCATGGCTCCTAACTAGAAGAATAATATCACCACGATAAAGGAAAAGATTAATGTTGGAGAATGCAGTAGGGAAGTTATTAATTTAGATTGTCCTTAACCTTAGTAATTGCTTGTGAAATTTATTTGTATTCTTATGTTTCCTTATTACATATTTTTCATCAAACCATTATCAAGTTCAAAAACAATAGAGACAATGGAAACAAGTATTAGGGTCCAAGTGAGGGAAAAACTCCTTCAAGGGGACAACCCAAAAAATCTCTTCTCTTCTTATATAATCTACTTCAAATGAGAAAACGAAGGCCCAAAACCCTAGACCTAGTCCTTCTCTAAGCATTAAGTCAACCCGTCCTATTAGGTCAAAGAATAACCAAGAAAACAAGAGTCAATCCTTCTTCTACCAACTCCAACTTCAACTTTGGCCCTAAGCTTCAACCATCAAATTTAACCTATAATTCAAACTTGAAATTTTAAGGCTTCCAAAAACTGGAAAAACCCTAACCTTCACATGTGTGAGAGAAGAAGGCCCCAAAACAGATTTCCGTTATCTTCTTGTCTTCTAATTTCTTCCTTGACCTTCACTTTAGCTTTATTGATGCTCCTAGCTACGGATGAAACTTCTTGATTGATGATATCAAATCGATGCAAAATGAGGTCGAATATGCTTATATTTATACCCTTTTCATGAGGTCAAATTCCCTTCTTCAGGCTAACTTATCACTTCCATGGTTGACTTCTGTGAGGAGGATTGTAGATATTTCTAGACTCAAAATCAATATCTTATACATGTTACAAATTTCCCAATAGGGGCTTATACAGATGAGGAATCTTTTGAATCAAGAAAACTATTATTTTGACATCAACAACCCTAGAAGTTTGGAGAACATGATTTGACATATATGAACATAAAAAATGGAGCATGAAAGCCATGCTTACTTTTCATTTTTTTCTTTTGTTTTTTGTAAAATAAGAAATACATAATGACATAAGTACATTGACAATTATGAAGACTGAAACTATTAAAAAAATGTAGCAAGAAATAATTAACTTGAATTTAGCCTTGGTCAAGTTAAGTAAATCGAATCTCCACATCAACGATACAACTTGGAGGCATTTAACTAGTATGACATGGTTCTTTTCACTTAGTTAGCTCAATAAATTTGAGTTATTGGGCTTGGATTTCAATAATGCATGTGTGATTACTAAATTTTAGCAATCTAATTCAGTTATTTTCAGTTGTATTCAATTAACTTGCCTCTAACTATTAATAGAGTTAGTTGAAGGTCAGTTGTACAGTGGGACAATAGTA
Organism: Pinus albicaulis; assembly: GCA_034641835.2. NCBI lineage: Eukaryota > Viridiplantae > Streptophyta > Pinopsida > Pinales > Pinaceae > Pinus > Pinus albicaulis. The sequence continues at coordinate 261,113 of JAXQQM020062495.1, forward strand.
TAACTCAAAGATATCTTATTTAACTGATCAATCAACCAAAAATATCTAATGCATGCATGGAATTTGAATTTCTCAACTGAAGTGGAAGAGGCAAGGCCAGTGTAACATGAGTTGAATACTAGTTTGAGTGTACATTTGTTGCATGAATTCAAGAGATCAATCCATGGGAATTATGTAAGAAAATAAGAGGAAATTCCTATATTTTATGATCTAATTTCCTCAAGGATTGCACAAGGAAATAGGAGGCTAGATGATCAGATAACTGGCTAAATGTTGGCTGGAGATTCTCATTCAGGAAAGAGAACAATTGTTATTTTGTAGGTTGTGCTCAGAGCTGGAGAAAACAATTGTAATAATTTATTTGTTCAACAGATTAATGCAGATATGCTTGAAGCTTTTTTCCCAATTGGGTTCCCATAGAAATCACCTTTTACTTGTGGTTTTTCTTATTTCATGTCTATGCATGTTGTTCTAAATTTTGATTTACATTTCACAGATTAGTAGAGTAGAATTGTGTCTCTCATTTTTCAGTTTGAAATCTTGAACAGCAAAAAATTTACATTGTATTAGAGCCCTAAAATCACATTATGTCAGTATTTCAAACTTGTCTCTCAGGAATTTCAAAATTTCAGCAGAAGTGTAGCATTTTTTGTTTAGATTCAAGATAATTTCTTTCAACAAACTAATATTGGAGTATGCTCTCGAGGGTAGCTCAAATTTCATAGCCTAGAAGGATTGAATGGAAGTAGTGCTCAATGATAATGGTGTGTTAGAATATACTAAAATTGATATTTCAAAACCTTCACAGATATTGCACAAAAATTAGCACAATGGAAGAAGGATGTTACAAAGGCCAGGATAATTATTTTGGAAGATATGAGGGACCATGTGGTCTCAAATATCCATGGAAAAAAAGACACCATTTTTTATATGGAAGACACTGACTGAGCTATTAAAAAATAGCAGTGACCATAGAAAATTGGCCCTGAAAGACAAACTTAAAAACATAAGGATGCTGAAAGATGATACCATTCCATAGTATCTCTACAGATATACACTGGTGATCATAACTCTTCTAGGCCTTCCCAAATCCTAGCGCAACTATGATGACTCTGTGAATGGAAGGGAAAAAATATAAAATTGGGAAAGGTTGTGGTATGATTTGGTTCAAGAAGAGTTCATGAGAAATACCATAGATAGAACTTCATCTGGAGCAGAGGATGAAGATAATTTTTCCTTGGTTTGAAAGGAGAATAAGGGTAAATGAAATAAGACACAAATAAAACCTAAATCAAACCAAAATAATGGAAAGACAAAAGACTTGAGCAAGGTAAAATGGTTCCACCACCAAGAAAATAGGAATTATGAAAAAATGTTTGCATAATAAGTCTAATAAGAAGCCTTAAGGAGAAGCAAGAGGTTAAGCAATGGCTTCACAATTTGAATTATATTTCATCCTAATAACATGCATAGCCAACATTGTTATGGTGAGTGCGTGGTACCTTGATTCTGGTGCCTTGTTACATATAACAACGTGCAAGTAGTTTTTTATTAGTCTGGAGGAGAAGTATATCTAGATGCATGTCAAAATGGGTGATAGTGGGAGGTAAAATGCTACAGGAATTGGTATTTTCACCTCTGAGAGGGAGAAAGCCTCTCCTCTTCACCTCAAAGATGTTATGTTTGTACAATGACTGAAGAGGAACTTGATCTATGTAGAAGTATTATAAGATAGAGGATATGATGTTATTTTTAGTAAAGGGAAATCCTTTCTGAGACACATAGATATGGGGAAAGTGAAGGACATCAAGGTTCGAGTGAAAAACCTATACAAATTTGAGGTGTGATATTGCACTACATTGAGCAGTAAGGTTGAAAATGTGCAAAGTTGAGATGTTGGGGAATTATGGCACATGATATAGGGTCATCTACACCATGGTGCCTTAAACATTGCACAACAAATTACCACTGGTCTCCCTAAAGGTTATATTCAGCAACAGGATGTTTGCAAGGGTTACACATTGGGGACATATGTTAAAACCACCTTGCATGACCGAGATAGTAGAGTAGATGTAATATTGGAGTGGGTCTACTTTGATGTTAATGGACCCTTTTCTACAACCTCCACAAATATTGTGTTTTTGTATTGATGTTTTCTCTATAAAATGTTGGATCTTCTTCATGTGGAAGAGAGATGATTTTTTATTAAAAAAAATGAATTCAAGGCTATGGTTGCGAAGGAGACCAGTAAGAAGCTAAAGCCTCTTAGGAGTGACAATGGAGGTGAGTTTGTTTTGCATGGTTTCAAGTATTTATGTGTCAAGGAATGTATTTGAAGAGAACTGATAACACCCCATAACCCACAGTAGAATGCGGTAGCTTAGAGTAAGAAAAAAATCATAGTGGGAGTTGTAAGGACCATGTTACATGATCAGGGACTGACATTACATCTTTGGGTGGAAGCATGCAACACCATAATCTACCTGTAGAACCGAAGTCCTCATAGAATACTTGGCAAGAACATACCAGAGGAATATTTCTCTGGGAGAAAGAATAATGTGTCTCATTTCAAAATTTTGGAGCTTCGGTTTATTTTCATGTATCCAATGATTTGAGGAATAAACTTGAGCATACATTAGAGTTAGGAGTTTTTTTCGGATACAATGAAACTCCATACAATTACCGAGTGTACTTACCTTCACTAAGAGTGAAAATTGTGAGAAGTGATGTCAAGTTAGATGAGGAGAAGTATATGATATGCTATCTGGAATGAGAGTAGAGTGTCCCACCAAAGTAGGATCTTCTAGCTCCAAAAGAGGATCCTCGGGATGAGTTTCAGGAGGTTGTGGAGTAGACACATGCAACAGAGCAGATAAGAAGAAAAGTAGAGGCACCCACTCAACCAAAATATTTCAGAGATGGGATAAAGAGAGCCATAGAAGATGATAGGTTGTTTCAGGATGTTATGGATAATGTTGAAGCCCCTACATCAGTACGCAGGAAGTGGAGGTCACTTGTGAGGTACAACGACTACATGGCTCTCATGAGAGAGCTCATTGAAATATAACCTTTTTCATTTAAGGAAGAAGTTTCTAAACCTGTTTGGGTTGATGCCATGGTGGAATAATATGAATCCATCATGAAGAAAAATTTATGGGAGGTGGTGTCAAGACCAGAAGGGAAATATGTGGTTGGTTCCAGATGGATCTACAAAATGAAGCATGCATTTGATGGGAGCATCAAGAAGAACACGACCAGATTTGTGGACAAAGAATTATCTTAAGTAAAGGGAGTGGGATATAAAGAAAATTTGCACCACTTGCAGATATTCCTCAATCATATTCATTCTAACATTGGTTTTGTTAATGGGGTGGGAAATCCACCAGATGGATGTGAAGACCGCCTTTCTCAATGGTGTTTTTGAGGACGAAATTTACATAGAGCAACAAGAATGATTTGACACATATGATTGAGATTCACATGTGTTCATACTCAAGAGAGCATTCTATAATCTTAATAATATCCTGAACATGGTACACTCATATCTAAAGTTATCTCAGTGGATTTGGGTTCACGAAAAGTTAAGCAGATGCGAACCTCTATCACATTATGGAATATGGTAAGTTGCTTATTCTTGTTTTGTATGTTGATGTTTTAATATTGATAAATGATGAGCAGCATATCCACTCTTGCAAATAGGATCTTGAAAAGGAATTTGAGATGAAATACATGGGATTAATTCATTACTTCCTTGGGCTAGATGTATGGCAAGGTGATGGTGAATTTTTTGTATGTCAAGGGAAGTAAGCCTCATAAATATTTCAGATATGTCATATGGATAGTTGTAATCCCATGGACACACCTATATTTAAAAACTAGAGGAAGGAGAATGCCACTATAGGTGAAGAGGTTGATGCTACCATTTATAGGTAGGTTGTGGGGTCTTTGATGTGTCTTGTGAACACAAGACCCAACATGTGCCATGCCGTAAAAAAATTGAGTCAAGTTATAGCAAGGCCTACAAAAAATTTTGGAAGGAAAAAAAAACATGTGTTACAATACCTTAGATACACTATTGAGTATGGATTATGGTACAAGAGGATAGAGGGAGTGAATCTCCAAGGCTTCACCAATGCATATTGGGTAGGGAGTCCATTAGATAGGAAAATTACTTCAGGTGATATATTTAGTGTTGGGTCTGCAACTATTTCCTGGTACATCAGGAATAATAGGTTTGTGGTGCTTAGCTTAGCAGAGGTTGAATACATGATTGCAATTCAACCAACATGTGAGGTCATATGGATGTGGAAAATACTTCTTTGTTTTTTCAATTAGGAGATTGATCTAGAAATCATGTATTGTGATAATCAGAATTGCATTAAACTCTCTAATAATTCAACATTTCATGACAGGTCCAAGGACATTGATATCCAACATCATCATTTGTGGGACTGTGTGCAAAGTATAATTATGTTTCTATAGTAAATTTCAATAGAGGAGTAAGATGGTGACATCTGGACAAAGGCATTATCAAGAGGTAAATTTTAATTCCACAGGTTTAGGATAGGGGTCATGAAAAATCCCTTTCTTTCTAAGAGGGAGTGTTAAAAAAATGTATCATGAAAGCGACAACTTGAGTTTAGCCTTATTCAAATTGAGTAAATAGAATTTCCACATCAACAAGAAAACTTGGAGGCAATTAACTAGTGTGAAGCTCTTGTCACTTAGTTAGCTTAGTAAATTCTAGTTATTGGGCTTGGAGTTCAGTCATGCATGTATGATTGCTAAATTTTAGAAACCTAGTTTAGTTAATTTTTAGTTGTATTCAATTAATTGACCTCTAACTATTTATAGAGTCACTCCGAAAATGTCTGCATTCCTTCGTGCTTTAAAAGTATTTCCTCTATACCCGGATGGACTATATATTAGTCATGCCATAATTGTTTTTCGAAGAACCTTATAGAATGATGGTTCTTATAAGATCTTTATGATCCCTCTTTGTAAAAATCACTACCTTTAACATGATGTTAGAAAAATTCTTGGATGAATTGTAATATATGCAATATGGTCCAATTCTCCTCATTCTTTGATAGCTAGATGACTTTTCAAAGAAGGCGGATTGTGACTCTAATTCTTCTACTATCATATGCTTCTGTCTATGATGTCATTCTTTTATAAAACAAGACTCTTCTAGAGTGTACGGAAATACATGACTCTACTTTATATAAACGAAATAATTTTTATAAACCTTTGACATAGAACAAGTTTTTAATAGAAAAGATCCTTGGGATATTCTCACTTTGGCTTCTTCTCGGGTTCTCCCTTTTCTTCAACAATGTGAGTTGCACATCTTTCCTTTATTTTGTTGTTATGCTTGTTTGGATAATCCCTCTTAAAGTGACCACACTCATTTGCATCTAATTCATTGAACTTTTGGAATGATATATCTCTTATCTTCGACTTTCCAAAATTTCCTTTCTTCAACTTCTTGTTACTTGCAATAAAGGATTTATACCTTTGTCTTTTGATTTGGTGTCATCCTTTGGCTTGATCCTATATTAACTTCAAGATGTATTGATCCCAAAACACATCAAAATGTTTATTGTCCTTATTTGTGTAGATGCTAGTTGCAAAACCACTCCAATCAAGTGGAAAAACATTTAGTACACAAATGGTCATTTCAAAGATATAAATAATTTCACAATCCTTCTAATTTATGCCTTATTTGGTATCTTCATGATATAAGTGGCCATGTCATAGTCCTTTGACTTTGTTATTATATACAATTGATTCCTAAAGGAAATATTTTGACCTAATGTGTTATAGTTAAACTTTACCAACTTCTCATACATAGCCTCGGGATGTGAATCAAGAACAAAGGGAACAAGATGGTATTTTATGAATTCAAAAATTATTATTTGTGCCCTCACTTCTCCCAGCTTCTTTCATTTTTTTAACTCTTTGACCTTCCTTTTTTTCTAGTAAAACTAATTCACTAAAGAATGTTTCCATGAATTCATTTTTTGTGAGTGTTAAGTCAATCTCTTCTTTCGCTCTAGGAAGTTTGTTGATCAACGAGATTGTTTCTTTACTTGAAAAATGTGGTTGTATGATCTTCATATTGAGACATAAAAGACAATATAATACTTACTTGTCAACCAAGAGTCCTTCTTTTGATGATGTATCAAACTATCTTGATGGTTTCGAGACCTTCAAGGAAGCCCGGTGATACCCTAGATTGATGACTTAAAGGATGCCTTCAACAATTATGTATTTTAATAGCTTCAAAGTGAATGATGATACAAATACTCCTTGATGCTTCATTTTATTTAAGATGATGCACTAGAGAATATTCAATAAGAACTTGGCATTTTTATTCCTTCAATGAATGCTGATGATGGGGTTTTCTTTAATGAAGGCTTCATGTGGTACTCTTCCTTGGGTCGATAGATCTTCTTCTTCTTCCTTTGTTTATTTTTGCAAATCCCATTGACAAGTAAACCCTTCAAGATGATCTTATAGTTGCCTTTTCTTGTTCACCTTGGCTACGATACCATGTTGGCGAATGCGATGGGGCAAGCTGAGCGTTCAAATTCTCCTTAACTTTAAACATGGTTGGCCATAGCTTCCTCAATATTGAATAAATTAGACAGAAATTTTGTCAATTTTGGCTGTAAGCATTGAGTTTTGGGATGGATTTAGAAAAAAAATGGGGTTCTCACTGTGTTTTTATTTTAGAAAGTAGAAATATCCTTTGTTGTCTGAGGTGGGTATGGGATTTAATGCTTCATTTTGTTTTGAGAGGCTGAAACACAAAAGCCATTTTAAGCTGTTTCACATGCTTTTGAAAGTAATTTCTTGGCTATTTTTTTTTTTATTTTTTAGGCCATATTTTTTCACGGTATAACCATTTTGAGCAACTTAATAGAAAAAGGACATTTACATTGAGAGCCTTGGACCGTGAGATATAGCGAGGGCCAGGCATTTGCCTCATCGATTTGTTGTGTTATGCTATGGTGAATTTTCTTCTTTGTGTATTTCTAAAGTGATATATTAAATAGTGAATTTAAATAACCAATTCTCACATAAACTCCAAAACAATTACGAAAAACACTTTGTTTAACCTCGAGTCATGGAGAATACTTTACCTAAATTAAATGGAAGTGGATACTTTGCATAACATTAAAAATAGTTCCATTTTCAGTAGTTAACAACAATTCCATTGAACTTTATTTATCTTCTTATTTTTGTTTATTAGAAAATTTTCATGAAGTAATTATCAATTGAAAAAACAATGGAGGCAATGGAGACAAGTATTAGGCTCCAAGCCAAGGAAAACCCCCCTCGAGGGGGGAAACTTGGAAAATATCTTCTCTTATTATAGAAACACTTCCAAATGAAAAAATGAAGACCTAAAACCCTAGAACAAGTGCTCCTCTAAGAACCAATCCAACCCTCCAAGAGCCCTTCCTAATTAGGTCAAAGATCAACCCAGAACCAAGAAGAGTCGATCCTACTTTGTGACTTCTAGCTTCAATTTTATCCCGTAGCTTCGAGTTTCAACTTCAACCTATAGTTTTCAGCCTTTGATAAGGTGAAGAAACGTAACCTTCACATGTGTGAGAGAATAAGGCTTAAAATCATATTTTACCTTGTCTTATTGTCTTCCACTTACCTCCTTGACCTTTGCTTTAGTTTGTTCATGCTCATACATACATATAAAAATTATTTATTGATGAGATTCAGTTGGTGCTAAATGAGGTTGAATATGCTTCTATTTATAGGTTTTTCATGAGGTCTAATTCCCTTTGTAAGCCGACTTGTCAATACTAGGGACGACTTGTGCTAGGAGGATTGTAGAAATTTGTAGACTCGAAATCAATTTCTTTTACATGTTAAAACTTTCCCAATATGGTATTATATAAATGAGAAAGACTATTTTGACACAAGAAAATTATTCTTTTGACATGAAAACCCTAGAATCATGAAGAACATGCTTTGACCTAGACAACCATAAAACATGGAGCATGAAACCCATGCTTAAAATAATATTATTTTATTCTTATTTTTATTGTAACATAAGATATACATAATGACTTAGTACATTAACAATTATGAAGACATAAACTAGTTACTCATTTCAACAAAACAACGAGGTTCCAGTGAATATCACTGGTGGCATCCAGACAGCTCTTGTTCAGCACTAAAGAAACAAAAAATTTATTGTAAAAGAAAAATATTTTTGAAGCATGGGTTTCATGCTCTTTTATTACTATTTTCATAGCCTCTGTTAAACTTCTAAGTTTTTCAAGAGTCGAAAGTCATTTTCATATTTATTATACCCTTCTTGAGCTTTTTGTATCATGTAAATAAATTTATTTTTTACCCAAAATAGTCATTTTGTCCCTCCTCACCAAGTCGGAATTATCGTATAGAAATAAACCCTAATGGAGGCAAATTAGATGTTATGGAAGCGAGTATAAATAAGTATCTGTCATTTGTAAACTCACTTACTCAAGTTCGATCTACGAGAAAAGAGGACGAAAAGGAGAAAGTGCGGGGGAGAAAGAGAACATAATTCAATGAAGAAGAGAAATCAAAGTTTCTTGGTAGCTATCTCTCACGGTGGAAGATTTTTAAGGTTATAGACAAGTAGCTAGGTGTTGAAATTTCTAAAATAGTTGCGAGACCGAAATTTTGCGATTGGGGGCCGACATTACGGATTCAAGGCATACAGAAGCTAAAACTTGGCGACTTAAGAATAAACAAAAGTGAAGGAATGGATGACTTGGTGATTGTAGTATGCCTTTGTCTAGGTCAAAAAGGTCCTGGATTGTCTCATCTTGATTTTAATCTACTAGTGGAATATTTTTACTAGGTTTCTCCTAGATAGGTGTTTTCCCATCGTTGAGTGCATATATATTGTGTTCCTTGTTCTTGTGATCTTCATACATTTTATTTGGTAATTTATTGATGAAATATAACGTAACAAAAGTAAAGAGACCAACATAAATCACAAGTAATTATCGAAAGATAAATAAAACCACAATATCTACATGCATTGATTTCTCAACACGACATCGGAAGCTAAGGTGAATAGAGCCTAGTTCAAGATCACTTTATGGGATATCAATTGAAAGAAGGAAAATCAATCTTGGAATAAAATATCGATTAAATCGTGCAAATTTATTTTAATATGGAATGATCTCATGAAAATTGCGAGGGAACCTTTTGTGTTATATGGAACATTCACTTAACGGACAAAAATGAACTCCTTGATCTCTTGATACATTTAGAAACAACAGAGGGAAAAACAAATTTGTTTTTTCCTTGGAGAGATTAGAATACATAAAAGAGACCTACTGGAATTTGTAATATTTCCTTCTCTTATATTTTCTTGTAAGCTCCAACTCTAGCTCTCACTATAAATAGAACCTACAACAATAAATAAAACATGAAGAAATACAATATTCACATAAAATAAACTAATATCTCTAGTAAATGAGTCAAATAGCATCGAAATACATTGGCATACACATTGACACAAGTATAGGAAAAACTAATTTCTTTTTGTATTAGTAAATAAAGAGCGATACAACCATTTATAGATGATGACTTTTTATAGGTTTTTATTTGCAAGAAATAAAACCTTCACACTCAACCTTAATGCATAAATGGATGATGATTCGTAAGCTCAAAGAAGCAACATGAGGGCACTAGTAATCTCTAAAAAGCCACTTGAGACTCTATGGGAGGCATTAGTTATAGGGTAAAAGTGGTAGTTTATGATTTACCAAGCTAGGCTTGAGATCAACATATGGAGGAGGATAAGCTCAAACTATAAGAGATAAGACCTATAGGTAGGAATTCGAGATCTTTATCCATGATGATAATTTAAAACAACCTTAGAAGCTTCTGTGAGAAGATTCGAAAACATTTTTTTATTTTTCCTCCAAATTATAGAGCCATTGCATTGACGAGAATAGAGCATCCTATTTTGGTAAAAGTAGGTGATCGATTATACAACTTGCAACCATTGCGGGTGGCCACACTGTAGGGTGTGATGGCACTAAAAACACTATTTTTGGTATTTACCGAGAAACTCGAAATTTTTGGAGAAATGATACTTAGCATTAGAGGAATTTTGAGGTCTAAAGGATCTCTGAGAGTGTAAAATAATAGTGGACATAGTAAATAATATTATGTTACATCATCGAAAGTTTAGAGGAAAAAATAAAATACTAATTTTTCAACTCATATTTCCAACTTACCTCCCTATGGGTTCAATAAAATTTCAAGAGGGACACCTTTGAATGCATAATTTGACTCATTATCTAATGAGTACCCATGTTATATACTTTTGATGGACCATTCTACACATGAAAAATGAAAAATACATGAAAAGGGTGATTCTGATAATGTTTTTTCATGTATCTTGGTTTTCATGTAGCGGGGGTGCATGGAAACTATGTAACATGGGTACTCCTTGAATCGAAATTAAATTTTGCATCCGGTGATACTCTCACTCAAAATTTGAGTAAAAACTTAGGGATATAAGTTTAAAAATATGATTTTAAAGGTAGTTTTATTTTATTAATTTTTAATCTTTTCACCTTTTTACTCCAAAAATGGTCAATAATCTCCAATGGTTGACATCATAATCTTAGATCCTATTGGATTTCTTATAAAGTTTATTTTTGTTGTACATTTTTCTTAGGAGAGCTCATTTTAGACCTCAAAATTTCTATAATGGGGATTTGCAAAGGGATAAGGACAAATTGTTCAAGGATGTTGATTGATCTAATTTCCGGGCGTTTTGAGTGAATGTGACAAAATGGCTTGTAACATATTTCTCCCTAAGTATAAAGTTAGAACGTTAGCTGGGGTGAAGTGTTATACCTTATGACAAGTTTGTAAGAAGAAAAAATTGGTCGAGATCATCATCTTTTTTACGGTACATATTATCATCATGATATTATCGGTGAGGGAGGGATACCCATGCTCAACATATAATCCAATATTACATGTACAATTATTAAATGGGGTCTCTTGATGAAATACAATGGAACCATGCTTGGATGTGTCTTAATGATCATAGGTTCTCACATTTTTCAATCTTGTATGAATCCTGAAATACATAACCTAGATGGATGGAACTAGATTCGAGGTCATTTTCCTTGTTACTCTATAGTAAGAGTCTAACCATGTGGATAAATGAGTTGGATTCGAACATGGTAGACACAATTTTATTACTCGAAAATGATGTAAGTTTTTAATGACACGAGAGAAACCACTAATAAAGATAATGCATCTCAAAGTACTATAGTATAATATATGTCTTGTGAATGAATGAGATGTATGAACATCGAACAAAACCTTAGATCAAAGGCCAACATTGAGGAAATTTATTATAGAGAGAGGAAACTTTCAATTGATGTATACGAGGTCAAGGTGCCCGAAGGGAGTTTATAATTCAAATTCCTAGATAATGGGCGATGGTGAGAGGAAAGCGACCTGTCATAGGAGGGCCTTGATGTATCCCCCGACAACGACATGAAACAAGTATTAATATTTAAGAGACAAAAATAATGTTAATGGAGATTTGGTTTAGGAAAGATGGACATGAAGAGCGACTTAAGAGTATTAGAGTAGATGTCAACTAAGAGACTTCTCTTGAACATATCAACGATAATTTATGTAGTTGGAAGTTTTGACTCCGAGCCAATTATGAAGGCTTTTGATATGGTGTGATTAACCAAAGAGGCAAGGATATTTCCCAACCCAATAGTCACGGAGATGAAGTGAAAGAGTGTAATGTTCGAGAGGTGAATCACTACCATTAATAGGTTAAGTGCTTACTGTTTTCCCAATTTCTCTATACATTTCTAGTAAATACCTCTTTATTTTTGACAAGCTTGAGAGGATAACATAAGCCAAATCTATAAGTGCATCCTTGATGAATACTTTTGAATATTTTAATAAACCTTCGAGAAGGAGTGGTTCGGTCCCATCATGCTCGACAATTCCATTGTTGTTTGATTATTTTGCGAGTCAACAAAGACGTAACTCGACCTCTTTTTCATGTTTAGATATTTTAAAAACGATGTAGAAAAGAAAACTCAAAAGGTTCCTTTTCGTAGTTTAGTCTCTTGGTATGAAAAGGTGAAAAATATACTCGAGATAACCTTATAGTCATCTTATTATTCATTTTTCACAAATGAGTAAAGTCCCAATCTGAAAAGGTTAAACATCTTTGGTAGGCATCTTTTCATTTACTTTAGCAAGTTAAAAGCAATGCTGAAAATCTTTTCATGTTTTAGGTGTACGAAAAAAGTTGAAAGAGGAATACACGTGAGGAATGAGTTGTATAAAGGTGGAAACTAGTTATAGTCATGATGGAACTTCTCAAAACATGTAGAGGTTAAGAGGAAAGCTAATAAGATGATCATCGTAGTGGCTCCTCAAGAAAGGGTAAATACTAAGTGAAAGTGAACGATCGACCAAGAATATGGTGATGATGGAATGAGAAAACCAAGGTTCATCTTGCGAGAAATGGGTTGATTAAAAAATGGAAATCCGAAGGATAAAATGATAATGGTTTCATTTTTACACAAGCTTGAAAAATGGGAAAAATTGTGCTTGAGAGTGATTGAATATGGTTTTATTTTTACACAATCTTGGAAAACGGAAAAAATTATGCTTAAAATAAGTTGCATGTCCCAAGAATAATAACTCAATTATAGGCACATAATATCCATTGGCCACCTAAGTAGGCTACTAGTTACTAATAGGAATATGTAATGAAGGTTTACATTTACAATATAAGGTAAAAGGATGGATCTAGTCAAATAATCGAATTGCCGGATATGTTTCATTTTTTTAACGTGCTTGACATAGTAAAATAAATATGCTCGAGGACCTTGTTTCATTTTTAACAAGCATGACACAAGAAAAAGGAAATTTTCTCCGGGAAATTATATCATTTTAATGAGCTTGAAACAAGAAAATGAACTATGCTCCAACACCTTGTTTAATTTTTTAACGAGCTTCGACGTAAAAGGAACTACTGCTGCGGGATCTTGTTTCATTTTTAAAAAGCTTGAAAAAAGAAAGGAACTATTATCATGGAATTTTATCATGGTCCTCAAGAGGACATGAATTCTAATAAGTTCTCATCAAATGGGAGAAAAAGGCTTTGGAAGGTATCCAAAGATCCAAAGGAAAAATAAAACTCCAATTCCCCCGATCAATGATTTGTCACATCACCTACTAGATCTAAATCAAAAGAAGTTGAAAAAAAATAGTGAAAGTCTCTCATGTTCATTGGTATATATGGGCATGGGAAAAGTTTCCACATAATTGTCTTATCTTGGGAATATACCACTTGCATATTTGGAACATTTAGGAAGTCGGATGATTGGTAGTCTCAAATCAAGACAAACCAATGAAAGGATTGTTCGATAGTCACTATTTTTTCATCATGTGGCCAACACATCACTCGAAAGAGTGTGGACATGACAATGTTCATATAAAAATAGTCTTGCATCAAAGAGAAAAATGAAATCCAAGGGCCAACGATAACCATAACAAAAATAAATACAACCTTTCCTCTCGGGAAATGCTGGAAAATGAGAAGGATCTAAATGTTGGTTAGTTTATTTTTGTTAAAAAATATAATATATTCGAACGTTGAAAACAGTTATGCGGGGGAACAAAAAAGTTTTCCAAGTAGTGGAGGATAGAATGCTAACAAAGTGCCCTCATTAATAACGATTATTAATGTAGTGTTATAAGCCTTCTCCATGACTTGAGAAGGCATGTAATAAGGGTGATGAGTTTACTTTCAATAGGCTCCAATTAAAATTAATAACCTCATTACTTGGAGGGTTCTGTAAAAACAACATAAATTTTGTATTTGGTAGAATTAGAAGAAACAAAAATAACCTCGGCGGTATGGTCCTCCTCTCTGAAGAAAAGTATGATCGACAAAAGACTAAATAAATTTTGAGGTCCAAAATGAATATCCTGAAAGGGTACAACCAAAATCAATTTATAAGAACCACTAAGATTCAAGATGATGATGTCAACCATGGATGATTCGCCATTTTTGCGGTAAAAAAGTAAAAGTATTAAAAAATAATAAAATAATAAAACTGGTTTTTCAACATGTATTTTAACCTTCTCCTAAAGGTTTAATCGAATGTCAAGATAAAGTATACATTAGATGCATAATTTAATTCTATCATCCAAAGTGCCATGTTGCATGTTACGATGGTTATACAAAAAATGAGAAATACAAGAAAAAATTTGATTATGATGTTTTGTTCATGTTTATCTTTGTTATTTATTAATAAAGTCTCAAAGTATGCAACATGGGTACTCCTTTGATGGGGAATCGTTATTGCATCAGGTGCTATCGTTGAAAATATGAGTAAGCCATAGGGAGATAAATTCAAAATATGAGTTGAAAAATGATTATTTCTTTATTCCTATAAAATATGATGTAATGTATTCTGATATTTCCACTGTTATTATAATTTCCCTAGGGTCCATTTTAGACCTCAAAATTCCCTTAATGATGGAATCGGGTCAAGCTGCTTCCTCGGTAATACAGGTGGTTGGAATGGACTCATGGTATTCACATTAGGAGAGACGGATTAAATGTAGATGGATTTGAGTCAATTACTTCATCGAATGGTGCATGATTGGGAGAAATATTCTCGTAATAACCAACAAAGTCATTCTTTGATAAGTAGTAAGGGTTTCAATAGTTTGGAGGCATCCATCCAAACGAGGTAAAGGTGAATCGGATCATTCCCTTCACATTGTACATGAAAACTTAAGCTTACCCACCCATCTTCTTGTGTACATGCTTACTATCACTAGTCAATATTTTGTCTCAAATTATCTCCAAAATTTAATGACAAAGATTGATGGGAGCCTATGGATCACTTCTAATACTTACGGAATACGAATACAATCTCTAAGAAGGTGGTTTCACTTACAAATCATGCAGAATTTAACTTAGTAAGACTTGTGGAAAGATATCTCGGCATTAGTTTCATTCATAGGAATATTTCTTTGTTTCCCACACTGCTTATTTTGCTTCATATTCTTCTTTGTGTCTTCTTCTTCTTAGTTTCCTAGTTCTAGAATCAAGACTTTCATTAGGTGAGGGAAGAAAGGATGAAGAAACAATAGGTGAATAAGGCATATGCTCCAACATTAGGATCAAATTGAGGTCGATGGTAGGCTTCGGAGTGGAGGACTACTTGGTTGAGAAGTTGGACATTCATAACTAAAGAGGTCGAAGATAATAAAGCTGGTAATCCAATAGTAAATCCAAGAAGGGATAATGTTTCATATAAGGAAAATAATGTTAAAATAAGGAAAGGGCTAGGATTCCCATGAAAGGGTTTATATTTGGTGGTGTGGAAATGTTGTCATTGATTTAACTTAAGATCTATAAAGAGTTTTTCCATTGTGATAGATTAATTTCGAAATTAAAGATATAATCTAAAAAAATGGGTAACTAGGAAAATAGGTTTACCAAGTAAATGTAAATGCAATATCCATTTTCAATATGTGTGGGTAATCTTGAAATTTGTGTTTGGTGTCATAGATAACAAGGTGGTCAAATTGGTTATCTGTGGTCGTTTAAACCTAGTGGGTTCTTCCCATATACTCTAGGTGCGTGAGCCAGTCTGTGCTAGTGTTGTCTAATGTCATGTATGATAGGAAGTATTAAGTATATTTTTCATACATGGAACACCATCGTATACCCGAGGTACATGAGACAAATCTAATATATACACGTATGTGGAATGCGGCTACCCCCATAATATGAGATAAATAATGGAAGTCCTACATTTAAATTCATTGAAACATTTATCTAGCCTAGACATATATATTTTGTCATTAATGTTCCAAATTATCCTTATATTGATTGAGTAATTTAGAAGTTGATATTCAATTATGTTTTCGTTTCTTAGGAAGCACAAAGCGAAATGTCTTTGATTCACTGAGTCCCTATGATTCAGCGATATGATAACTAAATATTTTACAATAATTTGATTCATTCATGTTGGAACATGGTTTCATAGGCTAGAGCTAACCATTGTATCTCTATATCGAAGAGGTATGATCAAAGTTATCTCATATTTGTTATGTGGTGCTTGTGTTGATTGTTGGGCATGATAAGAATATGATCAATAGGTTGGAAAAGGATTTTGGCAGCAAATTTTCAGCCAGAGGATTTGGAGTCGACACGATAGATATTGGGCATGAGGATCATGCGTGATAGGAAAAAATTTTGTCACGAAAAATATGTGACGACAGCGGGTCTAATATGAAGGTTCTACCCGGTTGGGACCACCTTCTGGCCACTTCAAGTGAGTGTTGAGTTATGTCCCGATGGTGACGAGGAGATGGAAGAAATGAGGAAAGATTCCTTATGCTTCAATAGTTGGAAGCTTGATGTATGCCATGGTATGCATGACGGTTATTGCATATTCGATTAAGTGTGGTAAATTCCTTTCCAATCAGGAAAACAACATTAACAGTCAAATGGATTTTTAGGTATATTAAGGGTACTAGCCATTATTGTTTATGTTTTCGTCATAATGAGGCTATGCTTGAAGGTTTTAAAGATGCGAATGTGGGCAGAATGTCGACAGGAAATTCCTGCAAGTTATTTGTACACATTTGTAGGTGCGGTGTATCTTAGGTGTCAAGGCTACAAAGAATAATAGCTCTCTCTGGCAGAAGCATAGTGCAGTGCCAGCAGAGGCTTGTAAAGATATGTTGTGGATGCAACAATTCTATGAGAGATAGGAATCAAACATGAAAAAAGTATGTGTTGTATTGTGATAGTCACAATGCTATTCCCCTTGAGAAAAATCCATCATTTCACTCAAAACAGAAAGAGTCTATTGGGTACCATTGGATCGTGTGTGTTGGAGGAAGGGCGATTTTTGGAAAATATCCATAGAGATAATAACCCTCTTTGATATGCTCATAAGATTCTACAAAGAAATAATCATGAATTATGTAGAGGCATGGTAGGGGAGTCGATTAATACGACTTCATTCAAGATTATTCATTCGGCTTCAGGAGAATGTTAATGTGTGTGCGTATTCGGTTATTGTGAACCAACAAACTCGTTTTGCTCACCACCCTCGCCATTTTCCGCGGCCTTGCGGGCTCTGCAGTAATCACACCCTGAGCTACGCCGCAAGTGATTGACTTCATTTCACTATGTGGTCATCTATTTTTCACATGCGAATTGTAGACCTAGCTTACTGTGACTATCGTTGTATTTCTATACACAAGCAAGTCTAGACAAGAAAGACAAGGCCTCCTATATAATAGAAGTCTTTGAAAGATACTCTCATTTTTCGGTGTTTAGATGTGTTTCTCCATTCTTCGCTCTCTTTGTATATTTGTTGCTTTATGTTCTCTATTCGTATGTATCTTGAACATAATGGTGTTTTCCGACATAATTTTAAGGCTATACCAACTGAAAGCATTTATGTAAAGATATATTTTTCAATGACCAAACCAGATTTTGATCAATGTGATAGGAACTTTTAAGATTTTTATGCTAGAAAAAGCCTTTATCATTCTTGAGGTAATTATTTGGTCATGAATTTATTCCAATGTCATAAATTGAATATTCAACTTCCCACTTATTAATAAATTGATCCAATGGTTGGTAAAGCTTCGGGTTATTCTTTAGGAGGGTGTATTCACGGGAATACTCACGAGTTAGTCACTTTCATGGTTTCTGCGGAAGTTTAGTAGAGAGACTATGTTCTCTACACCAATTAGCTATTATTTGCTTGCAAATTTTTGTTGTAGGCGAAAGCCTTTCCATATGTCTATCACTACTTTGGTTTATACGACCTATTTTTTGATTAACCTCCGGGTATGAGTCCCTGGGTATTTTTTTCTCTCTTAGCATGAACCACAAGTGTTTTTTTCCTTCTAACTTTCAATGTTAAGTTTTATAACTCATTCTCTCTTCTTACCTTTTTCTATGGTGGTGATTCTAGGGTTGCGATAGAGAATCATTTATGTGATCTTTTATGTATTTTCCTCTCGGCACATCTACCTTTCTAGAGTTTTCCCACTTGGTCCATGACAACACTTGTTTCCCATTTTAAAACGAGTTTTTTTTTGGTTTTTAATTTAGGACACAGATGGAATTCTATTTATTTCCAAGTCTGCTTATTGTTTTTGTGAAAAAGGATTTTCCTTTGCAATGCGGAAAGGGATTTTATAGACTTTGTGTGTTGATTTCTTTGTAGAGTTATTTCTTTTCCTCTTCGCAATATGTATCTTTATTATTGTCACTCGAATTAGGAAGGTAAACAATTACATTTTTTTGCGGCATGTGCACCATATTTCTTTGCTAGGAATAAGCTCGTACGGCAAACCAATACGAACCCTTCCCACTTACTATTTTTTCAACCCATCATTCCAGTTCCAAGAAATTTGTATTACCCTTGAAGTAACTAACCTTGGTTCATTGAACGGTGCTGAAACCATTCTTTAGGGAAAAGAAGTTCCCAGGTTATTTATATTGAGCTTAGGATTAACAAGAATGTTAGTTGTAGGTTTTCATTTCTTGTTGTAAAGAAATAAATAAGAATTCACCGACTTACATCTTTAGGGAAACCTCTTCGGGGGCTTGCCTCCACCTCAAATGAATCAAGTCATGGCTAGCGTTAGCTAATACTATATCAAACATCACCATTTCTTATTATTCATAATCATTTAATCCTTTGCTCCTTAAGCGGAAGCGATATTACGAATATATTTAGACATAAGCAAAATGATTAATAAAACACTCAAGATTTAACCCTACATGAAATTGTAGTTAAGAAGAAAATATTTTGTCATTCTCATTAATGGTTACTCTAATTCCATACCACAAATCGATTGGCTAGTTTGGTGTAATGGTAGGCTTTTGCGGAATTTGCTAATATCCCTACAAAACTCTAGGGAGATTGATATTGTAAATGGAAAATAAATAATTGGTCACCTTGTACTCGTAATTAGACATTTCAATGCACAAGAAAACTCCATGCGGTTTACTTTATTCAATACGGTGGATAAATCGAAACAATCCTAAGATGCATGGGTGAATTCTCCATATATGATGATCTCCTGGTGGGGGAAACGAGACTGTCTGTGACAAAGGGACGAAATACTAGAGAAAGGTAAAATAATTTCAATTAAAATACATTCAATTACCTCCAAGCTGCGACATTATGACCACGTCAATCACCTCCACCACCATCTTACAACCATCTACCGATGTGATGGGTCGATTCAACTTCATTATCCAAATATTAAATTTTAAGTTGTAACGACCAACGCTCCCAATCAATTTTTAATGTTTCATTAATGTTTATAAATGTTTCGATTTATTTTACGTTTGTAGCCGCTTCACTCCCAACCTACCCAACCATCAATATGGCACTAAGCGAAGCACATATTCGTTGGTGGGTTTAAACATTTATGTTGAATATAATTCAACAACGATACATCCACTTGGTCAATATATAGGGAGCCTTTAGCTAATTACAATGTTTAGTATATTTAAAATTATGTGTAAAATTATGATAAATATATTTTTATTATTTAGATAGTTTATTTATATTGATCTAATTTAATTAGTAAAATATTTCAATATTTACAACAATAAAATAAATAAGGTTAAATAATTTAGTTAATTTTTAAAAATACTAAAGCGTGTAACCTATTCTATTTTTAATATAAAATATTAATAATAATAAATTATTCAAAAAAATGTAATTTAAATAATTCCATATTGGTTTATAAAATTCAATTTATTTTCCTAGATCCATCTTAATTTTGGATATATCTATATTAATATCTAGTTGACAACTGAAATATTTACATTTATAATTCACACTCTCCATATTAATATGCTAAAAATATGCACCATTCTATTCTTTTTGTATATGTATACATTTAATTATTTTTACTATTAATATTTTCTAAATATTACATATAAAATTAATATTAAACATTAGAGAAAATTTCACAAATGTTTCTCATACATTGAATTAGAAAGAAACTATTTAACTTTTTGCCACAGATAAATTATATTTTTTTCCTTGTACTAAAGAAAATTACATTTTTTTACTAATTACATTTCTTCTCATAATAAATTATATTTCTTGTAGATAAATGTCTTTCGGATTAATCACGTCATTGGGATTTGGTCAACATTTCGAACCATATAATGCGGTTCATCCTCACGACAAGTTGAAGAAGAAGCAGGTCTCAAAGGATAAATAGTAATTTTGCATCATTTAAGTCATCCTTCTTTAAAACTAGCCTTTAAACTAGCCGATAAGGACTAGCCATTATTTGACTAGGTTAGTCAATTAGTTAGAATATTAAAAGTTTTTTAATTATTTTTATTTTTATATAGAAAGAATAACGAATAATATAATAATACAATAAAAAGTTTAAATTATAAAATTAATATAAAAAGGAGAAGGGTTAATAATAACATAGGGAATAATCTTAAATTAATAAGAGAATTAAATAATTTAAAAGGAGAGATTAAATTAGAATTATTATAATAAGTGAAGAGGAAAAATATATGTAAATACACACACACATAGTGAAATCAATATTATAATATAATTCAAGGATAATATATACCATACTAAAAAATGCATAAAAAAACAAGAGAAAAAGAAAATAAGGACAAAACTAGAAAAAGAAAATTAAAATCAAAGGTATGGGAATAAAACCGGAGAGATGAGAGAGAAAAAATATATATAAGGCGGAGAGGACTCAACGTATGAGGAAATCACGGAGAGGTCCGGAATCTGACCCTCTTCTTGACTTTCCATCCATCATCTCTGTTGAGATTCTTAGGATGTCTCTAAATTTCAATAACCTCCCTCAAATTTCTATGATGGAAGTGATCCACCTTAGCAATGACTTTCAGGTCTCCCAATGCACAAATGGTGACAAAATTTCCCAAGATGCTTTGAGAAGAAGTAGAGAATCGATTGTTTCTAATGTACGCAACATGCTCATTAATTCTCTTCATCTAATGGATCGATCGGCTTCCCAATATAGGGAGTACCACGGAGAAAAAGGTACTAAATAAACACCTTTCATGTGATTTGGGTCAATAGGGTCATGTGACCCAAGAGAATTCTTGATAGTACGAGAGAGGTTTGAATTAGAGAGACATTGCTTCTCCTAAGAACATGTCAGTGTATACTGTGGTCCCCTGGATAAACGAGAGAATAAACTTGGAGATCGAATCCACCGGTACACTTGTCCCTTAAGCCTTTCAAGGCTTTTGAAAAACCTTAAGAACTTGAGATGTACTATACCCATTAGTCTCAAACACATCAAGAATATGAGATTTCTCATTGCCAATTTGCTATCATCAAATATTCTAAGAGAAATTTGTAAAGTTTCTTTTAACCTCCCACCAGTTTTACGGTTTCACCTTATTTCTCCAAATAGTTAAATGCCCTTTCCCATATCCTTACATTCAACACCTTTGGAAAATAAATTTATGCTAAAAACACAAATTACGGAAAATTTACTCAATGGGAAAATAGAAATAAAAATTAGCGGATACAAACCGCCATTCAACACATGATAACACGGTGATTTTTGGTCGAGGTGACCTGGAAAACCCCCTACACCTCTTGGAAAACGTTCGAAAGCTCCTTCTTATTTACGAAAATCTTTTTACGAGTAAAGGAAAACTTAGAAAAATCAGCAAGTACGGATTGCAACTTATCTCATTTTTTGTGCTTTACCACCTCGAAAAATGTACCAGTGAAAACATAACGATAAATGATGTACGAACTCCTCGGGAAATTGGTGCCCAAATTTTCTGCAATAAATGTAGCTGTATGGCCTCCTCGATTTCTGTTCAAACAACAATAAATGCGCATTTGTATGCAGGTCTCGATTTTCGTGCCGGAGAAAAATAGCGAACCTTTACGTACGAAATCTACCTCGATTTTCTGCAAAAGAGGACATCCACTTGCTTTGTATGACCTACCTCAAAATTTGTGCCAAATAAAACGACCTTATAACGCCTCGTAGACAGAAAACTGTTTTGTGTGGCCTCTTGGAAAACGTGCCAAAAAGCTGTTGTGTGGTCTTCTAGAAAATCGTCTGCATGCCTTGGAATGTGTGCCTCTCCTAGGTTGTATGGACTTGATGACCACTACTTTGGGATGTGTGCCAAAGTGTTGCCTCCTTCTCTTCTTTGCCCAATCTCCTTGCTCTCTTGCTCTCCTTCTCTGATACATTCATGAAAGAATGAATGACCTTTTCCTCCTTTTCATGCTAGCCTAACCCTAAGTGACTTTTGGGAATCCTAAATCCAATGGTGAAATAGTTTAGATACGAAATTTGAGATTAAATGTCATTTAAATCTCACTTTCTATTTTAATTTACCCACTTTAATAAAGACCCACTTATTCATTTATTTCCAAAGTCACTTTTCCTTTCCTAATTTTACATTGACTTTATTAAAGTCACATTAAAATTAGACTTTAATAACTTTATCACTTAAAGTCACTTTAAAGTTAGATTTGACCTTATAAAATTATAAAGTCACTTTAGGAGAAAAATTAAATTCTTTTGGACACTTTTCTAGGCCAAAGATCAAAGCAAGGAACCACATCCTCCGTGTGAAGTTGCTCCTCTTCACAGGAAGGTGTTCCTCACCACACCATTTGTCTGAAATGAACATGCTTGCCCAAGTAGTGAGAGCTTTGGTAAGAATATACGCTGCTCATCGGTGGGGAATATACTCAAGATTCACGGCTCCCTTCGAACATAGTCTGCGATGAAATGATATTTGATCCGTGTACTTTGGCTTTGTCATGAAATGCGGATTCTCCATGATTTTAATACCCAACTGCGATTATCACGATGGAAATCGCGAAGGTCTCAACGGGCGACCAAATAAGCCAAACAACATCTTATGAAAACCACCGCAGCCTGACTAGCTAGGCGGGCTGCCATATGCTGCGCTTCGTGCCGACTCGATACTCTTGTTGGTGTGGGCCGAATCATGACACCACTACCAAACCCAACCCAAAACAACACCACAAGTACTCTTCCTATCGAGCTTCTTTGCCCAATCGAGAATCGGTGTAACCTACCAATCTCACTCCATCCCCCTACTTGTAGTCAGGACTATAATCATTGTCCCCTGTGAAGTACGCAAAAATGTGTGTTTTGCGGCCACACGATCGAACCTTCCTAGGCTCACACATAAGCCGACTCATCATGTTGGTCGCAAAACAAATATACGGTCTAGTGTTGGCGGAATACATCGAACCAATCGGTTTTGTACGTACGATGTGGGATCCACCAACTCGGAATACGAAGCATGAAGCTTCTTCTGTTGGTGATCATCGGTGGCTGTGGGTTTGTAATCCTCCATGTGGAATACGCAAGGATGTCCACAATATGCTTCCACGAAAAGGAAGAAATGCCCCTCCTCACCTTACACCTCCCGAGCCCAAAAAGTAATGCATCGAACGTGTCATTCATCTCAGCTCGTTGCAAGATCTCTCTTGTAGTGCTCTACTGAGTCTCTCTACACATGTTGGCCAATTCATCCATACATTTGAGAACAGAGGCTCCCTCACCAATCACAATATAGTAAGGTTGGGATACGCACTCACTCTTGTGAAAACCATCTCCTACGGTATCTATTCTTGAGTACAGCTGCGGGAGCTTGCTTCGAGCCGTAAGGGCCTTCTTCGTCTGCACACATGGTGCTCCTTCCCTTGCACCTCAAAGCCATTGCTACTCAATGCTTACCTCTCCTATATGAAGCCATTGAGAAATGCGATCTTCACATCCATACGAGTGGATCTTCTGACCCATCTGCTGCTGTTATTGATGTAATGTGGCGGATCGAAGTATGTCCGGCCACGGAGAAGGTCTCCTCATAATCAACCACTCTACAGGAGAACCCTCTAGCCACAAACCTCGCCTTGAATTTCTCCAATACGCCATGCGCGACGTGCTTTACCTTGTAAAGCCATGCAGAAGCTGTTACAGTTTTCCTGGGCCTCGGCACCACCTCCCAGAACATCATTCTTCATGATGAAGAATGCTCTTTTCACATGGCCTCTCTCCGGACTGCTGACTGGGCTGCCTCCTCATAGCTAGAAGGCTCGAGTGAGATGCGGTAGCCATTTCCGTAAGCTACAAAACCTTTCGGGTGGTCGCTCTCTCTGACCATCCTTTTAGGCCTCGACAGGATGTGGCCTCTCTCGAGGTGTCTTGAAGCCACTTGGGCTTCCTCTTCTAGGAGCACACTTCTCCCCGCGGAGAATGAAACTCCTCCTCCTCATCGACGTCGAACTTTGAACTTGCGTGCTGTCTGTGTCCTCTGCACCTTTGAACTGTGAATCGCGAAGTACCATGTGGACTGTCCATCGGTGGACTCTCTGGTGAGCGCACAGCAGGCCCCCGCGCTGCGTGCGCGGCCTACCTCGTGGCGAGCCTTGCTCGACGACGGACTGAACATCATCATAGATGTGCACCTGCGGATCCTCCTAATCCACCGCCCACTCGATCACGAACGACTCAGCTGTGGCGAGGTACGGGTGATGCAGATACTCTAACTCGTGACCTCACGAAGGCCTGTCCTCCTCGAACTTCACATCACTGACAACTTTCCTCTATGCGGGAATATAAGTCAAGAAAGGCCTTTGAGGTCTCACTCAGCCCACAAAGATACCTTCTGCGGTGGGCTCTAGTTACCGGGTCCTCTTCTCCTTGGGTATGTGGGGTATGTGATACACCCAAAGATACGAAGATGACCAATATCAAGCTTCTTCCCAGAGAAAAAAAACCTCCTCGGTCATGTGCCCCAAGGCATGATGCGGACTCCTGACCAAATAAATAGCAGTGTTCGACCTCTACCCACAAAAACAATAGCGACCCCAGTCATGTAACATGGCTTTGGCGGCCCCTCCCGATGGATCTTTTCTTCCTCTACGCAACCACAGTTCTCTTTGAGGGGTTGTGAACGATGAACTCCTCTAATGCCTACCTGCGCACAATAGTCAACAAACTCTCCAAGGGTGTACTCTCCTCCGTGTCCAAGCCTCGAGACTTGATCTTGAGCACAGCACGTGTCTCCATAAAGAGCTCTAAACTCCAAGAAACCACTTGAAGACCTCACTCTTGGTCTTGAGAAATAAATACGAGGTCCTCCTGGAGTGATCATCGATGAATAAAACATAGTACTCATACCCACTCAAGGAAACATGAGACATCGACTACTCACATCGGAATGAATCAAGTCAAGTATCCCAAATTAAACTCTGTTGTCCTCTTGGGAAAAGGGGATTTGGAAAACTTGCCCATCGCATCTCTTGCGTATCAAAGTGATCAGTACTAAAATATAGCACACATGGTGATCTCCCGCAAGGTCCTCAAGGCTCCATGATACATATGCCCCATCCTGCGGTGCAGATCTCACACGACTTCGTGCCCCGCTAGCTCTCTTTGTCGGTGCCCCTACGCCTCGATGTAAAAGGGGCCGAAATGCAAACTTGTACACCTTTGCATGGCATACACCTATCCTCTGTTGAATCGGTGGGCATACAGGATATACTCGGCTGTCCTCCCACACACTGAATAGTATCATATCCTCACAGCACCATTTGAGACGGATATGAGGTCTTCCACCATCACGGCACATAAAAAACTAACACCTTCGAGGAGGTTTGGGTTCCCTATGAAATGTCATTGTTCCCATACCCAAGCTAATGTTAACAACTACTGTCATCAAGGTCCTACCTCTATATTAGTGTCACTCTGGCTACGAAAGTACTCATGGACTCTTTATCATATGACGTGAGCCCCATTGACCATACCGGATACCGAAGATGTACGCTAGTCAAGAAATGTAGTCCTCTAAACCTATGTGGCGAGGTGATCCTGCCACTAGAGAATCACACGCAATGAACCCAAACTGCCAGGTCAAAAACGATCTATAAAGTCATAACCTGCTAAAGCTGCCATGTTAAGTTTCTTCCTTCTTCTTCTTCTCTAGGACACACAAGCGCATAGTGTCCCATCTTCGACAATTCCAACACTTCACCTTGGAATAGTCCTTGTGTGTTACCACATTTTACCTTTACCTTTACCTTTGCCCCCACCATTGCTTGTGGAAAGCTTGCTTCTTCACTGCCTATGCCTCCTGCCAAAAATACTACATCCTCATCTGCTCAGCGGCTTGGCTGCCCCAAGCTGACCTTTCTTTGATCTTTCATCCTGAATGCAATCATCCCCAAAAACCTCTCCCTTAGGAAGGGTCTCACGTGCTAAACCCCATCGACCAAAGTTCATCCATGAAATAGAGAGGCCATTCACTTCAATGTGCACGAACTCGGTGGGTGGAAGGACCTCTCCAAGCTAACACGACTCATCTCTCACATTAGTAATATTTGTGAGATATCTAAGCGCACTATCGGTCTTACCCATCCTAATGGTTTTATTCTCCTTCAGAACCATTTTCCGGTTCTCATTAGTGCTCTAGTAGAATTGGACAATGTTGTCCCATCTCATGAGCATTTCTCTTTCCTCTCCCATGAGAATGCAACGGTCTTTGACTATCTAGAATACGATCTCTTACCCTTGTTGTTCTTTTTTGTTATGAAGCCAGGCGGGCTAGCATCGGTAGGCACAACAACGAGGTTCTGTGCGGTATGCACCATAATGTCCCAGACTTTTGCCTCCTCGAATGCTACTGCATTCTCTCCTTCAACCTATCCTCCACCCTCAATCCCGGTGACTTCCTGTCCTAAAAACTGAAAAATAGCATTGTAGTGAAGGTAAAAATTCTATTTGTGAAAAATCAGCTTGCTGGAGATTTTAAGGTGAAAAAATCAGCAAGCTATATTTTTCTCCTTCTTTGTCCCAAAGCTGCACTTTCGGCACCCAACTGCGATACCATGTAGAATTTCCTTACTTTCCCACCCCGAGTTTTAGGTTTCACCTTATTTCTCCAAATAGTTAAATGCCCTTTCCCATATCCTTGTTCTTTGCTGGAAAATAAATTTTGTTGAAAACACAAATTAGAAAAATTTTAAAATCTTTGAAAAGTACAGAAATAGTACGGCGGATACAAACAACCATTCGACACATGATAACACGGTGATTTTGGTGGTGACCACAAACCCCCTACAACTCTTGGGGAAAATCGGTTCGAAAGCTCCTTCTTGTTACGGGAAAATTCTTTTTACGGTAAGAGGAAAACTCGGGGAAAAAATCAGCAAGTATGAGATTACAACTTATCTCATTTTAAGTGCTTTACCACCACCTCGAAAAACATGCAAACAAAAAAACGAACGGTAATAAATGTTGTACGAGAAGCGCGAAATTCATGCCCAAATTTTCTGCAATAAATGCCTTTGTACGACCTCCTCGGTTGCAGCGAAGCAACAATAAATGTCTTTGTTGTCTTAAATCTCGATTTCCATTCCGGAAAATAACGAAAACCTTTAACGTACGGAATGCTTATCGAATTTCGTGCAAGAGGATAGCCACTTGTTGTGTAACTGCCTCGAAATTCATGCAAATAAAAAAACCGTCTTTTTCTCGGCGAGCAAGTTGCTATACGACCTCTTGAAACGTGCCAAAAAGATGTTGTGCGGTCTTCTGGTAAATGCGACGCCTTGAAATGTGTGCCTCTCCTAGGCATGTGGACTTGGCTGAACCTTTGCTTTGGGATGTGTGCCAAAGTCTTGCCTCTTCTCTTCTTTGTGAGGGAAATCTCCCCTTGCTCCTTGCTCTCTTCTCCAGTACTCATGAAAAGAATGAATGACCTTTTCCTCCTTTTCCTCCTTTAACCTAACACTAAGTGACTTTTGGGGAATCCCTAAATCCAATGGATGAAATAGATTGAGATCTGAAATTTTGATTAAATGCTCATTTAAATCTCCCTTTCTATTTTGTAATTCTTCCACTTTAATAAAGACCCACTTAGTCATTTATTTCCAAAGTCACTTTTCCTTTCTAATTTTACATTGACTTTATTAAAGTCACTTTAAAATTATACTTTATGTATCACTTAAAGTCACTTTAAAATTAGATTGTTATTATAAAATTATAAAGTCACTTTAGGAGAAAAATTAAATTCTTTTGGACACTTTTCCCTGGGCCAAAGATCAAAGCCTT
Source organism: Pinus albicaulis (assembly GCA_034641835.2). Classification (NCBI taxonomy): domain Eukaryota; kingdom Viridiplantae; phylum Streptophyta; class Pinopsida; order Pinales; family Pinaceae; genus Pinus; species Pinus albicaulis. The sequence goes on from JAXQQM020062495.1 coordinate 289,349, forward strand.
AGGGAACCACGTCCTCACGGTAACAGAATTTCAACGAAGATCCTAGGTAGCCAAAGCGCATGAAAATAAAATTTTTGAGCGGAAAATGATGAGAATCAACATGAAAGAATCTTTTTTGCTCGGTGTGAATCTTCTTCCCAAAAAACATGAGAGATAGAACCATCATCCCTTCTAGAGAAAATAATATCTAAGAGGAGGTTGCCATCCACCTCTACTTCCATCGTGAATTTGATGTGATCACAGAGTCGGGTGATCAAGAAACAAATCTAACTTCTCACAACCATGGGGCAAAATGACACAAGTATCATCCATGAACCTATTCCACTTCTTAAGCGGTGAGCTAAGGCAGGGCCTTCATTTTAAAAAGTCCTCCATAAATAAGTTGGCAACAATGAGGAAAAGAGGGGAATCCATGGAAGCTCTCACAAGTTTTCTCATAGAACTCACCTTGAGAAGCGAAAAAAAACGAGTTGAAGCACCAGCAACTTAGAATTTTCTGTTACGAGGCCCACTTAATGACTTAAATTGCTTCATGGATAGGGATTTTGGTAAATAGGGAAGCAACATCGAAGGCGACTAATAAATCCCGGATCTAGCTTGATGTCCATCCATTCCTTGATAAAATAATTTGAGTCTTAACATAAGAATCGGTAAGCCCCAACGGGGGTTTAGCTTAGGGACGAGAATTTAGCTAGATGATAAGATGGACCACTTATTGCGTTAACAATAGGTCTTGCAAAACGATTTCCAAGTTTATGAATCTTAGGAGAAGGCCATAAATCTTAGGGAGTGAGGGGATTACTCTCAATAAGCCTCCTCGAGAGAAGTTAAGAGAGAGCGGCTTAACAACGAGGAAAATCTCCTTAGAAGTAGATTTAAAGGTATTATTTTTAAGCTTAACATAGATACCACTAAGGGAAATATGGTTAACCATTTTTCTAACATAGTCATATTTATCCAAAGTGACAATTGCACCACCCTCATTAGCATTAAGGATGACACTCTCAGGGTTGCTTCTAAGGGATTTAAGAAGCGAAAACTCGGTCTTGCTTAAATTAATTCTCGAAGGCTTCTTGTACGAATGTGAAATATTTTTAAATATATGCATGGGATCTAGTAAGTGGGAAATATTAAGATTATCCTTATGTGGGAGCTCATAAAAGATAGATTTCCTTTTCATCCCAATGGTAAATTTCTCAACATAGGTGTTGAAGAAATTTGGATCATCGAACATAGGCTCCCCATTTGAATGAAACATTTCTACAAACTCTTTCTCCTTCTCCTATTTCATATGCTCTAAGCCATCCAATGATGTCATTATTACGGGACTTTGGGTTCTCTTTGGTTTACCATTGAAAAGCGAGATGTTGCTCTTTTGTAAGGGTATTCTAGGAGAAATACCCTAGAGCGATCATACATTGGCTTTCATATGTGTCCGAACCACCTAGCCTTTAGAGAAGGTCCACAAAATTTACATCCACGCTATCCTTTTGTTATAATGCTTGTGAACTTATTATATACGGTGACACATTGTGACCATGAATATATGAACAATTGCAATGAATTAATTTAATATGTGAAACAATATTGTAACTAAACAAATCAATAACAATGTAATTTACCATAGAAAACTCCTAAGCTAAATAATCATGTATGGTGTAAGGACATATGTCATACGATGTAAAATTCCTCTCTATTACGTTGGGTCTTGATAGATTGTACATGTATTCCTTCCCATAATTCTTTAAATTAATTTAGCAATGGTTGTAAGTAGACGTCCATATTCTTCACTTGCACTACTAGGGACTATGAGAGCCAACATAAGATGTACATTATTCACGGACAACTATCGGGGGGATATTGTTGTTGATCACTACGACATGTAAAACAAAATAATTGGGGTCTTGGAGGGTATGGGTTGATGTTTAGCCATGGCTATGTTGAGTCATAGACTTCATACTTCATCCTTGAATTTTTATCCATGTTCCACAATGTTAGTGAGAATAAGTTGTATGCTTTTATATAATAAGAAAAACAATATGTTTTCCATATAATAATAAAAATAATAGTAAGTTGCATATTGTCTATATAAAAATAATTGTGTGCGGCCAGTATAATGTGGATGTGTGTAGATATAATGTAAGAAAAATAATGGTAAGATTGAATAGTATACGTATAATAATATTTGATGTATAGATGTAATGATTATAAGAATGAAATTATATATAAACTTTGAAGAAATTGTTTCGATAGAAATAGTCAATGAAATATACCAGGACCGCCATAACAAAAACATATAACAACAAAAAAAGAAACATTCAAAAGGTAATATTCCTAATTGTATGATGTTTTTCTAGAATTATATGTATATATTAGTACAAACCATTAATTTATTAATATCGATTTTATTATATTTATTTTCATATATTATTATAAAAATATTTTATTATTTCAGAATATTATGAAAATCTCAAATGATCAACACGTTGATATGTGAAGCATGCCAATAGGAATGTCCGAGAAAAATGTATAAGGAGATGGTCAAAGAAGTGGGCATAATTGCATCATAGGAGAGTCGCTCAACAACAATGTGTTTCAAATGTATGTAATCATGATTGAATTTATGGATATAGAAAAAACTTAGTAATACATATAAATTTTCAAGTATTTTCTTGTGAAAAAAGTAAGATGGAACTCATTTAGCACATAAGAACGGATGACAAGGAATAAAATGGTTAATTTCAAATTTTGTGAGTAATTGTTAATATTTCTTATAACTTAACTCAAGTTTTCATTTTTATATTTTAAGTTGTTTTACAACCATCCTTGAATGTCTTAAATACATATTGCTAACATACAAAAAGAAGAGCCATCGGAAAAGATTGATTGACATTTGGTTAAATAAGGAGTTTGAGTATATGTGTTACACCAATTTTTGGTCATATAACTTGTTACTATTAGATGGACTAAAGTACACCATGTAAGACAAATTTTTTGATGTTAAAATTTCTTTCACTATGATAAATAATTTAATAACCCATAGTTTATTAAATTCTTTAAGTCTAAACAAAACACGGGAATAATTAAATAAATCCTTGTTGTTTGATTTTCCTCTAGGGATAATTAATAATAAAACATGTGTTTAATTAATATTCACAATTAATATTTAACCCAAAACATGAGAATTAATTAGATAAATTATTATTTATTTTATTATTCTCTATGAAAAATTATTTAAATCATTATTTAATAATATTCCTTGTTGAATTTATTAAATCATTTCTAAATAATAAAATAAATAATTATGTGCTGGTATTCCTTAACCTCATCCTTGAAATAATAAATAAATCGTTTATTTATTTATTATTTCTAAGTAAAGGCATTTAACCAATTCTAAGTTCCTTTTCCCTCACAAAAAATAATAAAATATTCCAAGTAAGTTGGATCTGGATTTGGTTAATAATATTTTAATTATGCACCAATATCTAGATTAACTCAATATTTTGTTATAAATAGAAAGGTTTTCCATTCATTCACTACCTTTTTATCACCTTTGATCTTATACTCTTGGTGTGACTTTGATCCTCCATCATTGTCATATTTTTAACTTTTTCTTGTGACTCCCTTTGAGTTCCATTTTTTATACTGGTTACACCATCAAGAAGAGATCTTGGATTTAGACGATGAGGGCCTTTAAGGCCCATCCCATTGAGGGGATTGGTATCATCTTTTAGTGTTCCTTGGGTGTCATAATACAAAAAATTATTTATAAATTATTTTCTTATCTATTGGATGTGGAGTAACTCTTATTTATTTTTCATTGTTTAATGTTCTTCTTTTTTAGATCTAGATTTTTGTAGCATTTATTATGATCACCTACTACGGATATAAGGAAATTAGCGACCACATTTGATTTTAGGGTTGTTCTTTATGCACGGCCCAAAGTGATTTTTTATGTACGCCTTCAGTTAGAATTCACTCTAACAACTAGTGGCTCCACGGGGATTTTAATTACGGCCAGGTGCCGCGGTCCCTAGGCACCCTACTTTGACATAGGGTTTTCTTCAACTTCTTATTTTTCATTTCTTGATGTTTTTTAGCCTTTTTTTACCCTAAAATATTAAAAATTAGAACTTTCGTGTGTTTTTGAGCCTTTTGCGTAGGTAACGGTGTCTGCGAGGGGAACGATACTTTTCTGCGAAACTGTACGAGATAGGCTGGAAAAATGGTCACTTTTCGGCCGGCTACGACCGGCTACGGTGGCGGATGTTTTCCCAAAAAGCGCGGCCTACGACAAAAACGGTCGGTACCTAGCCTACGAGTTTTTGCGGGATTTTCTTGTAATCTTCATGGTTTGACGAGGGCATTGTTCAAGGTTGTACGACCTCCATATTTACTCGTCTTGGACACGTACTTGCTTATTTTTTCTCGTTGAAGTAGGAACCAAGCCCCTTGGGGCTTCGGTGTGCTTCCACCTTTTTAGGATGAGTTTAGCTTAAGCGGGTCTTTGGTTACGTGTTTTTTTACCATTTTTTCAAATCTAAACTTTTCTTTACGAGATCCATTTCGGATACGATTTATTTTTCCATCCAAAATGCTTCTTTTTAGTTTTTGGTCTCACGTTTTAGGGTCCCCTACTTTTCCCTTTACGTTGTAGCCTTTCGCCATCTCTATTTTTTATCATTTTCCCTCTGGTTTCACCATTGTTTCTGCACCTCTTTTCGATGAATCAGACCTTTGAATCCATATCCTCATGACCTTAGATATAATGGCCATATTGTGTGTTTTAATGTTTTCAACCATAGACTAGTTGTTGGGAAGCCCTCCTTTTTGGGTTTAAATTTATGTATCTTTAGTTGTTTATTTCTGTCACTTTCAATTTTATTTTACGATTTATACAACATTTTTTCTTTTCTCTATACACACATCTTGTATTTATTGAAATTAACACTCTTATCACACACACACCCTAAATTGAGGAGTGCCTAGTTTACACCACTAGGCGAAGACTAAAACATTGTATTAATTAATTAATCTACACCTCTTTGTGTCGTTTATTTACCTCTCTTCCTTATTGGGTTCTTTTTATCTTTTCCATCATTGTGCCCCTAAGGCATTTATCCTAGAACTCAGGCCTTCATCCTCGATTTTCATTAGGAAAGTGACTCCCTCCATAGGTACGAGTTAGTCCTCCGTCGAGGTCCCATTCGACTACTGATTCTGTTTCATTGGGTTCTCCTTGTTTCTATCCATGATTCTCCTCCACCTTTCACCTTCATCATGTACGGTACGAACCTACCATTTGGTGATGGACACCGACTCTAATGTTGGGCCTGCTACTAGTGAGCGCAACATGACCGATCTCGACTACTCCCTTGCTTCCTTATATGGCGAGCCTAATCCTTCCCAAATTTCGACGATTGATCAATGACCCTATACACCATGATTCGAAGTTAGTCTTATATACCAACAAAGTTTCCTTCGAAGGAAATCCCTAGTTTGAAGGAAATGCGGAAGATCCTCTCAGCATGTTCATTATTTCCACATGTGGTGTTCGCATCTGTCTATCACTAATGACTCTATAAATATCGATTATTCCGGTGTACGCTTCCTGAAAATCTTCCAAGTGGTATGTCGACCCGACTCGCGCCTCTCATGCTAATTTTTTGACCCTTGAAAAATTTTTGTCCTACATCTGCTTCCGTCGCTGTAGCCACAATTAACAATCTTTAGACCACTTTCCTTCAAAAAATTCGCCGCCTATACGACCATGTTGAGGGACGGTGCGAGAAGGAAGGACTTATGTCCAAGCTCGAGTTTCGAGCGTGTCTACATGGACTAGTTTCTCGGATCATTTTGCCTGCAATGGGAAATATGTCGTGTCTCACTTTCCTCTAGCGGGAAGAATCCTCAAGTTCTTGATCTACATACCAATTCGGTTATGTTTATGCGAAGTCTTTGATCTCCTGGGCACAGTGGTCTGACGCAACTTTGAAATATCATGTTGCCAACGATATCGTTGGATATCTTTCAAATTCATACCTCATCACTCTATGGGTTATGGTTTCTCTCGAGAGGGCCAACTCTTTTTCGCAACGCTTTTTCCCCCTCCCCGGCGGCATGTCTGGGACGCGGCATGCCTGCATTTTCCCCGCTACATCCTTCGATCATGAGATGCTATTTACAAACCTATTTACTACAATGTTTCTCAACACTCATTATTATTTGTATCCGCAACCGGAGTGCTCGGCTCACTCCCATTCACAAGCACCTCAACCTCCAATGCCTTCTCGAGCTGCGGTAGCCACCCCCCTCGGAATTCGGTGTATGCACATTAGGTGAAAATAATCCTACCACTTCCAAAATTAAGAGAGAAGAAACCATAACCAACGCACAAGGTAATCAATGGAAACAATCCCCGAGGAATAGATCCTAACCTTGCCAATTAAGCAATAGGGCGATTAGCCCAAGTAGGAATAGGACTGCGTCGTACGAATGAGCCTTGTTCTTCTTATGGTGTACATGGTCACTATACTCATGATTGTCCCCTTTTTACCTCGAGATGCATCAGCGTGGGAAGCTCAAGCTTAACATCTCAGAGACAACAAGCCTCTACTTTGTTTCCTCCTAATATTGCGCCACTACTAACTTCATTTGTGTTTACCGGTCCTTTACCCCGGCGAGATATGTGTCTGCCCAACCCCATGAAGGTCGGCGTCGCTCAACCTCATGCGTACGGTACCTCCCAATTACCAGGATCCTTATAATGAAGTTGACAGTAAATACCTACGGTCATCCTTTGGTGTGTCGCGCGATTGCCAAGCACTCCGCTACGTCCTGATAGAGCCGGTCCTCGGGTCCCCCGAGACGATTGCGAACGTGGTCCTTTGGTCTCGGCCCCCAAGCGGAGGTACATACCAAGATCACCGAAAGGAGGCTGTTGCAAGCCTTCTTCTGGTAAGACCACCCACACCTATAGTATGGTAGATGACGGCAATCCCCTGCACCATGTCAACAAGTCCTCGATTTGTTCCCTTCACAACATAAAGTTATACTAGCGCACGCAGGAATTTTGGATCATTTAAATGATCATTTGATTGTATTCGATGTTCCAAAAGTCAAAGCATCCACCTTACCACCATCGTCGCCTTCAAATACCTTCGAATGCGGAATGCCAACTTCCTCGATGTATGCGACGAGGGCATCCACCTACGTGATGTGCTCTTCCTATTTGGAAATATATTGGATCGCCCAAGTTAGCCCCCGCTTCCACTATCACCCTCTGTGCGTGGGATGGCCACTCTTCCCAACCTTGGCATGTTCCACAACTATCCAATTGCTCTTGCGGAAATTTTTTTTTGTGTTGAGATTGAAGTCATTCATGTACCTTAGACTACAACATTCTACGGGTCGTAGCTACACTTCGTCGATGTCTTTTTTCCCCTGCGATTCAACGTAGATGTGATTTCCTCCCATGACCGAAATATCATCACTGTACGATCAGCGACATATTATGGGGCCAAGGGTCTAGGACCTCTCTAGAGTTCATTATTTCTTCATGGCCAATAAACATTGTTCCGAACCTCTAACAGGTGTCTCACCCGAGTCTTTAAATATTCCTCATTTCTTGGTTCATTCCCTTCACTTATCCCCCCTCTTACCCTTTACAGCTCATTGAATGTTTGCATGATGCGATCGTCTCGGTCAACCTCAAATGGTCAAGTTCGACTAGTTGACGACCTAGCCCTTTGCAACCTACTCCTTGTACTGACTCAACCTTCGGACCTCCTCCTCGAAGTACCTTCATACGTAGTTGGTGTCCATGGTCCTATTTTCACATGGAATGGTCCCCCCTATCACTTAACCATACCGGGGTTATTGCGCACCGGCCATTACCCCTGCGGTTGAATATCGTTTCTTGTCCCCATTTCCGAGTGTCTTTGGTGCCTATTATCAGCTGCCTTGACCCTTCCCAACATGACCCGAGGATCCCGATGCGGTGCCCCGGTCTGACAAATGCCTCGCTTCGCCGGCTCAAAACTTACACTGGTTTAACCCCAATCCAGCAGGTCATTGTGACACCTCCTTCTTTTGTTCCTCGACCACCTCAACATGAATCTACTCTTGTTTCAAAAGACTGCCGAGTGAGGAAAAGCACGCAAAATGGAACCTAAGGATAAGGTTGCCCGAAAAACATGTGCTCCTCCTAAGCCTCCAAATCGTACACCTCTTGTGTGCTTTCTGTGATGTTGTTGGTCATACTACCCACGGTGTCTTGAATTTCCTCATCTCAAACCCATGGTCAATGAACGGTTCCCACGGGTCTAATATCTCGGAAGTCCATGTCACTTTACGGATTCAACTTCGAAAACTCAAGACTTTCCACACAAATAAACCTTGTGCTTTGTGTGATTTCAATGACCACTATACATACCTCTATCACACCTCAAAAGATCTCGACACCTCCTTCGACGGTTGCAAATTTCGGCCGTCGCAACGAGTAAGCCTCTCACTTACTTGCGAGTTTTTCTCGGAAAAACTAGGACACATCCTCTCCCATTGACATACAGGTTCCCTGTGTTTGTGATGGTAGTCTTGACCTACTATACTCTATCATCATCTGTAGGTTCCTGGGTGAAGACCCCTCTAATGCATCCCCTTGTTTCTCTTGACCTCCCTTCAACCAGTCACCTTGGGCTCAACATCGGAAGATTCTTTGTCTACTTGTTCTTCTTTCACCCTCTGTGATGATATGCATGTGAACCTCACTTCTCATAATGATGAGTGAGGTAGCTTCTGACGTCGGTGTTCCCTCTTCTCCCGAGTTGCCTCATATTTCATTCTAATTAAGACATTGGAAGCTATGACCACCTTTTGACTTTCACCTTCGGATGATGTACCACCATGCGTACTTCTCACCAATGATCCCATGACCAATAATTTTAATCAAAGCCTTCATTCTCGATGAGTTCCATTGGTTTAAAAATCCCCATTTTTCAAATAGTGTAACAAAGAAGAAAATATGACGATATCTCCTACCATTAAAGGTACCAACATTTCTGACAAACCGGAGACGAAGATAAACATTACCCCGCGGGTGCCCGATGCACCACCAGAAAAGTCAGAGGCTTACACTAAGCTGTTAAAGGAATTCCGCGATGTTTCTGGGTCACTCTTCGAAAAATGCTCGGACTTGATCTCTCGCCATTGTCGAGCACCATATCGATACATGGCACGATGCCAATCTTTTCCGCAGAAATTTGAGACCCATTAATCTTCTAGATGAGGGGTTGTCGAAAATTTGAAATCAATAAGCTCAAACGGAGTTGGTTTTATCTATCCCAGTGAAAACACCACATGGGTGTCCAATACGGTTTGTGTTCTCAAAAAATAAGTCACCATCCGTGATTGCTTTGAATTCGTATGAATAAAGCTTGCTCCCAAAGACAACTTCCCCACCCCCTTTAGTGACCAAAACATCGGCGAGCATGTGGGGAATGAGTTACATACTTCATGGAGCGATTTCTCCTGAATTCTGTAAATTTTTATTCATCGTGTTGATTAGCTTAAAACTATGTTCATTAGTCGGGGAACCTTCGCTTATAGGGTTATGTCGTTCGTGCTTCAAGGATGCCCGAGCCACTTTTTAGCGGGCCATGTCATATTATTATTCATGACCTAATCATATTATCCTTTCTTGTTGAACTACAGCACTATGCTTTCTAAAAATTGGGCACAACACCTCATGATTTTCATATCGTCCTTCTACGGTGTACATGAGTATGTCTGTCTCACTTTCTTTGATGCATCTTTCATATTCTTGTTGGCCATCTTCTAGGTTTCATTATGTCTAAAGATGGTATAATGCTTGACCCTTTGAAAGTTCAAGCCATTCTTGAGTTCATGTTCCTCGTACCTTACGCTTGTTAGAAAGCCTCCAAGCCCAGCTACTTTCACTTTGTCGGTTCACATCACGACTATGCCACCATAGTGCATGGGTTCCTTGAACTCCTCGGATCTATCATTCCATTTGTATGGGATGACTATGCTCAAGATCCTTTTGATGCGATGAAACATGATCTCACCTATGCTCCCTTGATTAGTCCTCCTAACTTTGATAGGGATTTCATCCTCTACATCTCGACACCACCCATTCGGTCTTTGAGGTCCTTATTTAGAAGATAATGGAATTGAGCTGTGTCTATTATTTCGGTAAGAACCTTGTAGGCCCCCTTGTTTTCCTACTCACATGAAGAGAAATTAGCTGCGGCTATAGTTTTCTTGGTCCCACGAACTTTGTCATTATATCCTTATGCATTCCACCAAGGTTGTGACTAATTCCAACCTTAAGGCCTTCTTATTGAGTCGACAGAGACCATCAATGGGAAAGTATGCTCATTGAATCCTTATTATTCGGGGAAATTCGATTTTTGAATTTTGTCCTACAAAAAAAGTAAGAAAGGTTTAGCCCATGCCAGAACTAATTTCTAACATACCTACCGGTATGTAAGATCGGTCCATAAGTGATGATTTTCCCAATGAACATTTGTTTCTGTTACTTTGGATGATCCTTGGTATGGTGACATCCTCACCTATGCGGAGCAAAAGTTCACCCTTCATCTTGATTGCGATGCTGAATGATGTATACGACTTCGAACCCCCCACTACCTTCTCATCGGTGACAACCTTTATGATCGTGGTGTAGATATTGTCCTTCATCATTTGTCTCACACGTTGAAGTAGAAAATCCTTAATTCACCTTACGCAAGTGAGCGTAGCCACCTCTGCGGTACGCTCTTGCCCAAAAAATCATGCGCACTAGGTATTTTTGGCCTTCTCTTTGGTGATTGCATTGTAGTAGTCATGTTATTCAATTTCCAATATTTCACCCCAAATGTGAGTCCCTCGGGGTCCCCTCCATCATGTCATCTCGCTCGTCCCTTCTATAAGTGTTCCATGGGCTGCCTGGAGTGTCGGCCTCCATGTGATGGTAGTACAGTATATCATCGTGGTGGTTGAATGTTTCACCAAATAGGCTCGAGCCATGTAGCAGTTCAACAACAGTGGCTACATAGCCCTCTTTTTCTTTAACCATGTTATCGCTCGATTACGGGTTCCAAAAAAATTGATCTATAACCATGGAAATTTTAAGATGAGATATGGCATGAAATTTTATCCTCTCTTGTTGGGATTTGAGCACCAAAATTCATGGTATTATTACCCCAAGGTAATTTCCAAGTTGAAGCGTTCGATAAATCCCTAAAACTATGCTTCAATAGACGGTGAACAAGCACAAAACCAACTAGCTTTATGTGTGCTTCCACCATTTGGACCTATAGAACTTAAATTAAAACTATGCCCAGGTTTACTCCTTTCCATTGTGTTTTTGGCAAGGAGGGTCTTGCAGAGTACGGTACAATCCCTTCCCTTCACCTGAGCGGGTTAGACTTCCACGACACAACCCTTAGAACGAAGACATCATGCTTGAATGCACTTTCGAAGACCATCATGTTGAATTGAAAACCACCAAGAAGTTGCTAGAAAAGCACACAAAGCTCGATACTGTAGTGAAAATTCCACCTGCGTACATTTTGTTGAGCCCCAAAGATGTCCTTTTCTTTCACCAAATTTCACTTCATTTTCCTTTGTCCCTTATCCAATTATAGGCTTAAAGATCAATAGGATTGATTAAAGTTACTTTATGAATGTATACAATAGTGGCTTGCTATAGTTTCATGGTTTTGTTGTTGTAGTAATTTTGACTAGACTCAACTATAGAATACGACGTTACGCCAGCTGGTACGCCTATTCGCGACTATTTTCATGTTCACACGAGTTACGGTGTCACTTAAAAACGCATATGGTTGAATTCCACAACACTCCTACATCATTTCTTGCCCTCTACGAAGTACGAGCGAAATGCGGTGGTTATGCACGTGGAGAAACCAAAACAAGCAGATTCCTACCAGACAAGGACTCTACATATGTCTTGACAAATTACGAGGCCTCCACAAGGATTCTAATTTGATTTTGATTGAAAAAGACACTCATCTCTATTTCTTCTCTAGAGAATTTATGTATTTCTCTTATAAGAATAACTAGGAAAGCGAGACGAGTTAGCTAGATTGATGTTTTTTTGTTAGATCTCAAAAAACGGTAATACTCTATTTCTAAAGTATTTTTTTCCTTTAATGAAAGAAGTACAACTTTATTGCATGATTTGAAGCAATCTTGAGAAGTTGTATGCTAATTCGGTGGTAGAGGGCCCCTCTTTTGCTAGAAGCTGCGCATATTGTTTAGATAAGTAACTTTATTTTCTGTTTCATTCCTAATTTAAGTAGTTTCTGAACTTTATGTTTTTTTATGTCACTTACACATCGGATCTTGTAGCTAGTCTTGTTTTTATGAATTGTTTCAAAATATCACTAACACTTTGAATGAAGAGATATGTTTGTAGTATTTTAGAGATTAGTAGTTGCATTTTAGTTTAGTTGTAATACTCCAAAAGGTTAATTTCACTCTAGTTCGATTCATTCCTTTGTGTTTCAAGTTTGATTGATTGCATTCTAGTTCAGTTCTATTCATTATATTTCAAGTTTTATTAGCTAGTTGTACTCTAGTTCTATTAAATTAGACTTAACAACCTTCATTATTTACAAACTACTCTTGTTCTTAATCTCTACTAATACATCATTATCATAGGAACAAGAATTGGTAATGTCATTTTGAAGTCTTGAAGTTTGTTACCCAATTTCACATAATGTTACAAAGCTTGCCTCTTTTCCAAAGCTATTCCAAAAGATTTCTAACTCTTGGAAGTGAGCTTAATAGTGATATTTTGAGTTGTAGAATGGATTAATTTCAATGTCATAAGTTAATTTAGAGTAGAGTTCCTCACTATGTTGCGGATAATCTTTTCCAAATGTGTTCCAGCAAATTTCTAACCATGGATGAGATTTTCTATGACGATATTGTAGGTTGTTGTTTAGTTAGAACAACTTCATTTCATTAAACTCATCCTTTTCTCAAGTTGTTCCAATATACTTCTAATGAATGAATTGGGTTGAGTTCATGTTATGAGTTATTTTCTTGTCGAGTTTTGTATTTCCTGTTCTTAAGTGCCATACATAGTTTAGAATAGATTTTGCTGTTTTAGTGTGACCAACAACTTCTCTTTACCAACACTTATTTATTTTCCTCTTAACGGAAAAACACAAAACCAAAAACACTATAAAAACACTAAACACAACGAATTAAAAAACAGAGATACCTAGGCACATATAGTGCACTTCACTTCAACGGTTTACATGCCAGTTTGACAATTTATGACATCAATTTAGGAACACTAAGTTGAGCGAAATTTTAGCGTCGTTGTTGGGGGAAGTGTGTCGTCAACCTTGTTTCTTTGCCTCCCAGCTCTATTGATATGTGTGTAGAGAAAGGGCCTAGAGGTAGATTCATAAGAAGCGGAAGCTTGATTCCTAGAACACCACTTGTTCCACCCAGACCAAGAGGCGACACCTCCAACTCAAACCCACATTCCATCCTTTCTTGATCCTAGACTTCCGGAGGAATTAAGATTATATATTCCATTAGAAATACCTTCCACTTCATCCTTTGAACACCTGTCTTAGAAGAAGATTCGAGGGGACCCTGTAGGGACATTAACTTTTGAACTTTCACAGAAGAATCAACTATGGCGAGAAGGAGGAGGAGGAGTCTTTAATGGAGAACACACTATTTGGAGGAGTAGAGGTAGAGGTAGAGGAGAAGGAGTGGGGTGCGAGAAGGAGAAGGAGGTAGAGGTGAAGAAGCGAGTGACACGAGGTAGAAGGGAAATGAAAATCTTTTGGGTTTCCTATAGTAGATGAAGAAACCAATGCAACTGAAAAAAATTTCACCCTCTTGTCCTTCCAAACTTTTATGGACTCCAAAAATAAATATCACGAAACCTTCCTATTTGAATTTGAAGTCGTGTAGAACCTATGACTACTTACAAGATGCTCAAAAACTTAAACTATTCCCTTGACATTGAAAGGAGCGACATTAAAATGGTTTATGAGTTTGATCAACGGTTCTATTAGGACATGAGAAGACATGAAACGGGCATTTCTAAGTGTTGGATTCTTTGTATGCCAATTAACCATAACGAGGAAGTGTTTAAAATGTTACAAAAAGAGGATGAAAATTTGGAAGATTTGTTGGAAAGTTTTAACTATAACATCAAGAGGGAAAAAATGGAAAACTTAGACCAAGATACTTTGAAAGCTCTCTTGTTGAAGACAATTAGGGATGAAAGGTTATATATCCTTAACATGATGGGAAAAGGGGATATATCTCAGCTCACATTACCTGAAATAGCTAAATTATGTAATAAGCTTTAGAAATCTAAAGCGTAAAAGGACCAAGAGACCTTTGATCTTGCAAGGACAGGTAAATGCCTTGTATGGGACAATAAGTAGGGTAGAAATAGGACATATGCTTGATGAATTCAAATCTGAAATTTTAGGGAGTCTTAGTGAACAAATGAAGCGCCCTTAAGTTACAAAACAAGCAAAATTTGAATACGATGCCTTAGCAATTTTTTGTCCCAAATGTAGAAAGAAGCATGCCTTGAGAGAGTTTCCTTTGGATGCAAAAGTAGTAGAGACACCTTTATTAGTTTGTTCGAGAAAAACATGACACCAAGAGTTTTCCTTCACTTCTGGTCTTAAAGTTGTCTTTCAAGAAGAAACTCCTACAAATTCCACGAGAATCTCTCCAATTTTGTCTCTAGAAGGCCTTGGCGAGACCTCGGAAACACAAGGATTCCATGATCAAGTAATAATCGGCCACCAAATTGGAATTCTTGGCTGTCCAACCCCAAATTCCAAATTCCAATCTCAAACTTGGGAACAAGGGTACAATCCCTATGGAAGATACTCTCGGTACTATCAATATCCACCATATCCACATTTCCTCCTCAACAAAATCCTCGACAAAATCCTCAAAATCCACAACATCAAAATTCACCACTTCCATTACCATTTCCTCGAAGAAAACAAATTAGTTGCCTGCAACCCATACCAAACCCCAATAATAAAAATCCTCAAAACACATACATGATATAAGGCCAACAGTTTCCAACCTATTTGATCAATCCTTTAGACCTTAATGATGTTCAACTTAGGTTTGGAAGAATACTTGAAAAGAGGAAACCTTCTATAATCATACAAGAACAAAACAATTCCGAGGAAGATTCTCTACGAGTAAATAAAAGTCTTGAAGAAGACACATCTTTTCAAGACCCAAATATTGAAAAACAAAAACAAAAATAACCTATAATTTCAACTCCTATATTAGAGTATCCATCAACATCCACCTCTACACGTCCCTTTCCAGAAATATTACAAATTGATAGGGGTGTAGAAAAAAAAATTATGGTGCCTAATTATGATTTCTGAATTGTTGGGAAAAATACGAGAGAAGTTTGAATCAGTATTTAGGGCATACTCAAAACTTTTACTTTTTCATGCTCTAAAACCCATATGCTACTTTTCTAAAGCCAACTAGCGTATACACATGGATCTCCTTCATTAAACTCGCGTATACACAGAGATCTTATTATGCAATTAAATCTTTACTTAGATCTATGAAACATTCATTCTTCTGATGTTTAGTTAACAGTAAACATGTGCAGTAATAACAAAATAAACCATCACACATAAGCATCACACATGAACACCGAGTTTTGGGTGGGGGGCCAAGTTGAGAGAAAACCACCTTTGCGGGTGCTCGACCCAATATTTTGTTATAAAGAAAACATCTTACAACTTATGTCTTTTGGCGGACTCATACCGGTACGCGAGCACCCTGTGCTCGTTTACTAACCTCTCTGAAGGAGCACCGAACCCCACCATATAGTTTCGACCTCTCCTGGAAGGAGCTACGACCACCGCCGTTTACCGGCCTCACACCAGAAGGAGCTCGCTGACCCCAAGCTACAACCCTCGACAACACCATGGACCACGTTTCATCAATTTTCACCACGGATCCAAAACGCCTGAGAACACAACTTGCGAGCCACTTTTCATCATGTTATCGGACGGACCCACTCACATTTTAATCTCAATCATACATCAAAGCTGATGTATCGATTCGACAACCGGTCTGTGGGAATACATCATTAATAGATAACGACAACACAACGAACGGATCGAGACTTGTTCATCTTCATACTTCGACCAAACCCTAGTTTTCATACGCACTTTCACCTTAGCTGCAGTCTAGCGTATGCTCTGTTTTCATGTATACAAACCCGCGTATACATGCATACTTGAGGTGGTTTCACCTCCCATGCGCTTTCACTTTATCGACCGCGTATATATCGCTTCCTTTGCGACAAACACGCATATAGATCTTTAGACATTATAGAGCGACATGCTTCTTCGGATCGGATGTTCGGTTCGGTTGTGCCCTTTCGCCCGGATAGATGTTCGCCTCATCTCATGTTTAAACATTCCACAAACGGATCTAGAAGATACAATTACATTTCATATCTAGACTCCCTTCTTCATCATTTTCTTCATAGGTGCATCACAAATTCAGATCTATCATCAAGCTGGTACCCTTTCCATTCAAACATACTTCGGAAGCCCAGTATGCATTCAGAAAACTCAAACTTCTTGCCCCCTTTGCCTGATGAATTTCTTCTCCCTATAGGTTTACCCTTTACTCCATTTCATGAGCCAAAACCACATTACTTTCGATGGTATTCTGGACGAAGGTCACATAGACGAATCATTACTCAATATAATGGGTCAATACCATGGTGGTTACCCTTGGTTTTACTTATTTAGAGCGCTTTTTCCCATATGCGACTTGACACGTTATTTCCCGCGTGCATACACTACTTTGTCTAGAAAAATCCGCGTATGCCTTGAGAAATACTCTTTTCATCATGTTACCTTTTATCTTGACATTCCTTCCATCATTACCTTGTACTCATTGTATATACATCGGTTACATCATTTAACAAGTTCATCAAGACATATTCCATCGGGGACAACTTCATCAAGTAGGTTGCCATCATCTTCATCAAGTGGGTTGCCATGAAGGAAAACACTCGACATCATATTGCCAACGATCCCCTTTGGACTTGATGGCAACCACGATGGTGTTTTATCACCACAACATATAGATACATTAAGAATACAATGACACCATATCACTCTTGACACCATTCTTTCTCTTTATTCAAACACCATGTCACTCTCCCCCTTTGACATCAAGGAAAAGGCGGACCAAAACCAACACAAGGGTTTTTTTTCTCCTCTTGTAAGAAGGAAGTGTTATGCGGTCTGATATACTGTGAGTGACCATTCTCCCCGAAGCTTCATGTTGAGTCTTTAAACATATTTTTCAATGAGTACATGACTCTATGACCTTCCTATCACCAAAGCTCATACTTACATCAAGATCCAACCAAGTGGATTTACATGTCGACTCAAATACTGACCAAGTGGGTTTTTACATATTTGACTCAACTACCCAACCAAGTGGGTTTACAAATGTGAACAATTCCTTACATGGTAGAATATTACAATTTTACATCATAGGTCTCAACATGACCTTTTCATTAAATTACAAATATGACTTTTCATGACCAATACCGAGAAAGACCTCAAGAGAGATCATATTTAGAACCATCATAATGCCAACAATGCATTATACTCGGCTGAACCTAGTGCTCCCCACAAGAAAATGTGCATCCAAACATCCTTTCCATATGTCGAGGCTTCTCCTTAGCTTGTGCAATGCGGAATACTTTTAATAACAGAGTCATCGGTAACAATCTCTGCACGCAGTCATCCGGATCTGCGAATCATAAGACTTCCATCATATCCAAAGAAATTCTTCATCAAATAAGCAATCCAGGCTCATCCATAATCTTCAACATAAGAAACCATGTATCATTTCATTAGCATGAGTATGACCAAAGTAATGCTAACGGTACAATCATTAGCGGTCGATGATGCTCCCACGGATCTCTTGCTCTTGATCTTCCGTTGTCATCCCAATTCTCTTATCATCAATGCATACGAATGTGTATGCTAGAACTCATGTGTATACGCGGCTTTAGTTCAACGAACCGCATATGGAAAGTGAAACATAGAAAATTTCACATTCCTTCATCTCCCCACGAGTTTGCTTACCCTGGACTGTGCATATCGGATGCTGCAGCAAAATAATAATAACTAGAATAACAAGAATCATCATACATTTCTCCCCCTGTGATGATACATTACTAATTCCTATAATGTGTCTCACATCATTCCTGGAAATCATTCAAGAAGTAGGCTTTAGAAGCGGATGACTACGCGGAGTCGATATTCCCTACGTTTGACAGGTCCTCCTTCTTTTTCCAAATTTTAACGAACTTTCTAATTGTGGTGGAAGTTATCCACTTTCTCATATACGATACCATCTGCATTCTTTTTCCACATGCTCCATACTAGTTACAAGCATAACATCTCATGTGACCGGAAAGTAAAGTATAAGAATCATAGTGTGTTTCTGTTCTTCCTTCTATTGCAATTAGGCACTTTATGGTGACTTGTTCAAGTTTAGCATTAGCCACGGGAGGTCCCCAAAAGATAGATAGGGTCACACATTAAAACCTTGTATCAAATGAAAAATATTCCAAGGATGGGCCGTAAAGAAGCAAGATAGTGAAATCCGCATGTATGAAAGCCAATAGAGGAAGTGAAAGCAACGGGCGGAGGGTATAAATTGCAAACAAAAAAGAGATATAAATGTTAAAGGGGACGCCAGCCAAACACATGAACGATGTATTAAAAAGGGCCGTAGGTTATATATGACAGCGTATGGAGTAAGTCCGAGGGGGTCGAGCAGCGGGGAAAGGACGAAACCCATACCCCCGCGGACTCACGACACGTGGCACGACAAGATCTCATAGCGGAAAAGAGATGGTAAGGATGGGCCGCGGGATGTGATCTCGTGGCAAAGTAAAGATGGGCCCGCGCAGTTGAGAAAGACAAGTGTTAGTCCGGCAAAGGAAATCATGCGCGGTAAATATTGGACAACGTACGTGGATAACAGGTAAGGTAAGTCCATTAGGTCAGCTGGTACCAAGACCCGTACCAGCTTTTAACCCGACACGAGGCGCTCACCTACACCTTGACATACCCAATCCCCACGCGCCATGTGTCCCATTGTCAGTGTCCTTACGACACTTGCCTTCTGCCATCTTACTTATTCACCTTTTTAACCCAAACAGTCCACCCCAATGGTAACAAACTTCCGTATTTCTCTCTGGTAAAACGTCACAGGTAGTTTTCTACGGCGAATACCGAGTGGGGAAGAATGCCGGGTATATCCAGATCACTGTCACGGTTCCCCGCATCGCTTTCCCGAGCATTGTCACCTTCTGTTCAGGTATTCCATTCTCTATTTTCCCTATTTTCCCTTTTCTCTTTTCGAAATTGTTAAAATGTCTGCCATGGGAAGAGGAACACCCAAGAAAAACGAACCTGAAACCCCCCAACTCCGTGAGTCCAGAAACCCCCCTGGTTTTGAACCCCTCTATGACTTACAGTCGGGTATCTGCGACCCGAAATATCCTTTTGACATACGCAGTATCAAGCCCCTGCTTTTTGGTCGCCACTGCAAAGATACCGACCGTTTTCGAGTTATCGCGTCTGGTTTCTATCACCATATCACCCCCCAGGTCCATTCCTGTGTCAATTTCATCATCTGGCTCAGAGACTCCTATGATGTACATCGGGAGGCTTTCGTTTCCCCTCAAGGGAACATAATCTTTTCCCTTTCCCCCGATGTCATTAAACAGGCCATCCGTTTCCCTTCCAGTGATAGATACTTCAGTTTCAAAGATGAAACCTTGCTCGCTCAGTTCAATAAGCAGTCAAGAGAATCCCGTCGTGCCTTCATATCCTCCATAACCATCGACCAGGCCACTGCCCTGCCTACATTGGAGCCTTTTTCACTAAGTTTGTTTGCCGAAGAAGTTCGACCTGTTCTGTCTCTCATCGCCGGCCTTTTGGGGGTAGGAAGCTCGGAAGACATCTCTTCAGTATGCATTCGCTTTTTGTGGCTCATGTCACAGAATGGGGTTACATTGGACATTCCAGGCTTCCTCTCCTCGACCATCCTGACCCAATTTCAGGGGCTCGCCCAAGCCCGAAAGTTTTGCTTCTGCTCATTGGTGTTCTACCTCTTCTTGTTCCAGCATGCGGATAAGTTCGACCATTTGGGGTTAGATAGGATGTACTCTGAGAATTCCCAGCCCAGACCAGTCTTCGATTGGAATTGCTCTGTCCGCCAGTTACCTAGGGGAGAGGGTTATGCCACTTTCGTGAATACCTTCATGTCTATTGCATACACCATCATTCACGACGCCCCTTCCCCTAGGGTTTTCCCAGAGATGAAACGCTGGCTGCAGGCTGGGAAATACCAGTGTACTGGTGATTGGTTCCTGTCTGAAGAATTTACTGAAATTCGGGTCTATGGAGCCGAAGTTGCCCCATACCGGCTACCAGCTTTCCCCTTCCGATGAGTTTACGCCCTCGAGTACATCCGGCAAGCCCTCAAAGCTGACCAGGTCCACTTTGTTCCTGCTAAGAAAGGCTACATCTTAAGGCTTCCTGTCCAAATTGGCCCCTTTGTGGTAAACTCTAGATATGCCCTCCCAATTGCCGAAAAAATGTTGCAGAACATGGACCTGAAGTTAGGGGAAAGCTGGGCTTATGACCCACGGGAGATCATTTCAAATAAAATAAAACGAAACAGGTCTACGCCCTACATTCATGAGTCCAGGCCATTTCTGGAGTGGAGGGCTAACATTGAAGTTTGGCCTACGTTTTCGCAGATGGAGACAGACTCGTCTGCTACAGGAGGAGAGGAAGAAGTGAACAAGGGCACAGATGAGCAGGAGGCAGGTACTTCAGGAGCAGCACCACCACCACCCAAGAGGCAGAAGGTCGCCACTAGCGAAGCGGAAGTCATCGGAGAAGGGATAATACTGGAGCCCTTCACGAAATTTGGTCAATTCGATAAGGGCAAGGCGGGTATAACAGTGTTGAGGGACAGTGTTGCCTCCTCCGATTACACTGAAGTCACGCAAGCCATTGTCGAGCCCCCTCCATCCAGGACGAGTGAAAGGGAGCGGACAAATAAAACTGTCCGAGACAAGTACAGAGCCGAATTGGGGGGATTCGTTGAAAAATACCATACCAGGCTCTCCGCTTCTGTCAATGCTGACACTGAAAGCCTGGTACTGTCCATAGCGGAGGCCATCCTGGACCCCAATTCGGATGTTCCAAGTTATAAGGTGCTTGAATTGGCTATTGATATGTAGAAGGTACCAGTACAAGATATGACTGACCTGTTCCAAACAGTCTGTGACATGATGAAAGACAAGCTATCCCAGATTACCCTCGCATTGAGGAAGACAGAACAGAAATATGAAAATCTGAGGGATTCCTTTACAGCAGAACAGAATGCTTGTCGTGCCAACGCACATCAGGTGCGCGTTCTTCAGGACCAAATTAAAAATACATATGATGGAGGGAAAGGTTCACAAGCAGCCCTTATAGCTAAGTTGCAGAAAGATATCTCAGCTGCTAAGAAACAGGCTCGTATACCGGGTTCACATCCTGTACAAACGGCTGAATTGGTGCGGGTAGAGGAAGAGAAAAATGAACTGTCTGCTAGGCTTTTCAGGGAAAGAGAAGAGAAAGAAAAGATGGCTAAAAGGATCGACGAGCTAGAAAGCAGAGCCACGGAGCTACAGACCCGGTGGGATGCACACAGTTGTCATGCAGCCGAAACATCAAGCGGAACTAGTTCAGTGACAGCTCGACTATCCACGGCTATGGCTGAGATCGAAGTGTTAGAAAAACAAACATCCACTGCCAAGCAAAGGGTCCTAGAGTTGGAGGGCGCCCTGGCTGAAAAGGCCAGAACAATTGAAGGGCTGCAAAGTGAAGTCGAGGAAGGAAAAAGGGTCACGGCTGAGCAACATCAAACCATTGCTGAGCTGAAGAGTCGAGCAAAGGGGAATCTCACCCTGCTCGAGGCCAGAAGTCTAATATGGTCGGACATAATTACGGCAGTAACTGAGCAGTGGGAATTCCTGACGATGATGGGGGAGCTCAAGTCCACCCTTCCCTATCTAAATAGAAGGTTGCAGGAGGCAGGGAGTAATCTGTCTAATAGATCTCAACTCGTCGGCGACTACATCTCTTTTCTTTATGCGCTAAGGGCGAACGACTTGGGGAAACATGGCATCCCCAGTCGATTTATGGAAATCAACGAGTGTCAAAAGATTGTTGATAAGGAGGAAGCCCGAGTAGCAGCTTCAAGGGTCCTTCAACAGGTGGCTGACAGTGTTGAACAATTCGACAAGGTATGGAATGAGATCATCTCAGCCGGACTCCCTTCCTGTTGGGAACCAAATGCCCCTGCCGTTCTTATGCTCCCAGATCAATACACAGCAAGTTTGCAAACGGAAAGGGATCGGTCAGACCTCCAAATGGGGAAAGCAACTCAGCTCAAGGCTACTACCATCGTCACAGTCCTCAGAAAAAAGTTTAATATCCTTCACATGATCAGATATCGGCTCCCAACTGAGGCAAACATTCACACTCTCGGCGAAGCGTTTATCAGAGTGGAGAAGCTCTCAGCAATGCCAGAACCGACCCCCGATAGCCAGCAGAGACTGACACAATTCATGAGTCAGCATACCAGTTCCTCTGCCAACGTGCCTCCTCCAGCATCTGCGACAGCTTCTACTCAGTTGCACCCATGACATTTCAGTTTACTCATGATATGGCCTAAACGGCCTTTTTACTTTCATTTAGTTTATGTTTTTAAATTTCCGAGTGGGTTGTTTTTCCCTCACTCTTGCATTTTTAATTTTTTACATCAAACATTGGTCTCAGTTTCGGTTTTGAAATTGGCCTGGGGCCTGTTTATGCATGATGGGAGGGCTGTTTCCCCATCATGAAATTTTGTTGTTATGATAATGACTTGTAACAAATTTTTTTCATGCGAAGAAGATATTTCCCCGAAATATCTTCTTGCTGAAAGGAAAAGGAATCCTATATAAGACAGAGAAAAGAGGAAAGAAAGGTTCCAATTCTTCAGAAGAAACTGACTGTGTAAAGATTTTCTGTGTGTGTTTTGTAATGACTCAAATGCTAATGTGAAGAGCCCGTCGGGTTTCAATGATAAGGAGTTACACTTTAAAGAGGATTCTGGACTTGTTTTATGGTAGTGTGTGATTTTCTCCTGCTTATTGCAATGTCGTTGTTCATTTCATTTACATCCATGTCTCTGGTATTATATTCTGGAATGCGAGTGTCCCGTTGTTTTTGATATAAATTTATCTCTCTGATACTTATATCATTAGCTTCCTGGTACTTTAAAAATGGCTCAGATATAATACAGTGTTTCATCTTCCATTCATACATATTTCTGCTATATTGGCTATTACGAAGTGCTATTGATGAAAGTTGCCTGCATATATGGATTCTTAGTCATATAAGCCCATCATATGCTGTGAAACTCTTCTTGGTGTTGTCTTCCTGATAGTTAATATCTCCTTTTTCTATACAGCTCATTACTCATCGTTATATATATCTCTTTTTCTGCCATATACCATGACTCCGGCCCTGTTTACTGTGAATTGTCTTAAAGTTGTCTGATACTGCAGTGTTTGAGTACAGCATTACATGCGTTCAGTATTACTCTTTTATGCTTCAAACTATCGGAAGTTTTGGTCCCACTCAAGTGTTATTCTCTGTTTGTAAAGAAGCAGTATGAGAGTTTTGTCTTGTTGAATTTCTAAAACGTTGTTTTAGATCCTATGCTCTCTATACATTACAAGATGTCCTAGGCACTGGTCTATAGCAACTCTAGGCTGTCTCTAGGAGTTACAACATCTTTTTGGCGCCGTTGCCGGGGATCGGAGTTGAAGAAATTTAAATCCCTGGGCCTCGACAAAACCCATCCACTCTTCAGTTAGGTGAGCACGAAGAGTTGAGAGTTGTTCATCCCTCACCTTGGCGACTCCACATTCATATTACCGATAAACATATTTGCAGTCCTGGCTCCCTGTAAGCCACACCTAAGGTCAGATACATCTCAGTCAAGGACACCCTCTGTGTCTGACCCAGAATGAATCTTACATAGAAGGGGCTGGAGGGAAAGGCAGTCAGTTCATACCGACATTCCTGAGTTCTCCCTTGAAAACTTTCCATATCTTCAGCCCTCCTCTTCTCAAGTCGCCCAAATACAAGGCTCTAACCCTATTATAAGAGATACCGGTTATTATTTAGATAGCCCACATCGGGAAGGTGTCCATATCAAAGACGAAGCTGAGTCTAGTTACACTCCACATTATTCTTTTCATCCTACCCCTGAAGTTGAAGAGGTCAAAGAAGTCACTTAAGTATCTGTTGTTGACAGCCCTACCTTCTCATCAAACCCCCAAGCTGCTGTTCACTACATCCCCATCATTATTCATACTCAACTCCCACCACCTCCTCCACCACTTACTGCTCAGGCTCTCATCCT
Organism: Pinus albicaulis; assembly: GCA_034641835.2. Classification (NCBI taxonomy): domain Eukaryota; kingdom Viridiplantae; phylum Streptophyta; class Pinopsida; order Pinales; family Pinaceae; genus Pinus; species Pinus albicaulis. Next base: position 313,946 of record JAXQQM020062495.1, read on the forward strand.
ACCTCCGCCTCCCCCAATGGAAAATATACCTGGCTTTTTACAAAATAGGTACGCCCCTTTACAGCTGCCTGCAGTTCAAAATGACATGCCACAAGACTATTTAAAGATTCTTCCTAGATTCAATGGGGAGAACGGCGTTGATGCCCATAAGCATGTTGAAATCTTCTGCTCCTTCACAGAGAACTTTAATGTGGAGCATTTGGATGTGGTTCTGAGATTGTTCATGCAATCCCTAGATGGGGAGGCTAGAAAATGGTTTAAAACTCTCGCAGCTAATTCCATCAACACCTGGGAGGCTATGGAAGAAGCTTTCGTGAAAAAGTGGGGAGATAGGAAAGATCATGGGGATACCCTAACCGAGTTCAACACCCTTAAAAAGAAGCACAATGAAGGGGTATCAGAGTTCATCAGAAGGTTTAACAAATTGTATCTCAGCCTCCCAACTGAGATGAAGCCCCACCAGACCGCTGCCAAGGTTGTTTTCGTGGCAGCATTTGATTCTGAGTTTGGTTTCTCGCTGAGAGAGAGGAAGCCAGCCACTCTAGATGATGCACAGACAGATGCATTGGAAATAGAAGCAAACTTTGTCTCGACTGGTAAGTCCAAAGTAAAGCAAGAACATGATACTAAAAGAAGAGGCAAAGAAGAAGTATCCACTTCAAGCCAAGATAGAGACTCAGCAAATGACAAGATCGACGAAATGAATAAAATGATCAAGAATCTCTCTAGCAAGTTGGTCAAGCTGGAGATGGAAGCTAAGAATTCACCACCAAAGAACTTCCAGAATGCTCCTAACAGAGGATTCAATCCTCAGTACAGAAAACCACCTTTGCAGATACTGCAGAGAGGGCAGAAGGAGCAACAAGACCAAGTACCGCATCCTTTATACTTGGAAGGACAAATGGAAGCTTCTCACGAAGATCCTGCCTATGAGCAAGATGATGCCTGCCCCGTCTTCTCAGATAGTGATGACATAGAGTGTCCCGTGCAAGAAAGTGAGGAAGGGGAGCTACAACCTCACTCAGAACCAAAGAATAACAAGGACGCTGAAGAGCCAGAGATCGATGACTATTGCAAACAGTTCGTTGATTTTATGCAAGCCCAGTTTAACAGAAAATATGACCTCCGGTCATCCAGGAAACGGACACGTACTCAAGATGAAGAGGAGGAAACACCCCAAAGATCAGCACCTGCACAGAAAGAGGCCAATACTCAAGAGTCCCCAGATAAAGGTAAGAAGCCCCTTAACCAATCTCTGCAATCTGATAATCAAATGCCTTCATCTTCACAAGTAGCTGTGTCCCCTGTGAATCAACCTCCAGTTAAAGAAGTTAAGCCTCCCCTGCCAAACAAAGAGTCAAAAGAAAAGGAAATACCAATAGAGAAGCCTTCATCTGCCTTCAGTTTGCAAAAACAACTCGAAAAAGTTAAAATACCAGTTCCTCTCTCTGAATTGTTGAGACAACCTGCCTACCAGTCACAAGTCTCCTCTTTCATTTCCACCCCCGATGTACCACATATTCCATACAGCCTTAACCTGCAAGAAGAAAGGCCTATGGTAGTATTCGGCCCACACGTCGAAGAACTAGATCCCTCCACCCCCCCTTTTTATGTATCTCTAGTGATTCATGATCTATTGCTACATAATTGTATGTTAGACTCAGGAGCATCTCATAACCTCATGCCCCTGTCTGTCATGGAGCAATTGGGGCTCCAAATCACTCGCCCATACAAAGACCTCTATTCCTTTGATTCCAAAAGGGTGAAGTGTTTGGGCATGATCAAAGATCTAGCAGTCACCCTGGCTCAGATCCCGGCTAAGAGTGTGGTGATGGATATCGTAGTGGCTGACATCACAGCCCGCTTCGGTATGATATTGTCAAGGTCTTGGGGGACTAGGATTGGAGGGTCAATTAAGCTGGACCTGTCTTATGCCACCATTCCTGTCTTCGGTGGCCAAGAGAGGAGATTGTACCGAGAGACCAGATTTTTCAAGACAGTCACTAAGGCAGGTGATTCAGTGAATTCCCCAGTTTACAGCAGAGATGGAGATTTCTCTTGTCTAATGTTGGAGGAGGATCAGGAATATGCTCATGAGCCTTCATTCTGTCAGATAAAGACTGAGTCATCAGTGCAGGACTATGGATCGGAAATCTGGACACTCCACTTTGATGGAGCAAATTCCCGAGAAGGAAATGGGGCTGGAGTGTTGCTTATTTCACCCATGGGTCAATGGGTCCCCTTATCATTCAAATTGGAATATGAGGCCACAAACAATGTGGCTGAATATGAAGCACTCATATTGGGGTTGCAGATAGCAAGGAGTATGAACATACAGAAGCTAAAAGTGATGGGAGACTTCGAGTTGGTGGTGAGACAAGTGAAAAACCAGTGTCAAGCCAAACATCCTAGGCTAAAGGCCTATAGGAATAAAGTTTGGAACCTGGTAGAGAACTCTTTCCTAGTGTTTAATATCCAATTCATGCCCCGTGAACAGAACAGAATGGCAGACTCCTTGGCCGTGGCTGCTAGTACATTCCGCCCACCTCAGAACCCTCTTCTGAGATACGAAATTGAAGTAAGATACCGGCCTTCAATCCCTGATAATTTCAAGCACTGGCAGGTCTTTGAAGATGAGGAGCAGGTGAAGAGGTTCTTGGAGACTGTGGGTGAGTTTTCCAATCTAGAGATTGACAGCTGCGAAGAAGAAGAAATCAGGGACCATCCAGAAGACAAGTTGGAAGAGAAAATAGCTGGTCACAGATTCCTCCAGCTGAAAGGGAATGTCATTCCCCGAGGGCTGGTACCTTTGGAGAGGTTGTTCAATAAGAATGATGTTCCGGTACAGCCAAACAAAGTGGTGACTGATGACCAGGTCGAAGATCTAAATCTGGGTACAAAAGAAGATCCAAAGATTGTGAAGTTGTCCAAGAAAGTCCCAGATGAATACAAACAATTGTACCAAAAGCTGTTTCAAACCTATAAAGATGTATTTGCCTGGTCATATCAAGACTTGAAAACCTTTGATGTCAGTGTGATGCAGCATAAAATTCCACTAAAGGGAGACGCAAAACCCCACAAACAAAAGCTCAGACAGATTAATCCCCTGTTGCTACCCTCGATTGAGCAAGAAATAAAAAAGTTCCTGAAGGCTAAAATTATAGTGCCACTAAGGTATTCTGAGTGGGTGGCCAATTTAGTCCCAGTACGAAAGAAGAATGGCGAAATCAGGTTGTGTGTGGATTTCAGAAACCTGAACAGGGCGTCTCTAAAAGATAACTACCCACTACCAAAGATGGATCATATTCTGCAAAAGGTGGTAGGGGCCTCTAGAATGTCCATGATGGATGGGTTCTCGGGCTATAATCAAGTGGCTGTATTCCCGGAGGACCAGAAAAAGACAACTTTCACCACGCCCTGGGGGACATTTATGTATGCCAGGATGCCATTCGGACTGATCAATGCAGGGGCTACATTTCAGAGAGCCATGGACATAACCTTTGTTGGAGAACAGGATAAGTTTCTGGTGGTGTACCTAGATGATATAACAGTATTTTCAAAGGATGATACTGAGCATGTTCAGCATTTACAGAAGACCTTTGAGAAATGCAGGAGGTATGGACTCTCTCTTAACCCTCAAAAATCTTTCTTTGCATTAGAAGAGGGTAAACTCCTAGGACATATAGTAACTAAAGATGGGGTCAAAATCGATCCTAAAAGGGTGGAAGCTATAAACGGTATCTCTCTCCCCAGAAATAAGAAAGAAGTCCAGGTATTCCTAGGGCGTATCAATTTTCTCAGAAGATTTATTCCTAACTATGATGAAATAGTTAGACACATCACATATATGTTAAAGAAGGATAATGAGGTAAAATGGGCACCAGAATCAAGACAGGCCTTTGCCAGGATCAAGAATGCGTTTGCTGAGGCTCCCGTGTTGGCAAAGCCTGACTTCACTGAACCTTTTATGATTTTCTCTTTTGCATCACCTCACACGGTGGCAGGGGTCCTCTTACAAAAGAACGGGGATGGGTATGAGCAACCCATTGCTTTCTTTAGTCAAGTTCTTCATGATGCAGAGCTAAAATACAACATACTGGAGAAGCAGGCTTATGCCCTGGTAAAGTCCCTAAAGGCATTTCGCATGTACATTCTGCAGTCTCACGTTACTGCTTTTGTACCCACAACAGCAGTTAAGGACATCCTCGTTCAGGGAGACAGTGAAGGCAGAAGGGGCAAGTGGATTGCGAAGATACAAGAATACGACCTGGATATCAGACCCACCAAGTTAATTAAAGGACAGGGGCTAGCAAAGATTCTATCAGAGTCAAACCACCAAGCTTTGGGCATCCACCTATCCATGATCGCAAATGAGGAGTCTTAGGAGCAGACAGGGAGACCAGAGGTAGAAATGGCTACTCAAAAAATACAGATGAAGTATCTTACTAGCCCCTGGTACAAAGAAATTGTTGAGTACCTCCTGACACTCAGCTGCCCACCCAGCTGTGATAAGTCCAAATACAGAGCCTTGAGGCTGAAATCTCAGAAGTATGCTGTAGCTAATGGTCAATTATATTGGAGAGATCCTTCAGGCATACTGTTGTTATGTCTCATCGAAGGTGAGGTAGGGAACATAATAACCGAATTCCATGAGGGAATCTGTGGAGGGCATTATAGCTGGAGGAGCACAGCTCAGAAAATCCTGAAGGCTGGTTTTTACTGGCCTAAATTATTTGGAGATGTCTTCACTTGGGTCAGAGCATGTGACAAATGCTAGAAGTTTGCTGAAAAACAAAAGCTAGCAGCTCTACCCCTGATTCCTGTGCACGTTGATGAACCTTTCAAGCAATGGGGAATTGACTTCATAGGTGAGATCCACCCACCCTCCAGTGGGCAACACAAATTGATTTTGACTGCTACAGATTACTTCACGAAGTGGGTGGAGGCCATTCCTACACGAAATGCCACAGACACAGTGATCATAAAATTCATGGAAGAGAACATTATCTCCAGGTTTGGATTTCCTGCTAGAATAGTTACAGACAATGCCCAAGCTTTCAAATCTGCTAAAATGGTGAATTTTTGTCAGCAATATAACATTACTCTGGGCCACTCCACATCTTACTACCCACAGGGAAATGGTTTGGCAGATTCATAAAAAAAAACGCTGGTCAGAGCTCTAAAGAAGAAAATAAATGAAAATCAGAGGAACTGGGACTCCCAACTAAAGTTTGCTCTGTGGGCAAACAGGATAACCAGTAAAAGGGCAATGGGAAGATCTCCTTATGAACTAGTATACGGACGGGAAGCCGTGTTCCCTATACAGTTAGCTTTACCTGTTGCTTGTTTCATGCAGGAGACTCAGGAAGAACCAGATGGTATGAACAGAAGGATCAACCAGTTGATTGAACTCGAGGAGACACGTATTCAGGTGAACCAGAAACTTGTGGATTACCAGGAGAAGATGAAAGAATTGTTCGATCAACATACAAAATATAGAAAGCTGCAGGCGGGAGATTTAGTTCTCAGGTGGGATGTACGAAGGGCCGATAAGGGTAAACATGGTAAATTTGACCCCCTTTGGTTCGGCCCCTTCAAAATTGCAGAGCAGGGAGGAAATAATACATTTAAGTGGAAAATTTACGGGGGGGTGTTGTTGAAGCCACAGCAAATGGACAATTCCTCAGAACCATATTTCCAATTAAGAGCGGAAATTTGAAAAACTTGTTGTATTATATTGTATAGTAGTTGTTGTTTTTTCATTTTTCTTATTAAAATTTTGCATAGTGTTAATTCTATCCGGAGGAAGCTTCAAGAAGCCCGAAAAGTCTTGTTCGAAAAAGATGTACATGCGGTACACGTAGTTCTCGGCACGTTCGGGGACAAACGTGCCATCCCAGGTGATACCAATGTTGTTCAGCTTTTGACGTATGCAGAGTCCCAAAAAAGATATACACGTCACACATTAAAACCTTGTGTCAAATGACAAATATTCAGGATGAAGCGTAAAATGATATAGTGAAATCCACATGTGAAAGCGATGGGAGATGAAAGCAACGGGCGGAGGTATAAATTACGAAACAAAAAGAAGATATAAAAAGGTAAAGGGGACGCCAGCCAAACACATGAACGATGTATTAAAAAGAGCCGTGGGTTATATACGAAAGCGTATGGAGAAAGTCCGAGGGGGTCGAGCAGCGGGGAAAGGACGAGACCCATACCCCTGCGGACTTACGACACGTGGCATGGTAAGGTCCTACAGCGGAAAAGAGATGGTAAGGATGGGCCACGGGATGTGATCATGTGGCAGAGTAAAGACGGACCCGCACAGTAGAGAAAGACAAGTGTTAGTCCGGCGAAGGAAATCATGCGCGGACAAGGTTGGACAGCGTACGTGGATAAAAGGTAAGGTAAGTCCATTAGGTCAGCTGGTACTAAGACCCGTACCAGCCTTTAACCCGACACGAGGCGCTCACCTACACCTTGATATACCCAATCCCCACGCGCCACGTGTCTCATTGTCAGTGTCCTTACGACACTTGCCTTCTGTCATCTTACTTATCCACCTTTTTAACCCAAACAGTCCACTCTAGTGGTAACAAACTCCCGTATTTCTCTCTGGTAAAACGTCACAGGTTGTTTTCTACGGCGAATACTGAGTGGGGAAGGACGCCTGGTATATCCAAATCACTGTCAGGGTTCCCCGCGTCGCTTTCCCGAGCATTGTCACCCTCTGTTCAGGTATTCCATTCTCCGTTTTCCCTCTTTTCCCTTTTCTCTTTTCGAAATTGTTAAAATGTCAGCCATGGGAAGAGGAACGCCCAAGAAAAACGAGCCTGAAACCCCCCAACTCCGTGAGTCCAGAAACCACCCTGGTTTTGAACCCCTCTATGACTTACGGGCGGGTATTACGCGGCCGAAATATGTATGACATATGCGGTATCAAGCCCACACTTTTTGGTCATGCCCCTGAGAATCTGGCCAGTTTCCGAGTTATCGCGTCTGGTTTCTATCACCATATCACCCCCCAGGTCCATTCCTGTGTCGATTTCATCATCTAGCTCAGAGACTCCTATGATGTACATTGGGAGGCTTTCGTTTCCCCTCAAGGGAACGTAATCTTTTCCCTTTCCCCCGATGTCATTAAATAGGCCATCTGTTTCCCTTCCAGTGATATATACTTCAGTTTCAAAGATGAAACCTTGCTCGCTCAGTTCAATAAACTGTCAAGAGAATCCTATCGTGCCTTCATATCCTCCATAACCATCGACCAGGCCACTGCCCTGCCTTCATTGGAGCCTTTTTCACTAAGCTTGTTTGCCGAAGAAGTTCGACCTGTTCTGTCTCTCATCACCGGCCTTTTGGGGGTAGGAAGCCCGGAAGACATTTCTTCAGTATGCATTCGCTTTTTGTGGCTCATGTCACAGAATGGGGTTATATTGGACATTCCAGGCTTTCTCTCCTGACCATCCTGGCCCAATTTCAGGGGCTCGCCCAAGCCCGAAAGTTTCGCTTATGTTCCTTGGTGTTCTACCTCTTCTTGTTCGAGCATGCGGATAAGTTCAATCATTTGGGGTTAGATAGGATGTACTCCGAGAATTCCCAGCCCAGACCAGTCTTCGATTGGAATTGCTCTGTCCGCGAGTTACCTAGGGGAGAGGGTTATGCCAACTTCGTGAACACCTTCATGTCTATTGCCTACACTATCATTCACGATGCGCCTTCCCCTAGGGTTTTCCCAGAGATGAAACGCTGGCTGCAGGCTGGGAAATACTAGTGTACTGGTGATTGGTTCCTGTCTGAAGAGTATACTGAAATTCGGGTCTACGGAGCCGAAGTTGCCCCATACCGGCTACCAGTTTTCCCCATCCGACGAGGTTACGCCCTCGAGTACATTCGGCAAGCCCTCAAAGCCGACCAGGTCCATTTTGTCCCTGCTAAGAAAGGCTACATCTTAAAGCTTCCTGTCCAAATTGGCCCCTTTGTGGTAAACTCTAGATACGCCCTCCCAATTACTGAAAAAATGTTGCAGAACATGGACCTGAAACTGGGGGAAAGCTGGGCTTATGACCCACGGGAGATCATTTCAAATAAAAGAAAACGAAACAGGTCTACGCCCTACATTCATGAGTCCAGGCCATTTCTGGAGTGGAGGGCTAACATTGAAGTTCGGCCTACGTTTTCGCAGATGGAGACAGACTCGTCTGCTACAGGAGGAGAGGAAGAAGTGAACAAGGGCACAGATGAGCAAGAGGTCGGCACTTCAGGAGCAGCGCCACCACCCAAGAGGCAGAAGGTGGCCACTAGCGAAGGGAAAGTCATCGGAGAAGGGATAATACTGGAGCGCTTCACGAAATTTGATCAATTCGATAAGGGCAAGGCGGGTATAACAGTGTTGAGGGACAGTGTCGCCTCCTCCGACTACACTGAAGTCACGCAAGCCATCGTCGAGCCCTCTCCATCCAGGACGAGTGAAAGGGAGCGGACAAATAAAACTGTCCGAGACAAATACAGGGCCGAATTAGGGGAATTCGTTGAAAAATAAAATTTATGATAGAGGCTCTCACTTCATCAATGACGACCTTGAAAGCACAATCTGTCTATAGCGAGAGCCATTACGGACTGATTCGGATGTTAGAGGTTATAAGGTCTTTCCGAATTGGCTATTGATATACGAAGGTACGATCGGATGCTGTTGGCTTTTGTTCCAAACGATCTGCGATGATGAAAGACAAGCTATCCCAGTTACCCTCGCATGGGAAGACGGAGCGAGAAATATGAAAATGCGAGGATTCCTTTACGGCGAACGGAGAATGGCACCGTGCCCAGCGCATCGGTGCGCGTTCTTCGAGACCAAATTAAGTACGAGATGATGGAGGAAGGTTCACAGCGGCCCTTATATTAAGTTGCGAGATGATATCTCATTGCTAAGAAGCGAGCTCGTATCGCCCAGCACATCCCTGCCTGTTGCGACCTAGTTGCGGGTAGAGGAAGAGAAAAACGAACTGTCTGCTAGAATTTTCAGGGAAAGATAAGAGAAAGAAAAGATGGCTAAAAGGATCGACGAGCTAGAAAGCAGAGCCACGGAGCTACAGACCCGGTGGGATACACACAGTTGTCACGCAGCCGAAACATCAAGCGGAACTGGTTCAGCGACAGCACGACTATCCACGGCTATGGCTGAGATCGAAGTGTTAGAAAAACAAACATCCACTGCCAAGCAAAGGGTCTTAGAGTTGGAGGGCGCCCTGGCTGAAAAGGCCAGAACAATTGAAGGGCTACAAAGTGAAGTCGAGGAAGGAAAAAGGGTCACGGCGGAGCAACATCAAACCATTGCCGAGATGAAGAGTCGAGCAAAGGGGAATCTCACCCTGCTCGAGGCCAGAAGTTTAATATGGTCGGACATAATCACGGCAGTAACCGAGCAGTGGGAATTCTTGACGATGATGGGGGAGCTCAAGTCCACCCTTCCCTATCTAAATAGAAGGTTGCAGGAGGCCAGGAGTAATCTGTCTAATAGAGCTCAACACGTCGGCGACTACATCTCTTTTATTTATGCGCTAAGGGCGAACGACTTGGGGAAACATGGCATCCCCAGTCGATTTATGGAAATCAACAAGTGTCAAAAGATTATTGATAAGGAGGAAGCCCGAGTAGCAGCTTCAGAGGTCCTTTAACAGGTGGCTGACAGTGTTGAACAATTCGACAAGGTTTGGGATGAGATCATCTCAGCCGGACTCCCTTCCTGTTGGGAACCAAATGCCCCTGCCGTGCTTATGCTCCCAGATCAATACACATCACGTTTGCAAACGGAGAGGGATCGGTCAGACCTCCAAATGGGGAAAGCAACTCAGCTAAAGGCTACTACCATTGTCACAGTCCTCAGGAAGGAGTTTAGTCTCCTTCACATGATCAGATATCGTCTCCCAACTGAGGCAAACATTCACACCCTCGGCGAAGCGTTTATCAGAGTGGAGAAGCTCTCAGCAATGCCAGAACCTACCCCCGATAGCCAGCAGAGACTGACACAATTCATGAGTCAGCATACCAGTTCCTCTGCCAACGTGCCTCCTCCAGCATCTGCAACGGCTTCTACTCACTTGCGCCCATGACATTTCAGTTTACTCATGATATGGCCTAAACGACCTTTTTACTTTCATTTAAGTTTATGTTTTTCAAATTTCCGAGTGGGTTGTTTTTCCCCCACTCTTGCATTTTCACTTTTTACATCAAACATTGGTCTCAGTTTCGGTTTTGAAATTGGCCCGGGGCCTGTTTATGCATGATGGGAGAGCTGTTTCCCCATCATGATATTTTGTTGTTATGATAATGACTTGTAACAAATTTTGTTCATGCGAAGAAGATATTTCCCCGAAATATCTTCTTGTTAAATAAGGAATCATATATAAGGCAGAAAGAAAAACAAAGGTTCCGATTCTTAATTGGTATGTAAAGATTTTTACATGTGTGTTTGTAATGACTCAAATGCTTACTAATGTGAAGAGCAGTAGTTTCAATGATAATTACACTTTAAAGAGGATTCTGGACTTGTTTTATGGTAGTGTGTGATTTTCTCCTGCTTATTGCAATGTCGTTGTTCATTTCATTTACATCCATGTCTCTAGTGTTATATTCTGGAATGCGATTGTCCCGTTGTTTTTGATATAAATTTATCTCTCTGATACTTATATCATTAGCTTCCTAGTACTTTAAAATAGCTCAGATATAATACAGTGTTTCGTCTTCCATTCATACATATTTCTACTATATTGGCTATTACGAAGTGCTATTGATGAAAGTTGCCTGCATATATGGATTCTTAGTCGTATAAGCCCATCATATGCTGTGAAACTCTTCTCGGTGTTGTCTTTCTGATAGTTAATATCTCCTTTTTCTATACAGCTCATTATTCATCGTTATATATACCTCTTTTCTGCCATATACCATGAATCCGGCCCTGTTTACTGTGGATTGTCTTAAAGTTGTCTGATACTGCAGTATTTGAGTATAGCATTACATTCGTTCAATATTACTCTTTTATGCTTCAAACTATCGAAAGGTTTGGTCCCACTCAAGTGTCATTCTCTGTTTGTAAAGAAGCAGTATGATATTTTTGTCTTGTTGAATTGCTAAAACGCTGTTTTAGATCCTATGCTCTCTATACATCACAAGATGTCCTAGGCATTTATAGCAACTCTAGGCTGTCTCTAGGAGTTACAACAGGTCCCAGGATCATTTGACAACTATTGCACTTGATGGACAAAGGGGAGAGTATGGGTGCATCATGATGGGGTGGAATTTCTCTTACCACTCATTATGTTCCCATTTTAGATTGGGTATGGTGGAAGTATAGGGGAGTAGAAAACATTCTTGTTGCTCATATTGTGTTTGGATGTTTTGGGAGCAAGAGGAGGCACTAGCATAGTGCAAGAGGATTGCTCCTTGATCTTGGATGCCCAAGCAACACCTTCTTCATGGGAGGAGCTCTACATTTGTAGCAACATGATGGGAGGAGTCTTTGGCAAGATTCATGTCAAAGAGGGGAGCTTTGAGATGACAATGGCCCTACTCCAAAGGCCAGCAGCACTGTCACTTGAGAGCTTGAGTTACGTGTTGGAGTGTCTTCCAAGCCACTTCACAAGTGATGGACTTTGGAGGCATGTAGATGATGAGCATGAAGGAGTAATGGAAGGGAGCACTCCTTACTACATTTTTACTTTCTTGGCTTGGTTGCACAGGCACAAGAGGAGGATCTACATGCAGTGTTTATGGGTTCTTCTCTCATGCATTTTCATGCATATTCTTCATTGATGGAGGAGTCCACTTGGGAGGGATTTCTAATGGATGCATATTAGCATATGGCTAGATGCATAGCCCAAGGATGATGAGATAGTTGGCACAACCACTCCCCTACTATGTTGCAGTAAGGGGAACACTTCACTTGAGCCATTTCAGCTCAAAGGCCAAAGTACATGATAAGGGAGGTAATCATTTGCTTTATGTTTGGCACTCTCTTGTTTTTATGATCAGCATGTTATATGAAGGAGGATCCTTCCTTATTGCACATTATGTATGGCTACACTTATGTTCTATTGTAGCAAGAATGATGGCCATCTTATGGGTGGTTTGTGGGGGAAAGCCACATAGTTTTTGTGTGCACCTTTGGCACCAAACTTTGTTTTCATGTTCACATCTTGCAGGATGAATGTGGCAGCAAACAAGTGGCTAAAAATACACTTGTTACTTTATATTTTGAGGCAAGCCAATGATGCCCTACGCTGGTTCCATGCATGGAACTATATTTCACCTCCTTTCTCTCATAAGTTTATGCTTCCATGTGTTGTTGGTGCAACGCTGTTAGGTCCCTGTATTACTAGTATAGTCCCTTATTGTTATTAGTGTAACCCCCTTATTGTTATTATTGTACCCTTGTAACCCCCATTTTGTTATTATTGTGCCCCTAAATTATTATTTTTAGGTCGGCTAGGATTACATTCTTGACACTAAGGATTATAGTACTTATTGCACATGGACTCCTATATAGAAAGGAGGTTTTGTAAATTGTATCATTCAAGAATTGTTCATTTATGTAATGTATTGGAGGTTTCCCCCTCGAAGTGGCCTATTTCTAATGCGTTGATATCTCTTTTCTTCTATTTTTGGAGCTGGTTACACAACATTTGGTATCAGAGCTTTGGATTCTAGGGTTTCGCTGCTCCAAACAGGTCATCATGGAATTTTCTCTATAATTTTGTTTCTACGAATTTTCAAAAGCTGCAATTTTTAGGGTGCAAATCAGAAATCCTAAGGAAACTTTTCTAAAAATTTCAGAGCTTGGTTCGCAATATTTTCGAAGATATCATTTGTGGAAGTTAGGTCTTGTTTCAGGCTCCTAAACATGTCATCGTGGCATTTGCGCTATAAATGTTTTTCTACGAAGGTTCAGAATCTGAAATTCATATGGTACGAAGCTGAAATCCTGAGGAAATGTTTCAAAAAAATTTAGAGCTTGGTTCGCAATATTTTTGGAGATATGATCTGCGGAAGGTAGTGCTTTGTCAGGCTCCTCAATTTCATCTCAAAGAGGTGATCATGGGAAATTTTCAATAACTCTCTCTCTGGGCATCGGATTGGAGTGTCATAAAAATTGGTCGCAAATACACAGAATTTAGTTTCTTGGCTATAAATTTCAGAGACAAAGGACGAAACAGTGACACGTGGCAAGTCATACAAGTTCACTCTACTGAACTAGTCTAGAATTAGGTCATTGTGGAAGATTGGACACAACTTTGTCTTGGAGAATTCAAATCAGGTCAGACCTGTGGCATTCGAAAGATAATTCATAGGGCTACGTTGATATTGAAATTCAAATTATTGAAGTGCTGCAATCATAGAGATTATCCAATTTCAATATCGAGCTCCTCAAAAGCAAGAAAAAGGTGTGTATATTTTTTTTCTTTCCAAATTGCATAATTCTTCTTTGAAGAATCAATTTTAATTGATTCCAAGGGTATATTGTAGAATATATAGTAGTATTGGGTTCTAAAATATGCCCCATAAAAATAATTCAACACCCATTAAGTCTTCAGAAGGCTCTACTATGACTCATGAAGATGAAGAATTTCAACATGATCTATCAAAATTACAAGAGAAAGTGCAACAAATTTCACTCTCACAAAGAGCAACAAAAAATGAAATGGAAGTTTTGAAGAAGGGCGTGGAAGTGAAGATGGACGGTTTGAAGAAAGGCATGGAATCTAAGATGGATGGCATGGAAGCTGGCATGGAAGCTAAGATGGATGACATGAAAGACAACATGGAAAACATGAAGAATGATCTCAAAGCAGACATCGAAGGTTTGAAAAAGTTGATACAAGTAATGTTTCCTAATGGTGGAAAGATAGTAGAAGAACCTCATGATGAGAACAAAATAAATGTTAATCGTGATTTCATAAACTCTAATGTTGGTGGGAAGAACCACCATATTCCATAATGGATATGAGGAAGTTTGATGGAAATGATCTTGTAACATGGATACTACAGATGGAGCAATATTTTGATCTCCATAACGTGCAAAACACACAAAAGGTATGCATTGCAACTTTACATTTAGAACAAAATATATTTGTATGGTATCGATGGCTTTGCTCCCGTAAAAAAATTGTCACTTGGTCAATTTTTACGGAAGAAATGATAGCACTTTATGAGGATACAAAGAGCAACACATTCTTTAGCCAATTGATAAATCTCAAACAAAAGGTTTTAGTGGGGCAGCACATTGAGGACTTCCAAAAATTGAATATAAGGGTAACTGATATTCCAGAGGAACATAGGATCGATCTCTTCATAGGCACTTTAAAGGATAACATCCAACATGAAGTTCGTGTTTTGGAACCGTATTCATTGGAGAAGGCATCCAGGTTAGCAAGAAAAGTTGAATGTAAAATAATGGCGACAAGGAAGCCTACCACTAAATTCTATAAAGAAGGAAGTGTTTCTATGCCTAGATTTCCACAACCTACAAGGTTGACACCACAAAAATTGGAAGAAAAAAGAGAAAAATGGCTTTTCTATAGTTGTGATAGCAAATACACTAAAGGTCATAAGTGTGCTGAGAAGAAATTATTTTACATAGATTGTGAAGAGGAAGAAGAAAATGAACAAGAAGAGGATATACACTAGGAACCAGCCCTAGAAGAGGAAGAAATGAATCTGACCATATCGTGTAATTCATTGGCAGGAATTACCACTCCTCAAACTCTCAAGATAGAAGGAAAAATCAAGAAGAAAAATGTAATAATGTTGATTGATTAAGGTAGCACCCATAATTTTATTCATTGTAAGGTAGCCAAGGAATTAAATTGTTTCCTATACCCAACACCAGAATTTCAAGTGATGGTTGCAAATGGAGGAACTATAAATTTCTCTGGAAAATTCCATAATATCAAGCTAACCATGGGGGAATATGTATTGACTAGTCCAATGCTTTCCATTCCTATGGGAGGTGCTAATGTGGTACTAGGAGTACAATGGTTACAATCTTTGGGGACGGTAGCTTTTAATTTTCAAGAACTTTTCTTGAAATTTTTTTTAGAAGGAAAGGAAGTCGAATTACGGGGTATTGCAGGGAAGCCGGGAAAGATAATAAGCTCTAATTTCATGACAAAGCTTCTAAATAAATAACAACGAGGCATAATTGCACAATTATGCTCACTAGAAGTTCCAACATCAAAATCATCTATTTTTGCAGATCTCCAACAAGTCTTGGACATTCATTCCAAGGTGTTTGAAACTCCCAAAGGACTCCCACCTATTTTTGATCATGATCATGCTATTCAGTTGATTCTAAGAAGTGTTCCTCCAAACATCAGGCCTTATAGATATCCTTACATCCAAAAGAGCGAAATTGAACGTATGATTGCAAAAATGTTGGAGGCGGGTATAATTCAACCTAGTCAAAGTTCTTTCTTCACTCCTGTAGTATTGGTACACAAGAAGGATGGATCATGGCGAATGTGTCCGGATTATAGGGAGCTCAATAAGCTTACCATTAAAGATAAATTTCCCATTCCCGTGATTGATGAATTATTGGATGAATTACATGCAGAAATTTTTTTACCAAGTTGGATCTTAGTTCAAGATATCATCAAATTAGAATGAAGACTGAAGATATTCCAAAAACAACATTTCGAACTCATGAGGGTCATTATTAATTTTTGGTCATGCCTTTTGGCCTTACCAATGCACCTTCTACATTTCAAGGGTTGATGAATTCCATTTTCAAACCCTTCCTTAGAAAATTTGTGCTCTTATTTTTTGATGATATACTAATCTATAGCAGGTCTTGGAAGGATCATGTTGAACATGTTGACAGGGTGCTCAAACTATTGCAGGAGAAAAAATTATATGCAAAAGCATCCAAATGTTTCTTTGGAGTACAAGAGGTGGAATATCTAGGTCATATTGTATCTCACGAGGGTGTTAAAGTAGACCCTAACAAAATTAAAGACATTAAGGAATGGAAAGTCCCAACAACCATAAAGAAATTGCGAGGATTTCTCGGGTTAACAAGGTATTATCGCAAGTTTGTTAAGAATTATGGGAGAATAGAAGCACCTTTAACAACATTATCGAAGAAAGATGCATTTTCATGGACTCCTGAAGCAACTAAGGCCTTTGAACATCTTAAAGAGGCAATGTGCCTAGCACCGGTCTTAGCTACGCAAAACTTCACAAAAACCTTTATTGTGGAATGTGATACCTCAGGAAATGGAATTGGTGTTGTTTTAATGCAAGAAGGAAGACCCATTGCTTTTGAAAGTTGTCCAATCAAACGAAAAGTATTTACATAAACCTATTTATGAGAAGGAAATGTTAGCAATATTGCATGCACTAAAGAAAAGGAGAACTTACCTAATGGGAAGACACTTTAAGGTAAAAACTGATCATGATAGTCTTAAACACTTTTTGGAACAAAGACTATCTTCAGAAGAGCAGCAAAAATGGGTCACAAAGATGTTGAGTTATGACTTTGAAATAATCTACAAAAAATGAAAGCTTAATGTTGTTGCAGATGCACTCTCAAGAAAGAATGAAGAGGTGGAAGCATTGCTTTGTGCCATTTCTATTATCCAACCAGATTGGATAACCGAAGCAAGAGATGAATGGAAGAAGGACAAAGATGTATGGACACTCATTCAAAAGTTGCGGCAAGATCCTAGTACATCTGATACATTTAGTTGGAAAAATGATTCCTTATGGTACAAAGATCGCTTATATCTTTGTAAGAATTCCCCACTAAAACAAAAGATTCTTCTGGAATTGCACACTTCTCCTTTAGGAGGACACTCAGGATTTTTAAAAACTTACCACAGGGTGAAGAAAGAATTTTTTTGGGATGGCCTTAAATCTGATATTCGAAAGTTTGTGGCGGAATGTTTGGTTTGCCAATAGAATAAAGTGGAAACAATTAAGACCCCAGGACTTCTACAACCTTTATCCATTCCAGGTCAACGTTGGGAGGAGATTTCAATGGATTTTATCACGGGTTTACCTAAGTCTGAAGGAAAGAGTGTCATCATGGTGGTAGTTGATAGACTTACCAAGTATGCACACTTTTGTGCATTATCTCATCCATTTAAAGCAAGTACAGTTGCTACTACATTTATGGATAGAATTCAGAAACTACATGGAAGCCCAAGGGTTATTGTGAGCGACAGAGATCCCATTTTTACTGGAAATTTTTGGACGGAGTTATTTTCTTGTTTGGGTACTCAATTAGCTCATAGCTCATCTTATCATCCTCAATCTGATGGTCAAACTGAGATATTAAATAAATGTTTGGAAGGATATCTTTGTCGTTTTATATCTGATAAACAAACACAATGGGTCAAGTGGTTACCTCTCGCTGAATGGTGGTATAACACTTCCTTCCATACTGCAGCAAAAATGACCCCATTTATGGCACTTTTTGGATATCATCCACCATCGATCACATCATCTTTAAGGGAAAATTAGAAGGTTCAAGCAGTGGAAGATCACATCGAGCATCAGCAAGAAGTTCTCCAACTATTAAAGGATAACCTGAATTTGGCACAAAATCGAATGAAACAACAGGCAGATCAACATCGCAGCGAGAGAAGTTTTGATGTAGGAGATTGAGTATTTTTACGGCTACAACCATATAAAAAAATGTCCCTCAAGCAAGCTAAGAAGGATAATAAATTATCGCCAAAGTACTATGGTCCTTACAAGGTGTTGCAAAAGATTGGTACTATGGCATACAAATTGGAGCTTCTGGCTTCTTCACGAGTGCATCCAGTTTTCCATGTTTCATGCTTAAAGAAGGTTATAGGTGAAAATCTTCCAGTTCAAACAATATTTTTAGAACTTGATCTAAAATTAAAATCATATTGGAACTGAAAATGATCCGCAGGAAACAAGAGCTAAACTGACTCTGAAATCGATCAATTTTAGAGTATCTGGACACCGAGTGGAAGAACTTACCCACTGAAGATTCTACATGGGAGGATGAGAAGTTTATACAGAAGCACCCAGAGCTACTCAAGCATTGAGGACAACACTTTTTTTAAGGAGAGGGGCATGTTAGGTCCCTATATTATTATGTAATGTATTGGAGGTTTCCCCCTCGAAGTGGCCTATTTCTAAGGCATTGATATCTCTTTTCTTATATTTTTGGAGCTGGTTACAAAAAAAATGCTGTTCACAGGAAGCACTGTTTTGGAGGAGGGAAATAAATTGAATATGCCCATTGGGAGAATTATTCTCCCTAATTTTCATTTTTTATGTTTCAGGAGAGGAAATGGGCAGCCCATGATTGCCAAGCTTCATCTCTTTCCTTCATGTGGGAGGAGTTATTTGGAGAGTTCAAAATTTTGGAGGAGGCATTTCATGGTTTGTATGATTGATGGGGTGGCTTGGCTCTCTCATGAATACTTTTTATTTCAGCCATATATCGTCAGCATCCCCATATGTATCATGAGGAGGGAGAGACTCATTGGGTGGATGTGCCCTTTGGGTGAGAAGACCTCCATTTCTTTTGTAGCACATGCTCCAAGAGAAGTATGAGAGATGATATGGTCACCATGTTCAGCCATGTGTTTTCTTTGATCTTATCTGCTGGGTGGTATTCTCTCAGTGCCTTGGAGGGTGACTCATTTTCTTTGTGCAGTTGTGAGGATGAGATCTGAACATTTCAGACTCCATGCCTTGAGTGGAGGAATTTTTGCAGTTCATCCTTGCTCTTGCTTGAGGACAAGCAAGTTTTGGGAGGGGAGGACTGTAATGTTCAAAATTTTGCAATAAAGTATTTGGAACATTAATCTTGATTTTATTTTAATAAAAGGAATAAAATGGGTGAGGGAACCCATGTAGAAATTTAATAAACACTCCTAAGGTGCAAAAATTCACTTAAGTGACTTTTTATAGTAGCCCCAAGTGTGAAAAGGGTGAAAGGCAAGTGAGCTAGACCATGGTTGACCAAAGTCAACAACGTACCCTAAGAGGGGAAGCTTGCACAAGAGGATTCTGTAGTTGGAGTGGAGGGAAAATTGAAATGAGAGAAAACATAATGTGAGTGGGGTCCATGCATGCTTTGCATAAAATATGAAGGAGAGCCATTGTGGGGGATAATCTTTGGAGATAGAATTCGTAGTTGAAGGTGCCTTCAACTGAAGGAGCTTGTGCTGCATAGCACAAGAGGGATTCCTGCTTAGGAATGCCCTTCTCTTCCATGGGAGGCCATGGATAGATTTTTCTTCATCTTCCTCACATCATGGCTTGAGGCCAAAGCAATCATTTATAGCTACTATTTTATTCTTGCAGCAAGAGAACATTGGAGTTACTGGTGTTGCAGTGAGGGATCTTCATCATCTAATTTCCGGAGCTTGTTTTGTAGAGGAGGAGCCATCTCTTTCTCTAGGAGATAAGAAAAGGAAACCCCAGAGCTGATATTGCATATTTTGGCATTGGACCACATCTTCTCTCATGCCCAGCGTAGTCTCCTTCCCTTACAGCATTATCATTCGGAGGTGGCATGCACAAGGGTTCATTTTGTGCACTAGAGAGTGCAATCTTCAGTAAGGGGATCAACCCCTTCACTTTGGAGATCATTGGAGGAGGTATCATTTTTTATTGGAGCATCTACTTCCTTCTCCTACGTTGTATTATATTTGAGTTGCAGCAGCTACACTGCAACTCCGACATTTTCCTCTTTTTATGTATTTTAGCCAATCCCTTGGAGGATTGTGATTGTATTGTTTTCTAGGGTTGATATCTTCCTCCCCTCTCTTTATTTGAGCTCATATTGTCAGATCATCTTGTATATTTCATTTTTCAGTCATTTTCCCTTAGAGACTGCGCAGTTACAGTGTAGCTGGGTCATGTAGCAGTGTATTTCCTTCATTGCATGTACATTTCCTTTGAGGTTGATTTGCACTCACCTTGAGAGGTATTTTCCTCAAGTATTTTGTATAATATTTGCTGCTACACATTATATATCATATTTTATCTCTTCTTACATGATATGATGCATTCTTTCATTGTTGTTCATATTGAAGTTTTCATGCTGCTGAAGATTCTCTCATTGAGCACTATTTCGGTACACTTGTTGGTGGGAGATCTAAAAACGCCCTTAGGGTTATTTCTTTGGGATTATATTCTACAGGGAGTTGGTATTAGATATATTCTAAGGCATCCCAGCACTATATTTCCTTATTTTCACATGGGCTTCCTTATACAGCATCCTCATGGACAACTGTTGCAGAAATTCCTTGAAGGGAATTATTAGCTCTTGACAAGTTCTATTGGCAGAGTCTGCTAGTGGGCTAGGTAGCCTCTGGATCTCATTCTTCCTTATGAATATTAAATATCCAGTAAATTCCCCAACATTCAATCTCTGAAATATTTCAGTGTTGATTGTTAATACTCCCGGAGGTGGAAAATAGGGATATCTCAAGATATTCCAGGCATTGCAGAAATTTCCCTATTTGGGATATTATGATATTGATATGGAAATATGTAAATTTGGGCACCATCCGGTCCATAATGGGAAAATTAAGGACGGTTGAGATCTTGAGAGGACTAACCAATCTCGGAGTTCGACAGCTGTAAAGACAACTGATACTCCTCAGGAGAAATATTCTTAGGAATAGCAGAAGGTAGATAAACGTCTTCAAGAACTGACGAGGTCCTAGTTGACTGAGTAGTGACAACAGGCGTAGACGTAGCCACGCAGACAGTAGGTATAACAGGTACCGATGTGATGAAAGGATATGTCGTGAGAGGTGTTGATGGCAACATCCCTAATGAGGGAATAGTCAGCCTCATGGACGGAGTCGGTATTCCCATAGAGGTAACAACGGCCATGACCTGAATTAAATACCTATATCCAGTTGGGAGCAAAGGACCAGGTGAATACATAACAGAGGTTTCGGGGATGTCTTCGGGAAAAATTTGGTAATCTTCACCAGAGGTAGGAATTCCCTCGCTAGGAGAAGGACTGGGTGAGTCCATATCTGATCCTACCGTAAGATCTTCTAAAAGACGATGACGACTAGGAGGTATAATAGCAGCCAAGAAAGGCGATCCCAATGTAAGAGGAGGGAAGTGTTCCCCTACTCCAAATCCAAACCAAGCATTGGACAAGGGCCAATTGAAGTCAACTGGTCCTCCAAAGGGAAGTTCAGATATAACAGGTCCCTGTCGGGAAACTTAGATATAATAGGCTGCTGATACTTAGCAGAGGACTGGGAGACCTCTGATGAATTGTCTGTGTAAGGGATACTAGTAGACGAAACTGAGGGTTCTGCCATTGTGACTGTAATGAAAAGAGGAAGAGATCAAAACAAAGACACACGGTCAAAACCAAGGCAAACAACAAGAGGCCAAAAAATCAATCCCTAAATGGGCGTGTGATCGTAGGTGATTAATTTTACCACATTGAAACTGGAAATTTTACCATTTCATGTTTTAAGAGTCTAGAAACGAGTAAAAGGCGACTCTATCACTTTCAATTTGGAAACAAGTGTGAAAGGACAAGCGCTTGATGATATTTTCAAATTTAGTGAGTCAGTAAAGATCAAAATGACTGCTCTGGTTATCTAGGAAAATGGGTGTACCAAATATGCGTGAACTTCCATATGCACCTTGGTAAAAATGAAAGAGAAGTCAACCAAGGGCTTAATGTACGTGCAGGTAATCTCCCCAAATGTTGTGTTTGGTGTATCACGGGTAAAAGGCGGCAGAATCTGCTTCCTACAGATAAAGGATTGCAACCTAATGGGGTCTCCCTTTATATATGCGATGGTACGGGGAGCACAAGTCTGTACTAGCACTGTCTAAAGCCAGATGGTGAACGACAGCTGCTAGGTTTAACGATGCCAGAACACGTCACTAGCCTAGACCTCTAGATATTCTATTAATGTTTCAATGTTTCCTTAGGTTAATTCAGTAAATTTTAGAGTTAATCTTCAATTTACGTTTCAATTTCTAGGCCCTATCAAATTTTGGATCTCAATAAAAACTCTAAATGCAAACTACATGCCACAAAACATCATTATGTTCAATGAAGATCTATCTATGGGAGAGTTGAGAGCTTTTCAAATGACAACAAAACGAAAGGCACAAAAACATCCACTATTGTTTCCAATGCAAGCTAATGAAACTAGAAAACTTCTCTCTTAGAGTTATATAACACTAGTAATGTGAAAGAACTTTCAATTTTCACTAGGCTAATCAAAATGCAAAGAAATTTGTTTTTGTATTTTTCAGTATTTTAGAGAAAATGCACTAAATTAATGAAAAAACTAATGAGGAAACCAATTCGAGAAATGACAGTGAGAGAGATGAAACAAACAATTTCACTCAATACAAACGCACGCAATCAATAGCCAAATTGATGAAGAAATCCCCCAAATCGAAGAAGAATCTCGAAAAAGACTCACACAAACCGTGTAATGTAGGCTTGGAATGAGACAAAGAAAAACTTGAATGAAAGAGATAAAAATAACTCAACTAACACAATGATACAATGGAATCCAGCAAAACGAATTCAAAGAAGTGAAAATGCAGTCGACCGGGAAATCAAGGACCCAAAACTCCCACGGAAGGCTCAACACACTGAAGCACCTAGAAACCCTATGGCTAGAATGAAAAACTGATAGTAAAAGGGCAAACAACTAGAGGACAAGGGCCAAACACAGTCAACAAAGACTTCAAGGCACTCAATCAATCAGAAAAATGACACCAGGACTAGAAATTAAGCTTAGAGAGCCCAAAAGCAAGAAAACCCTAACACCAAAAAGAGTTGGCGCACCTATTTGGCTGTAATCTACGCTAAAAAAGCGTTGGCACGGGGACCTAACTAGAAACTAGCGCTATTTGGCATGACTGTCAAGAGCTAAACCACGCCAATCAATTTTACTATGGGAAAAAATGAAAAAGGACAAACAGAGACTAGATTAGGTCTTCTAGGGGCTGAATAGGGGTTTGACACCAAAGGAGTTGAACCAGAAGAGAAAATAAATCAATCAAAATCCAAAAACAACCAAAAGAGGAAAGACTAACTCCAACTGACTCCCCAGTGGAGTCGCCATTTTGTTGAAGAGGTAAATCCTCTCTGTGGAAAAAGGCGATCCCACTAGCCCATATCGGGTCTAGCAACAATCAAGTCACACAATGATGTTGGTTCCTAGTTACAAAAAGACAAAGATCGCAATAAGTGGCCTACCTCAAATCTCGTGCAGTTGTCGTTGAAGAAAAGATGATGTTTCTTATCCCTCGCTTGAGAGATCACAATCCTTCCATTCGACACGTCCGAACACTTGCACACATGCAAGGAAATGATGACATACAACGTAAAATCTAAAGCATGTAACCATATATCAGTCAGAGAGGATATAATTCATTGCATTACATAAAGAAATGAACACATGAATGGAACCATAATCAGAGTCGCTTATATTATGAATGAAAAAAGGGATATTACAACCAAATTCTCTGACGCTATGATCTTCCTTTGGCCGGGCTTGCAGTGGAGCATGTCTCAAAAACGCCTATCGGGAATCTAGACGAAGCTCTCTCTCTTACATGATTCTCTTGGCTTGGCTCTCAATAGTTACCCGGCTATAGTTTCCTTCCTACAAGTTTAGCTAGCTTTCTAATGGAGAGGGAAAGCTTTTATAGATGGAGGAAAGGAAATTGGGATCCCTATAATCATGGGATAGGCCCTATCTCTTAGGAAGGTTTCATGATAGGTGGAAAACCACTTCCTATACATGGAGATCTAGAGCCAAACCACCAAAATCCTTTTGATGATTCATTTAGGAGTTTGTTAGAATCAAACTTATACCATTTGTTTTTTTTAAAACATCCCTTAATAAGCTTGGCATGAGTGAAACACAGGGACAGAGCATCAGTTGGCGTGCCCTCTAGTGTGGATTTCTCCCATTGGCACGAGGGATGAACTGGCTAGTTGCGCCAAGGCTAAAACATCTATTTTTAGGGTTTTTCAGAGGAAATGTTCTTCAAGAGAATGTTTTTCTTTATGCAAGTGGATGCCATGAAGGTGGTTTCAGGACATTTTACTATTCATAGGTCACGGGAATAGTCCTCCAATGTACAGGACGAGGGATTGCAGGGACGGTGACAAAATGTTGTGTAACAACTTTACCCTTAACCTTGACCTTAACCTTGACCTTGACCTAACCTTAACTTAACCTTAACCTTAACCTTATCTTACCCTTAACCTAACCTTAACCTTAAATATAACCTAACCCTAACCTTGAATTTACCTTAACATAACCTTAACCCATTAACCTTCCCATAACCTAAGGTTAAGGTTAGGTTAAGGATAAAGTCAAGGTTAAGTTAAAGGTTAAGGTTAAGGGTAAGGTTAAGATAAGGGTAAGGTTAAGGTTACGTTAAGGTAAAGGTTATAGTTAAGGTTAGGGCTAAGGGTAAAATCAAGGTTAATTTTAGGTTAAGGTTCAAGTTACGGGTTTACTCAGGTTAAGGTTATGTTAAGGTAAAGGTTAAGGTTAAGGTTACGTTAAGGTAAAGGTTATGGTTAAGGTTAGGGTTAAGGGTAAAGTCAAGGTTAAGGTTAGGTTAAGGTTCAGGTTCAGGTTTTGGTCAAGGTTAGGGTTAGGTTATAGTTAAGGTTAGGTTAGGATTAAGTTAAGGTTAAGGTGAAGGTTAAGGTTAAGGGGTTAAGGTAAATTCAAGGTCAAGGTTAGGGTTAGGTTAAGTTAAATTCAAGGTTAAGGTTAGGGTTAGGTTAAGGTTAAGATAAGGTTAAGGTTAAGGTTGATGGTAAGGTTAAGGTTAGGGTAAATTTAAAGTCAAGGTTAAGTCAAGGTTAGGGTAAGGTTAAGGTTAAGGTTAAGTTCAAGGTTAGGGTTAGGTTAAGTTAAGGTTAAGGTTAAGGTTAAGGTTAATGGTAAGGTTATGGTTAGGTTAAGGTTAAGGTTAAGGTTAGGTTAAGGTTAAGATAAGGTTAAGGTTAGTTTAAGGTCTATGTTAAGGTTAGGGTTAGGGTTAAGGTTAAGGTTAGTTTAAGGTTAGTGTTTAGTCAATTTAGTGTCCTAAATTGTTAACATAAATTATCGACCAGGGCTAGTAAACTAGTTAAGTGTAATGCACTATATGTGCCTAAGTATCCCTTTTTCCTACTTCATTGTTTTAAGGTTTTGTTGATGTTTTTGGGAGTTTTTATATTTTGATTCTTAGCATTCTACGAAAAATATGAAATCAATCTATTTAAAAAGGAAGGAAATAAAATTTTTATCAAATGAATTAAAGCAGAGTTTTATTCACAAGTTTTTGGAGTTTATTTTCTAATTAAGAAATGGTGAAAACTAAAAATCTTAATCCATGGATATTGCAACTCAATTGAGAATTAAAGAAATGAAAGCAACTAATAACTCAAACATTACAACTGAATCCAATTCATTTAATTGAGATTTATTGGAAGAGCTTGTGAAAAAGATTAAGTGTAGTTTAATGAGGATCTCCTATAACATGAAATGAATACTGAAACAATTAATAACTCAAAACCTTACAACTGAATATAATTCATATAATTGAGATTTATTGGAAGATCTTGTGAAAAATATTAAGTGTAGTGTAATAAGGATCTCCTATAACATGAAATGAAATACTAAAACAATTAATAACTCAGACCTCACAACTGAATCGAATTCATATAATTGAGATTTATTGGAAGAGCTTTTGAAAAATATTAAGTGTAGTGTATGAGGATCTCCTAGACAATTACTGTATCTATAAGTCACTACCCATTTCAATTTAAGATTTAAATGGTCTTTACTTGGTCAAGCACAATAATTTTTTAACCATGAAAGTAGTAAAAAAATATAGAGAAATGCTAAACAGAAACTAGAATGAGCTTAGCTAGAAAATTCATGAAACCTCCTCGAATAGCAGGGGCCCTTTTCTATCAATTCGGTGTAATCCTTAGCTCCTTAAAATTGTAATCAGAACAACATCAAGGCTAATCTCCTTTTATTAAAACAATGCTTGAAAAACAGAGTATCACTGTGATTCTGAATGAGTTATTAATCGTCCTCTCTCGGTTCTACAGAGCTTAATTTATATGCAAATTCATAACTAATGTTTGAAAAAAAATAGGTACAGGTGTAATCTTCTAATCAAAATTGAATTGAGAATCTTTTGAGACTCGTGATTTGCTGCAAAGCAAATCAGGAGTCCTAATTCCTGTAGAAAACAGTCTCTTTGACTCTCGCTTTGACCATTGGATTAGACACCTCCAGTTGTCGATTCAGTCCTCATGGATAGGAAGGAATCATGTAGGGAAGATTTGAGAACTGCCCATGTGCGCCTTTTCTCCAATTGACGCCTGCATCATACTTAAACACAAAAATAACTGCGGAACACTTGACTGGCTATAGAATGCCTGTATTTTGTGGCTAAACTGTTCAAAACTATTAAGATAGCAAAAATCCCAAACATACAACATGTTAATAATTTGTATGTAATCTTTAAGCAATCTTATTCATTCTTCATTGATTTTTAGGCTTATGAAGTGATAAAAAAATGATGAAATGAAGTGAAGGTTTGCAACAAAAAATGCATTTTTAGGGCTCAACATAACCCCACTACAAAACTCTTGCATGTCCTCATGAAATTCCATCAAAACTTTATTCAATGTGCTCTGAAACCTCTAATAGAACATCTAGCCTTATCTTTCTGCTTCTTTTGGTGGTTAGTGTCACTCTAGGTTTTCTCATGAATAATTTGAACTTAAGATTTATGAGGGTCCTGTTCAGTTTCTTTTTTCTCTTCTTTAGCTTCATGTTTTCTTTATTCAGTGTACCCAATTGCAGAGTGAGAGTATCATTCATAGCATTCTTCAATTTAATTTTTTCTCTCAAGATTCCATTCTCATTTTTGATATGTCCGTTCAGTATCTCCAATTCATAGTTATCTTTTCTTACGGTTTCTATTGGAGGTTCTTGTGGACTGAGGGATCTTCCTTGATTTTATGAGGCCTTTCTTTCTAGATATTCCGCATAATCATAGATTTGTTGTTGAGTTGGGTCTATATCAGGAGTTCTTTTATGAGGGTCTTCTTCAAACTGATGTAAAGGAGATCTATCAACTGGTGTTTGAACTAGAGTTTCTTCATCTTCAATATTTACAATTCCTGTGTTTTTAACCAATGTCTTTTTCATTATTCCTTTGAGTCTAGAAATTCTCCTTAATTTTGGTGGATTTTCATTTTCTTCATCAGTATATTTACTTGTTATCTTCTCTTTTCTCTTGACCCTAACCTATTTCCTAATTTTTGCCAACTTTTCTGAAATCAATTCTTCACTCTCTTCTTGTGATAATGTATCATGTTTATTTTCAACAACCTTATCACATTTTATTCTCTTGCTTCTTCTAACAGTCTCTTCTTTAGATGATGTTTCCTCTAGTTCTTGAAAATGATTTCTTAAAAGAAACTCTTCCTAGTTATCTCCTATTTTCTTCAAATGGAATTCAATCAGAACTTTAACTAAACCATGGTGGTATAAAGTAGTTTCTAGAAATTGTACCCTTTTCTGAACATTGGAAGCCATTATTTTAAAGCTATTAAGCATGAAGAAAGGTATATTTATTTCTCCATCATTTAAGAAATTCATCAACGGCTTGATATGATAAACATACATTGTACCAAATCTACCTTCACATGTTATAATTTTTTACAAAATTAATAACATGTTTCTCCTTTTACTTTTTAAATTTGTGCTCAGAATTCCTTTTCTAATCACTGTAATGTCCATACCTGGGTTCTTCAACATTTGTTTCCAAGACTCATTATGAAACTCCTTATTCTTGAACCAGCGTTCTTCTTGTCTTGGAAATTTCGTTATGGTAAACTTAATGACTTTGTTATGGTAAAATTTATGTCTCCAATTTATACTTCTGATCAATAAAATTATTTAGCAAATGATTTTGTAATTTATTTATGGAACCAATTGAATTTTTCTACAAAACTCAACCACCCAACTTACTGTAATAGCCCTTTAACTTGTGGGTCTCCTTCTAAGTATTTGACTCCAATTGGTTCTTCTCTCAAAATTAACCCCATTTCTTTTTTGTACAGATTACTTCCTTCTCTGAGCTATAGGGTTTGATGCTCTGCTTCTGATCATGTTTCTTAAGAAAGAGTAGTTGTTGAATGATGTTTCGCCCTTAAAATGACTTCTCTGTTTCTGCAGATGAACTGACTGCATAATATAATGGTAGTGAGTGAATGAGGTGGTGAACAAAAAAATTGATGGGAATATGATGAAGAATGTTTAAGGTTTGATATAGAATGAAATAGTTGCGAAGAGATTTATGACAATCTTCAGAATCATAACTAAATGATACGATCTTTTAAAAACGTGGCCTAATAGGTCACATCTAAGATTCTGACCGTTAGTCATTTAATTAATGATGATCTGCTATGGAGCGTAGGGTAAGGGATATGGTTGAGGTGTTTTATTATGAAATAAGATCAATTTGAATGATATATTTACTTAGGAGGCATATGATTAAGCATATTGTATCTTTTTCATGTTTTTATATTTTTTCTATCAAAATAACTTTGCACAATTTACCTCATACCTTTTTTATTTTGTTGCTTGTTGTGTTTGTCCTTCATTTGTGGAATGTTTATCTTCTAAAATACATAGTCTCCTTTGATTATCATTATTATTTTTATTGAATTAGGCTACAGAGTCAAATTGGCTACAGAACAGACAGTTGTAGAATTTGCCTATCAGAAGATTATGAAATATGGATATGGAATGGAATGAGATGGAACATGAATGTGGAATGGAATGTAATGGAAGCATGAAATGAAATGAAATGTAAGTATGGAATGGAATGAAATATGAATGAAGTGAAGCACGGAGTCAAAAATGAACCTGCAACTTGTGGTTTTATGAATATTTAGTTGCAGAAAAAGAAAAATTGAAAGTATAGGGTGTTAGAAAAATTCTGATTTCACCTTGTACTTTCTGCATAAACATGCCAATCACTGATTGGTTTTCATATTTATACATTTATTTATTATTATTATTATTATTATTATTTTAAGTTGTTGAAGAAAAATACAAACTAAGTTAGTGAAGAAGAAGGATTCTTCTTCACTAAATTCATATCAATGTTCTCTTCGAATTTTCTGACAAACTCTTCTCTTGAAAGTGGTTTATGATACAATTTCATCCTGTGTCCATTTACAAGAAATGATAACTTTCCTTCATCTATTGTTCTGATCTTTATTGCTCAATTTTCAAATATTTTCTCAATTTCAATGGCCCAAGCCAATGGATTTGAAATTTACCTTGAAAATCCTTGAATTTTGAGTCAAACAAGAGTGCCCAGTCACCTTCTTTAAATTTATTTTCTTTGATATATTTATCATGCCATCTAGCCCTTTTTTGTTGGACTATGCTTGCTCTTTGGACTATATCTTGTCTAATCTCATCCAATTCATTAATTTTCTCCAGCCTGTGCTTATGTGCTTCAATCAAATCAAGTCCCAGTTGGACTGCCATCTTGAAAGTTTGGATCTAAAACTCTATGGGAAACAAGACTTGTTTTCCATAAACAAGTTCATAAGGAGTGTGCCCTGTTTTGTTTCTCCATGTAGTTCTGTAGGCTAATAGGGCTTCAGGAAGCCTTTCTACCCAATCTCTTCTATGTAAATGAACAGTCTTTGTAAGAATCCCTTCAATCACCTTATTAGTATATTCCACTTGGCAATTTTCTTGTGGATGGTAGGGAGTAGATTTCCTATGCCTGATTTTGTACTTTTATACCATTTACTCCACCAAATTTGATGTGAATTGAGCTCCTTGATCTGTGAAAATTTCTCTTGGGACACCAAAACGAGTAAAAATATCCTCAAAAAGAAAATTAACTACAGATACTTCATTAGCAGAAGGTAATGCCTTGGCTTCTGCCCATTTAGTGACATAATTAGTGCAAACTAGGATATGCTTCTTTTGTTTTGATGGAGGATTAATAGGTCCTACAAAATCCATAGCCCATTTCTCAAAAGGTTCAATATGTACCTGAGGTTGAAATGGCATTTCACTTGAAGGAGAAGGTTTCCCTACCCTTTGGAAACCGTCACACCTTTTGACATATTCCTTAGCATCCTTAAATATGGATGGCCAATAATATCCTAGATGAAAGATTTTATAAGTTGCCCTCTTTTTAGCAAAATTTCCACCACAAGGTTCATCATGACATGCCTTAAGAATCTCAGGCATCTCATCTTCCCGAACACACCTTCTGATAATAAGATCTAGACCTGTCTTGTAGAATTCATTAGCAATCCATGAAAATTTTGCACTTTCATAAATGATTTTTATTTTATCTCTTACATTCATAATTGAAGGAAATTTTCTTGAAACCAAATAATTGGCAATGTCTGCAAACCAGGGAGTTTGAGTGGTTATTGCGAAGAGATATTCCTCAGGGAATTTATCTTCAACTGGAGTATTGTCTTTAATATTTTGGAGTCTAGATAGGAAATCAGCCACTGTATTTTGTTTTCCAGGCCTATCTAGAATGATGATATTAAATTCTTGTAAAATAAATAACCATCTTATGACTCTGCCATTAGTGATTAATTTATTCATTAAATACCTAATTGCATAGTGATATGTGTGAACAAAGGTTTCATAGCCTGTTATATAATTTATGAATTTATTTATAGCATGAACAATAGCTAAGAATTATTTTTCAGTTACAGTATAATTCAACTATAAAGGAGTCAAATTTTTACTTGTATAGTAGATGGCATAATGGATCAAGTATCTTTGTCCCAACACATCTCCTAGGGCTATATCTAAGGCATCTGTTGAGATATGAAAAGGTAATTTCCAGTTAGGTCCCCTTAAAATAGGTGCTTCCGATATTTTTTTTTTCAGGGTTTCTAATGCTAACTGGAAGTCAGAATTCCATTTGAATTCACAGTCCTTAGTGAGTAGTTTGAAAAGTGGAGATGCTATCTTAGTGAAGTTTTCTATAAATCTTCTATAGTATCCTATAAATCCTAGAAAACTCCTAACATCTTTTTGACAACTTGGAACTAATAGTCTAGAGATGACTTCAACTTTTGACTCATCAACTCTAATCCCATCTCCTGAGATATGATGTCCTAGGAAAATCCCTTCAGTAAACATCATGAAACATCTTTCATGACTCAATGAAAGGTTTTCTTCTTTAGACCTTTTTAGAACCTTTTCCAAAAATTTTGAGGATTCTTCAAATGTATTACCATAGACTGTGAAATAATCCATGTATACTTCTACACAATCATGTATTAGATCTTAAAATATTCCCAATACTGCCCTTTGGAATGTTGCATGTGCATTTCAAAATACAAAAGGTAATACTCGGCAGGCATGAGTTCCCCAAGGATAGGTAAATGTGGTTTTGTCTTGATCTTCAAGTGCAACCTGAATTTGATGATAACCACTGAAACCATCTAGAAATGAAAAGTACTTTTTGCCTGCTAATGTATCCAATACTTGATCCATAAAAGGTAAAGGAAAATGATCTTTAAGAGTAGCTTTGTTTAATTCTCAGTAGTCAATGCATACCCTCCATTTACCATTTTTTTTAGGTACAATCACCAAAGGAGAAACCCACTGACTATCTGAAATGGGATAAATAAAGTTGACATTTAACAATTTTTGTAACTCTTCTTTAATGATCTCCCTAAGGTTTGGATTCATCCTTCTCTGAGGCTGTCTAATTGGTTTATAATTTTCCTCTATGTTGATATGATGAGTGCAAGTCTTAGGGTTAATCCCTTTCATATCAGTGTATTCCCATGCATATGTAGAGGAATGTCTCTGTAATATTTTCACTAGCTTCTCTTGTTGAGATATTTTCCAGGTTTTTATTTATGTTTAAGGTTTTTCCCAGAAATATTTCAATTTTAGAACTGCCAAATTCTTCCATGGAGTAAAGAGACATTTGTCTTGATGACAAAAATTCAATATTTGATTCTTCTTGAAATTGTTCATGTTTGTATTCTGAAGAAGATTCATGATTTTCTAGGACATTTAGAATATGATTATCTTCACTGATTTTTGAAATAATGAAGAGAGGTTGTATATCTTCTTCATCATCAATCCATTAATTATCATCTATTTCTATGATTGTTCTTGCTAGAAGATACAAAGTGAATTTCTTGGTTGAACTACCATCAGAGATGTACATATCACTGGATCTACAGCTAATGAAGGCATTAGTTGTATCTAGCCAAGGTCTTCTTAGTATAATAGGATGTCCTCCTAGATCATTTTTAGGATTTAGGATCATAAAATCCACAGGGTACTCCCAAGAATCTAAGGACACTAAAATATCTTCTAATACCCCATCTGGTTTGATTACAGATCTATTTGCTAACTGTAGTAATGTAGGTGTATAAAGAAGATTAGGAAGATTTAGTTTTTCCATAGTTTGCTTACTCATGATATTTATTTCTGCTCCTAGATCAGTTAATGTGTTTGGTATCTCAATTCCATTGATATATGTTTTGACAACTAGACTTCCGGGATCATATTTTATTATTTTTGCGAGGATTGCATTCACCCGTAGAGAATCTTCCTCAGAATTCTTTTGTTCTTGTATAACTACAGAAAGCTTCTTTTTCCCAATTATTCTTCCAGACTTAAGTTGGAAATCATTAAGGTCTAAAGGAGTAATCAAATAAGTTGGAAACTTTTGTCCTTATATCATATATGTATTCTGAGGATTTTTATTATTGGGGTTTGGTATTGGCTGGGCAGGTAATTGATTTGATTTCTAAGGAAATGGAAATAGAAGTAGTGAATTTTGATTCTGATTTTGAGGTTGTGGATTCTGCTGAGGATTTTGTTGAGGAGGAAGATTTGGATATGATGGATAAGATGGATAAGATGGTGGATATTGATAATACTGAGAGAACCTAACATAAGGATTTTGTGCTCCTTAAGCCCAAGATTGAGATTGATTTTGAAATTGGGGCCAAGGTTGCTGCTAAGAATTCCAATTTGGTGGGGGTTGATTATACATCTGATTATTAAACCCTTGTGTTTGAGGTCCCTGCCAAGGTCTTCTAGAGACAAAATTAAGAGATTCTGTGGAATTTGTGGTTGTTTCTTCTTTAAAGACATCTTTAAGGCCAGGGATTGAAGGACAATTCTTGGTCTCATGTTTTTCTGAACAAATTGCACAAGTTTCTATTACTTTTGCATCAAGAGGACACTCTCTTAAGGCATGTTTCTTTCTACATTTGAGACAAAAGATTGCTAAGGCATCAGTTTTGGATTTCTACTTGTTTTGCAGCTTAAGGGTATCTATTTCTTCACTAAGACTCCCTAGAATATTAGTTTTGAATTCATCAAGCATATTTCCTATTTCTGCCCTACTTATTGTTCTAGTTGCAGATTTGTTTGCCCTTGCAAGAGCAGGGTCTCTTGGTCCTTTAAAGGTTTTAGATTTTCCTCTTGAGAGATTAATACAAAATTCTTCTATATCAGGTAATGAAAGCTGAGATATATCTCCTTTCCCCATCATGTTAAGGATATCTATCCATTCATCCCTAATTTTTTTCAACAAAAGATTTTTCAAGGTGCCTTGATCTAAATTTTTCATTTTTTCCCTTTTAATGTTATAATTAAATCTTTCAAGTAAATCTTCCAGTTTTTCATCCTCTTTTTGCATCATTTTAAACACTTCTTCCTTATGGTTGACTGGTATACATTAATCCATATATCTTTCTAGAAATTCTTTTCTCATATCATTCCATGTCCCAATAGACCCAGTGATTAGACTCATAAACCATTTTAGTGCTGCTCCTTTTAGTGTTGAAGGGAATAGTTTAAGTTTTTGAGCATCTTGAAGATATTTGTTACACCATTTTTTGGTCATCTAACCTACTGTCATTAGATGGACCCAAGTACACCACGTAAGACCAATTTTACCCTAAGTAAAATTTCTTTCACTATGTAAAATAACTTAATAAAACACATTTATTAGGTTGTTTATGGTCTAAATAAGAAACCCCAAAAGGAAATATTAAACAAACTTATATTTGTTTGATTTTCCTGGTCATGTTTAACCCAAAACAAAGAAATTAATTAGATAAATCCTTATTTATCTTATTATTTTCTAGGAATAATTATTTAAATCTTATTTAAATAATATTCCTTGTTAAATATGACAAAATCACCCATAAATAATTAAATAAATCATTATTTATTTGATTATCTTTCAACCACTTCCTTAAAATGATAAATAAATCACTTATTTATTTATTATTCACAAATAAAGGGATTTGACCCAAGTCAAATACTTTTTCCCTCCAACAAATATAATAAAATATTCCATAAAAGGTGGATCTAGATTTGGTTAATGTTATTTTAATCATGCACCAAGATCTAGAATGACCCAATATTTTGTTATAAATAGGAGGGATTTTCCTACCATTCTTCACCTTTTTTTGCCTATTAGATCACTCTGGATATAAACTCTTGGTCTGAATTTGAGCCATTATCATTGTCATATTTTCCATTATTTTTTTGTGTGAGCTCCCTTTGAGTTCTATCTTTGTCTGGGTTTTCTACACCAACAGGAGAGAGAAATGCTAGATCTGAAGTGCTGAGGACTTCCAAGAACCCATCCCATTGAGGAGAATTGGAAACATCTTCTTGTTTTCCTCCCAGGTGCCCTTAATACAAAATTCTTTCAAAAATTGTTCTTGTCTTGTCTATTGGATATATGGAGCAAACCCTTCTTTTTACTGCTTAATGTCTTTCTATGCATAGATCTGGTTTTTTGCAGCTCTTGTCTTGATCAACTAACTGCAGATCTGAAGATATTGGCAGCCACTTTTGATGTTAGGGTTATTAGTTATGCGTAGCTAAAGTGGTCACCGTACGGAGTTCGACGAAAGATTCATACTAACAATTGGCGACTCCACACGGGTTTTCAATTACGACCACTGTCGTTTTTCATATTCCTGCATATCCAGCTACTTCAGACCCTAAGGTTTCTTTTCAGCTTTTTTTTTTCCTATTTTTATGTTTTTTTTCACCTATAAAACCCTAAAACATTAAAATTTCTAACTTCCACATGTTTCTGGCCCTATTGTGCAGGTGACAGACATCAGCCGCAACTGAGACGACAACTTTTTCGGAAATCTGCCGCCGGGACACCCGAAGCTTCAGGTCGCACTTTTCAGCCCAGAAACCGCGACCTGGACTTCAGGTCACACTTTTTAGCCCATTAACTGTGACTTGGGTAGCGGAAAACAACCCAAAAACTGCTACCTGGGCGAAAAACAGGTCAAAAACTGCGAGCTGGACTTTTTTCTGGATTTTTTCTGAAATTTTTCTGGGTTTTGTTTGAACCTCTGTCAGGGTTGTCTGACCTCCGTCTCCGCCCGTTTAGACCTATTCTTGCTCTTTTTTACTCAAATAAGTGGGAATCTAGCCCCCTAGGGCCTTAGTACCCTCCAGTTTTTGTGGAAGAGTTTTAGCTGCTGTAAGTGTCTAAATTTTCAGAGTTTTCAGCCATTTCTTTTTCATATCTAATCCCTCCTTTTCAGATCCCTTTAAATCAGCTCCTCTCCCTTTCAAATCACCTCCTGAAGTTTTTTTTGGATCTACCTTTAGGGCCTCCTCCTTGTCCCTTCTGATTTTTGCTGATTTCCTCCTTTTTTACAGCCACCTTGCCTCTGCCTCTTGGCTATGTTCTGCACCTCTTTTCAGTAGTTTTCCCCTTTAGATCCCTGTCCCTCCCGACCTTAGATCTATTGGCCACTTTTTCGTGTGTTTTGAATATATTTTTTCCCTCTTTTAGATTAGTTTTGAGAGACCTGCCTTCTTGGGTTAGATCGATGCATTAATCGCTGTTAATTTTTTGTTATTTCAGCATTATATACTGTTTTCTGCAGAATTATTTTCAGTTACGCAGCACACTTTTTCTTTTTCTCTCAAAATGAAAAGGGTTTAAAAATTAAAATTAACGCACACCACACACTCACCCTAAGCGAAGAAGAGCCTGGTTAACACTGCCAGGCAAAGACTTTAAAATCAATTGACCCTGCACCTATCTACCCTTGTTTCGACATTGTAATCTCTTGGTTTGCACCTCCCTGCCTTTTTTGGTTGTTCTTCTTCCCCTTGTGCCATGTTTTTGTTTTCATCATCGTGCCCCCAAGGTGCACATCCCGAAGATTTCTTGGCCTTCACCCTCAGTTTCCGGTTGGTCAACCTACTCCTTCCCACCGTCGTCGAGTTAGTCCTCCTCCAAGTCCGCACTCTGACTCCTCTTTTGGTTCATTGGGTTCTCCTTTTACTTCTGGTTCTCCCCCTGTCACCTTCACTATGTCTGGTCCAGGACCTAACGTTAGCGGTAATCCCGGCCCTAATGCCAGGAATGCTACTAGCGGAACCGCCATAGGAACTACCTCGGCTGCGCCCTTGCTCCCCTTCATGGCAGGCCTCAGCCTCCCCGATTTGGACCGGTTGACAAATGAACCTATACACCATGACGCTAGTTGGCCTGCCATGCCGACAAAGCTCCCTTCTGACATCCCAAAGTTTGAAGGCCTTGCTAGAGAAGATCCTTCAAATCATGTCCGATCTTTCCACATGTGGTGTTCATCTACCTCCATTACCAATGACTCTGTCTATCTTCGGTTGTTCCAATGAACGCTTACAGGTGCGGCTTCTAAGTGGTATGTTGATCAGGCCCCTTCCTCTCATACCACCTTTGTGACTCTTGCCCAAGCTTTTTTATCTTACTTCCAGCTTCCCCTTCGTTGTAACACCGGTATCGAACTTTTGAATTCTTTCTGTCAATCATCTGTGACCCGCCTATCCGATCATGTCCAGGAATGGCGGAGAAGAAAGAGCCTATGTCAATCCCCTACTTTCGAATACCATGTCTACATGGACTAGTTCCTTAGATCTCTCTTTCCTCCTATCAGGAAAGATGTCACATCGCATTTTCCCCAAACCGAAGAAGCTGCCCTCCAATTGGCATTAAAATATGACTTGATCTATGCTCAGACAGATATGTTTATACCGTTCTACCTGATCTCCCCAGACCCGGTGGTGTCGACGCACAGGGGGAACCTCATGCCACCGACGGTATCCTTGGAGCTCTCTCTCATCCATATGCCCAACCTCCAATGGGTTATGGTTTTCCTGGGGGAGGGGGCAGCACCTCCCACACTTGTCCCCCTCCTGGTAGCACGTATCCAGGATACAACATACCTCCTCTTTTGGCCCAACCTCCTGGTCACCATACTGTTACCCAACCCCCTTATTATTCGTATCCACAGTTTAGTTCTCCAGCTCCTCCAGCATCAGCACCTCCGCCTCCATGGCCTTCTCAACCCCTGCAACAGCAGTCACCGCCCCCTCAAGAGCAGGTGGATGCACAACAGGGATTCGTGGCTACCCAACCACCTAACGGACAGGTGGCCACTCAACCTTCACCCTCTGGTTCCTCCAATTACTAGATCCTCATGATGAACTCTGATCCACCTCCAACCGTCGACCTTAACCTTCAAACTCGGGCCCCTCAGTACCCCAAGCCCCCCACTCCGTCTATCCCTGAGTCTCCTTCTTCAGGTTCTACAGAGCCTCTTTTGACATCCAAAGGTCTCTTGCATATCCCTCAGCCCAAAGTTGAGGTTCATACCCAGATTCCTAAGGGACCATTATGCTGAAATACTGCTTCTGGTCGAGTTGCTCATTCGTATAGCATAGTAGATGATTTGGCGCAGTCTCCTGCCACCATTTCTACATTGGAACTCCTCCAGTCATGCCCTTCCCAAAAGAAGGCTCTACTATCTGCCATGGGCACTGTAGATCCTGCTGATGACCAATTGATTGTTTTCGACACCCATCAATCCGAACATCCTCCTCTTCCTGCTTCCGTAGCCTTCCAAATCCCCGTCAAAATCCGGAACGCTAATGTTTCTCGATGCATCATTGATGAGGGGGCATCCACCTGTGTGATTTCCGCTTCGGTTTGGAAACAAATTGTATCTCCTGAATTGGCCCCTTCCACAATCACCCTTCGTGCGTGGGATGGCCATGCCTCCCAGCCCATTGGCTTATTCCGTAATTTTCCTATCACTCTTGCGAACAAGACTGTTTGCATTGACATTGAAGTCATCGACGCCCCTCTTGATTATAACATTCTTTTGGGGCGTAGCTACACTTATGCTATGTCTGTTGTCCCATCCGCGGTCCACCGCAAGATGTTTTCCCTCATAATGGAAAGATAGTCACCATTGACCATTTGACGTATCATGAGCCTAAATCTTAGGCCTCCCCTGAGTCAACCATCTCTTCTGTAGCCAACCAAAAAACTGTCGATTCTTTGAGCAGTGTCTCTCTTGGCGTCTACAAAGACTCCTATTTGCTTGGAACCTTCCCTGGTATTCTTCCTCCTCCTATCTCTCACCCCAGCTCATCGAATGTTTGCATGATGCAATCGTCTCGGGCTGCTCTCAAGCAACCTGCTTCGGCTAGTCAGCAACCACACTCTCTGCAACCTGCTGCTATCCCTTCACCTGTAGCTGGTAGTCCTGAGCCTCTTTATCCTCCTAGAATGGTTCCTCCAAGAATTAGCCATTTAGGAGCCGTCCCACCTGGCCATTACCCCTCTGGTCAGATACCGTTCCTAGCTCCCCCACCAGGAGTGTACATGGTACCTGTCATGGCCACCCTCTCTCTTCCTAACCTGGCCCTTGGGATTGGATCGTGCTCAGACTCCCATTGCCTTCGGTCGCCTTCGTCCTCAACAAGAACCACCACTCCTATTACGTACTTTTTGGGTAGAAGGCTTCATGAGGGGGCATCAAGATGCGAGCTTCCACCCCTAGGACAATGCCACCCCAATAAACCCTGCCCCTCCTCAGCCTCCAAAGCATACCATCCAGTGTGTTTTGTGTGATTTTTTCAATCACACCACCCATTCCTATCCTGACTTGCCTCATCTCAATCCCATGGTTAATGTCGCGTTCCCTGAGTCCACGGTCTCGGAAGCCTCTATTCGTTCCACGACCGCAATCAAGAACCCCAAGAATATTCACACCAACCACCCCTGTGCTTTGTGTGATCTCCATGGCCATTACACCCATTTTTGTCCCCGCCTCGAGGACTTCTGCACCTCTCTAGCCGCGGTCCACCAATTCGAGGCCAAGCGCAATGAGTCCACCGCTCCCCTATTTGTGCGTTTTTATTTAGCAAAACTACTAGAAATGACTGCTCCCATTGACATTCCCCCTCCTGATGTCGAGATGACAGAGCCTTCGTCCAGCATTTTCTACCTATCATCATCCATGAGAATCTTAGGGAACATTCGATCTGAATCCTCCCCTGTTGTTTCGCTTGACCTTCCTTCAGCGATCACCTTGGGCTCCACATCGGTAGATCCTTTATCTACTTACTCTTCTGTCACCCCTTGTGACGATGTGCATGTGAACCTCTCTTCTCATCATGATGATTCAGGTAGCTTCGCCACGTCAGGTGGTCTTTCTTCCACCAGTCCACCCATCTTCTATCACGATGACTACATTATGGAAAAAATCCCCACCCCTGAATTTATCTATTCCCCCTTACATCGAACCCATGCGTTCACACCACATACACCTGGTGGCCATTACATTGAAACCTAATGTTTGGGTAAGGGGGCACCCACATTTGAGAGACCAAGAGAAGCAATTCTCCACAACTCTCCTAGTGTATCGGGTCGTGTTGACTTTAGTACCATTATTATTCCACATTTAGAAGAACCTCTAGAGTCCCGTATCAGTTTGATCACTCTAGGGATGATACCCCTTATCGTTCCCTCATCTTCCATCAGCAACCAAATATCTTAGAAATTGTTGTTGACCAACCTATGGGTTTTCTAGGAGAGCATCAGTTCATTATCTCCAAATCCTCTCTTTGGGATAGTGACACCAGATATGCCAACCCGGAAACTTAAAGTCCATTTGATTCCTATACGAAGTACCAAAAGATATTGGTAATCCTCCATTCCCTTTCTCAAACTGCATAACCATAATGAAAACAAATGGCTCACCACATCATTACAATGTGTTTAGATTCCCCTTTTTCTAAATACATTTTTGCATGACCACACCATGCTTGGGAACACCTATGCCCCTCAACCATAAATCTCCTCACAATCGAAATTCTTCACTTGAAACACTTGTACTTGGGGCATCACTTTGCCTCCATACTTGTCTTTGTTCGTGTTGATTTTCGTCATGAGATACCATCTTGTACTCATGTTTTTATGGTCCCCCATCGGACCTTTTCTGTGTGGCAGCACCATCGAGTCACCCTTGTTTAGAGCATCCAAGTTGAGTCATCATCGCATTCATGGAGTCTATCCCGAGTCCCTTTGTACCCCGCTATATTCCTCTATCCTTCATTGCTTGGTCTCTCTCTTGTGTCGTACATTATGACCGCCAGTCCCACTGTCCCCTATCCCTTATGATACTGTGTCAGTTGCTTCCATGTCATTCATGTCCTTTATGCTCTAGCAAGGGAAGTCATCCATTTTCTACTCAGTCCCCTCCATTCCATCATCATCATTGGTATTCGTCTGTCAGTCGCTCTACTATTTTCCCTCGTGCCTTAGTTGAGGATCTCTCATTGCCTCACCTATGGCGGACCTCCTTCTGTCGAAATCAGCTCCT
This sequence comes from Pinus albicaulis, assembly GCA_034641835.2. Lineage (NCBI taxonomy): Eukaryota > Viridiplantae > Streptophyta > Pinopsida > Pinales > Pinaceae > Pinus > Pinus albicaulis. The sequence goes on from JAXQQM020062495.1 coordinate 354,711, forward strand.
TCATTCCAGAAGACAGGTCTAGAAGGCGGTGTACCTTGGTTCCAGCTTCCACTCTTGTTCGGTGCCTCGGATTAGGAAAAGGGATCTCTCATTTCCCTTTGATTGGATTGTTTCTCCACTCCAGCTCCTTTCAGCATGATCGAGATTCGTATGCTTGATGGTTCAGTGATGTAGCAGTAGCTTTTGGTGATTCCCGAGTGTGTGTGAGATGTCTCATCCCTCATGAGGGGGTGGCCCTGCAGGTAGCCCCCCACATGCCCAGATGACCTCTTCATTGCAGCCTTCGATGCAGCTCCATATATTTGATGATGTAGGCCTTCGCCGCTTGCAGTGCCTCTTTTTATTTGCATGTATCAGTCAGATTTTGTGAGCCCTTCCCCACTTGTAGGGGGCATTTGGGTTGTATTTGTATCTCATGTACTCAGATATTATTGTATAAGTCCTGGCTATTATCCCAGGCACCGCATGTATGTGGGATCCCTCATTATATTTCTATCTATCTCATGTCTATGCCGGTTGTACTTTATGGTTCGGTCCCTTGTTTACTGGACACACTATTCTTTTTTACTTTGTCTCGACGGGCATAGATATGCCTTCCTCGCAGCCTTTAGCACAGGTACCCTCTCATAAAAAGAGACTTGTTGCACCTATAAGTCTCGTCTCCTCAGGGTCTAGTCCTTCAGCACATTAGTCTACCTCACATTTCTCTCTCTGACTTCCCTTTTGATGTCTGGTGATTGAGTTCTTACAACGTACTTCGGTCATACGATTTGCTCCTAACACTCGCATGCTGGGGGGCAATATGTTACACCATTTTTTGGTCATCTAACCTACTGTCATTAGATGGACCCAAGTACACCACGTAAGACCAATTTTACCCTAAGTAAAATTGCTTTCACTATGTAAAATAACTTAATAAAACACATTTATTAGGTTGTTTATGGTCTAAACAGGAAACCCCAAAAGGAAATATTAAACAAACCTATATTTGTTTGATTTTACTGGTCATATTTAACCCAAAACAAATAAATTAATTAGATAAATCCTTATTTATCTTATTATTTTCTAGGAATAATTATTTAAATCTTATTTAAATAATATTCCTTGTTAAATATGACTAAATCACCCATAAATAATTAAATAAATCATTATTTATTTGATTATCTTTCAACCACTTCCTTAAAATTATAAATAAATCATTTATTTATTTATTATTCACAAATAAAGGGATTTGACCCAAGTCAAATACTTTTTCCCTCCAAAAAATATAATAAAATATTCCATAAAAGGTGGATCTAGATTTGGTTAATGTTATTTTAATCATGCACCAAGATCTAAAATGACCCATTATTTTGTTATAAATAGGATGGTTTTTCCTACCATTCTTCACCTTTTTTTGCCTATTAGATCACTCTGGATCTAAACTCTTGGTCTGACTTTGAGCCATTATCATTGTCATATTTTCCATTATTTGTTGTGTGAGCTCCCTTTGAATTCTATCTTTGTCTGGGTTTTCTACACCAACAAGAGAGAGAAATGCTAGATCTGAAGTGTTGAGGACTTCCAAGAACCCATCCCATTGAGGAGAATTGGAAACTCCTTGTTTTCCTCCCAGGTGCCCTTAATACAAAAATTCTTTCAAAAATATTGTTCTTGTCTTGTCTATTGGATATATGGAGCAAAAAGTTTTTTTTACTGCTTAATGTCTTTTTATGCATAGATCTGGTTTTTGCAGCACTTGTCTTCATCAACTAAATGCAAATCTGAAGATATTGGCAGCCATATTTGATGTTAGGGCTATTAGTTATGCATAGCTAAAGTGGTCTTTTTTCGTACACTTTGACAAAAGATTCATACTAACAATATTCATAAGTTATGCATATAACTTTGAATTCAAATAAAAATGTCTCAGGGTCTTCACTTTTCAGTCCATGAAAATTGGAAGAATAGAGGGTGAGATATTTTTCATGGTAGTGTTTGTTTCTTCATCTATTATAGGGAATCCAAAGGAGCTTTCAATTTCACTTCTACCTCTATCTCCTTCTACATTTCCTCTATCTCTACCTCCTTCTTCATTTTCTCTTCCTCTTCCTTTGTCTCCTCCTCTACCTCTACCTCCTCCAAATAGCAAGTTTTCTCCATTAAATATTTCTCCTTCCCCTTCTCCTCCTTATTCTCCTCTTCCTTCCATGATATATTCCTCTGAACTAATATAAGGTTCAGTATGGAGAACTAATTGTTCTTTTGGTTCTTCTATCAAGGGTATATTGAAGAAAGATTCCTCTTCTTCCTCTTCACTAGGGATTTATAATTCTTCTGTTGGAATGTATTCTCCTGTGGAAGTGAAAAAGGTTATTCCTCCTACAAGAGTCCTTAGATTCTCTTCTTCTTCTTCTAAAATTGCTTCAGTAGATGAAGTGGTAGATCTTCCTGATTGGATATCTGATCTTGAAACTTCTAGAAGCCTATGACCAGTATAGTATGGAATATAGGTTTGAGTTGGAGGTGTGCACTTCTTGGTCTCGGTGGAATGAGTGGTGTTGTGGGAATTGATCTTCTACCTCTTATAAATCTAACCCTAGAGTCTCTTTCTCTACACATGTCATTGTTTTTGGGATGCAATAAATAAGGCTACCTAGTTACACTTCCCCGGCAACAGCGCCAAAATGTTTAGTTAATTTATTGTCCTAAATTGTTAACATAAATTATCGACTAGGGCTAGTAAACTGATGAAGTGTAATGCACTATATGTGCCTAAGTATCCATTTTTCCTACTTTTTTGTTTTAAGGTTTTGTTGATGTTTTTGGGAGTTTTTATATTTTGATTCTTAGCATTTTATGAAAAAAGATGAAATTAATCTATTTAAAAAGGAAGGAAAGAAAATGTTTATAAAATGAATTAAAGCAGAGTTTTATTCACAAGTTTTTGGAGTTTATTTTCTAATTAAGAAATGGTGAAAATTAAAAATCCTAATCCATGGATATTGCAACTCAATTGAGAATTCAAGAAATGACAGCAACTAATAGCTCAAACATTACAATTGAATCCAATTCATTTAATTGAGATTTATTGGAAGAGCTTTTGAAAAAGATTAAGTGTAGTGTAATGAGAATCTCCTATAACATGAAATGAAATACTGAAACAATTAATAACTCAAAACCTTACAACTGAATCCAATTCATATAATTGAGATTTATTGGAAGAGCTTGTGAAAAATATTAAGTGTAGTGTAATGAGGATCTCCTATAACATGAAATGAAATACTAAAACAATTAATAACTCAAACCTTACAACTAAATCAAATTCATATAAGTGAAATTTATTGGAAGAGCTTTTAAAAAATATTAAGTGTAGTGTATGAGGATCTCCTAGACAATTATTGTATCTATAAGTCACTAACCATTTCAATTTAAGATTTAAATGGTCTTTACTTGGTTGAGCACAGTAATTGCTTAACCATGAAAGACAAGAAATGAAACCTAAGAAACTACTGCACCTATGAGTCACTATCCATTCATTAACAGACTTTACTCATTTGGATACAATAATTGCAAATTATGAAAGAAATAAAAAAAAATACAGAGAAATGCTAAACAAAAACTAGAACGAAATTATCTATAAAATGCATGAAACCTCCTCAAATAGCAGGGGCCCTTTGCTATCAATTCGGTGTAATCCTTTAGCTCCTTAAAATTGTAATTAGAATAGCATCAAGGCCAATCTCCTTTTACTAAAATAGTGCTTGAAAAATAGAGTATCACTGTGATTCTAAATGAGTTATTAATCGTCCTCTCTCGGTTTTGTAGAGTTTAATTTATATGAAAATTTATAAATAATTTTTGAACAAAAATAGGTACATGTGTAATATTCTAATCAAAATTTAATTGAGACTCTTTTGAGACTCGTGATTTGCTGCAAAGCAAATCAGGAGTTCTAATTCCTGTAGAAAATAGTCTCTTTGACTCTCGCTTTGACCATTGGATTAGACACCTCCAGTTGTCGATTCAGTCCTCGTGGATAGGAAGGAATCATGTAGGGAAGATTTGAGAACTGCCCATGTGCGCCTTTTCTCCGATTGACACTTGCATCATACTTAAACAGAAACACAGCTACGGAACGCTTGATTGGCTACAGAATTCCTGTATTCTGTGGCTAAACTATTCAAAATTATTCAGACAGCAAAAATCACGAAAATACAACATGTTAATTATTTTTATGTAATATTTAAGCAATCTTAATCATTATTCATTGCTTTTTAGGCTTACGAAGTGATAAATAAATGATGAAATGAAGTGAAGGTTTGCAACAGAGAAGACAATTTTAGGGCTCAACAGTTAGCTTAAGGTTAAGGTTAAGGGTTTGGTCAAGGTCAACCTAACCTCAAGGTTAGGGTTAGGTTATGGGTAACATTAAGTTTAGGTTATGGTAAAGTCAAGGTTAAGGTTAAGGTTAAGGTCAAGGGGAAGGTTAAGGTTAAGGTTATAGTTAAGGTTAAGGTTAAGGGAAAAGGTTAAGGTCAAGGTTAAGGTTAAGATTAGGTTAAGGGTACGGTTATGGTTAGGTTAAGGGTTGAGGGTAAAGTTAAAGGTAAATTTAAGGTTAAGGTTAAGGATAAACTCAAGGTTAAGGTTACGTTAAGGGTAAAGTCAAGGTTAAGGTTAAGATTAAGTTAAGGGTAAAGTCAAGGTCAAGGTTAAGGTGAAGGTGATGGGTAACCTTAACCTTAATCTTGACCTTAACTAAACCCGTAACATTAACCTTAACCTTGACCTTAAATTAACCCTTAACCATAACGTTAACCTTAAACTTAACCTTGACCTTAACTATAACCTAACCCTAACCTTAACCTTAACTTTAAATTTACCCTTAACCTTCACCTTAACCTTAACTTACACTTAACCTTAGCCTTAACCTTAATTTTAACATTACCCTTAGGTTAACCTAACCTTAACCTAAGGGTAAGGTCAAGGTTAAGGTTAAGGCTAAGGTTAAGGGTAAGGTTAACCTTAACCTAACCTTAACATTAAACTTGAACTTAACTATAACCTTAACCTGACTAAACTCGTAACCTTAACCTTAACCTTACCATAACCTTAACCTTAAGGAAAATTTTAAGGTTAAGGTGAAGGTTGAGGTTAAGGATAGGTTAAGGTTAAGGTTAGGTTAAATTTAAAGTCAAGGTAAAGGTTAAGGTTAAGGTTAGGGGAAGGTTAAGGTTAAGGTTAAGGTTAGGAGAAGGTTAAAGTTAAGGTTAGGAGAAGGTTAAGGTTAAAGTCAAGGTTAAGGTTATGTTAAGGTTAAGGTTAATGGTTATGTCAAGGTTAGGGTTAAGGGTTATGTCAAGGTTAAGGTTAAGTTAAGGTTAAAGGTTAAGGTTAAATTTAAGGTTAAGGTTAAGGTTAGGTTAAGGTTAAGGTAAGGTTAAGGGAAAATTTAAGTTTAAGGTTAACTGTAACCTGACCTTAAAATTAACTTTACCCTTAACCTAACCTTAACCTTAACCTAACCTTCCCCTTAACTTTGACTTTAACCTTAACCTTCCCCTAACCTTAACCTTAACCTTAACCTTCCCATAACCATAACCTTAACCTTGAATTTACACTTAACCTAACCTTAAGGGTTTGGTCAAGGTTATGGTTAAGGTTAAGGTTACAAGTTTAGTCAGGTTAAGGTTATAGCTAAGGTCAAGGTTAAGGTTAAGGTTAGGTTAAGGTTAACCTTACCCTTACCTTAACCTTAACCTTGACCTTGACCTTGACCTTAACCTTACCTTAACCTTAACCTAACCTTAACCTTAACTTTACCCTTAACATTACCTTAACCATAACCTTAACCTAACCTTAACCTTAACCTTACCCTTTACCTTATCTTAACCTTACCTTAACCTTGACCTTAACCTTGACCTTAACTATAACCTAACCCTAACCTTGACCAAAGCCTTAACTTTAATATTGACTTTAACTTTACCATTAACCTTAACCTTAACCTTAAATATAACCTAACCCTAACCTTAACCCTAACCTTAAACTTAACATTAAATTAACCTTAACCTTCCCATAACCTTAACCTTTACCTAACCTTAACCTTAACCTTAACCTTAAACTGACTAAACCCTTAACCTTAACCTTAACATTAATTTTAACCTTAACATTCCCCTAACCTAAACCTAAACCTGAACCTGAACCTAACCTTAACCATAACCTTAACCTTCACTTTACCCTTAACCTAACCTTCACCTTACCCTAACCATACTAAACCTATAACCTTAACCTTAACCTTAACTTTACCCTTATCCTAACCTTACCCTTAACCTTAACCTTAACCTAACTAAACCCACAACCTTAACCTTACCTTGACCTTAACTATAACCAAACCCTTAACCTTAACCTTAACCTTTACCCTAACCTTACCTTTACCTTAACCTAACCTTAACCTTAACCTAACCTTAACCTAAACTTTAACCTTAACTTAACATTAACCTTGACCAAACCCTTAACATTAACCTTAACCTTGACCTTAACCTTAACCTTAACCTTAATCTTAACCTTAAACTTAACCTTTACCTTAACTATAACCTAACCGTAACCTTAGGTTGGAAGTCGAGTGGAACAGAATAGGGTTAAGGTTAAGGAGGAATTAGGTGGAATATATAGTGAAGGTTGTGGAAGTTCTTTTTCACTGGGATTAGGTGGAACAAGGTTAGGACTAGTCTGGAGATTATGGTGGAATCAGAGTCGTTCAATTTATGGGTTATTCGGAGTTAAATAATATGGGGTGGCGTTGGTAGTGTTAATGATGTTGTTAAAAGTTATTATCCATTAAATGGAGTTAGTTTATGGAGTTAATGTTAAGTGTTTAGTCAAGGTGAAGGGTTTGGTCAAGGTTAGGGTTAGGTTAAGGTTAAGGTTAGGTTAGGTTAAGGTTATGTTTAAGGGTTACGGATTTAGTCAGGTTAAGCTTAAGCTTAATGTCAAGCTTAAGGTGAAGGTTAAGGGTAAGTTTAAGGTTAAGGTTAAGGTCAAGGTCACAGTTAAGGTTAATGTTAGGGTTAGGTTAAGGGTAAGGTTATAGTTAAGGTTAAGGTTAGGTTAAGGTTAAGGTTAAGCGTAGGTTAAGGGTAAAGTTAAGGCTATGGTTAGGGTTAAGGTTAAGGTAAGGTTAGGGTTAGGTTAAGGTTAAGGTTAGGTTAAGGTTAAGGTTAGGTAAGGGTAAGGTTAAGGTTAAGGTTATGGTTAAGGTTATGGTTATGTTTAAGGTTAGGTTAAGAGTAAAGTTAAGGTTAAGGGTGGGTTAAGATTAATAGTTAAGGTTAGGTTAAGGTTAAAGGTTAGGTAGGTGGGAGTTAAGGTTATGGTTATAGGTTAAGGTTAGGTTAAGGTTAAAGTTAAGGTTAAGGTTGGGATTGGGTTAAGTTAGGGTTGCAGGTTTGAGTCAAGTTAAGGTTAGGACCGTTAAGGGGGTAAGCTTAGGGTTAGGTTAAGGGTAAGGTCAAGGTTAAGGTTAAGGTTATGGTTGGGAAGGTTAAGGTTTATGGTTAAATTTAAGGTGTGGGATTAAGGTTAAAGTTGGGGTTAGGAGTTAAAGGGTTTAGTTAAGGTTAAGGTTAGTTTAAGGTTAAGGTTAATGATAAGGGTTTGGTCAAGGTTAGGGTTATGTTATAGTTAAGGTCAAGGTTAATTTTAGGTTATAGTGAAGGTTAAGGTTAAGACCTGTAACCTTAACCTTAACCTTTATCTTTACTTAACCTTAACCTTAACTATAACCTAACCCTAACCTTGACTAAACCCTAAACCTTAACCTGACTAAACCTATAATCTTATCCTAACTTAGCTTTAACCCTGACCTTAACCTTAACCTTATCCTTAACCTTCACCTTAACCTAACCTTAACATTGACCTTAACTATAACCTAACCCTAACCTTAACCTTAACCTTAACCTTAACCAAAAGAGTTTTGTGCAGGTTCTATGGAGTTTTCCCACAGTTATAAAGATAACGCAAAGGCCAGGAATGACGATTCCAAACCTTCAGTACATGAATGGATCCAAGGAGTTTTCAATTCCATAGTCTCAGTCAATAGATCGTGATTATCGATCCATTTAACATAAACCCTCCAACTGTATAAACTATTTGTGCCAGTTAAGACAGAACAAAAAAGTGTATTAGAGTGAAGAAATTAATGATAAAGGGATTAAGGCCAGAGCCTGAAGATCAGGGTTTTTAATCCATAGGTTAAAGAGATTAAGACAATGTCAAAGAATGAAGACTCAAAGACGAAGATCAAAGCTAATTAAGCCTAAACACAGACCAAAAGAAAATTAGAAGTGTTTAAAGGTAAAAAGAGGAAAATATCAGTAAAAGAGGTCTCTACTGCCACATCAGAGACCATTCATCTTCTTCAGCTACCAAAATTTCTACCTACAGCTTCAATCAATCAAAATAAGGCATAGTTATTTCCTAGTCAGTGATATTTTGTTTAAAGACAGCCAGAGTTATTGCTAGCCTGCCTAAAGAGTTTTAAAGTCAACAAAATTTGCTGAGTATCTTAAATACTTAATGAAAACCAATTAATACAGAGAAAATATCAGAAAAATTCTCTATTGAACCCCTCAAAGATAGAGAAGCATTAAAACTTGATTAATTGACAAATTATTCTTCCTTTCATTCCACCTCCTCTTTCTTCTATAAATACTTCTGAAGAAGATGAGATGTGGTTGGTTGTTGGACTTTGATGTAATAGTTGTTGTATCGAATCATTGTTGAATGTAAATAAGTTCTGAAGCTCTGAAGCTATGTTAATTTATTGAAGAAGATAGGCTAAAAGATATGTTTGAAGCTATGATGAAACATTGGACATGTAGTTTGTAACTAGATTGACAATCAATATACAAGCTGATTTTTGGGATCCTGGTCTATATCATTGGTGAAGTACCTCTTATTGTTATTGTTTTCCTTTCATGTATGCATTTTGTTCACTTTTCTTTGATAAATAGTAGCAAGCATAGAGCTAGGATTTACTATTAAAAGTACCCTACTCTCACTGATAAGCTTTATCTATATGTTTTCTGCTAATTGTAATATTTGGGAATGACTTAAATTAAGTGTAAACATTATCAAGGAATGTTGGTTAGTCCATGTCTTGATGTGCAAAACTTGAAAGGAAGTTATTGAATGATATTTTCATTACATGCTAAGTAGAGTTAAACTAGGAAAGTTTATGGTTTGCCCTGTCTTCTAGTTTTTTCTCCAAAGGTTGTTTGAAAGTTTCCCTAAGAGTATGCTAAAATCAGACCATGATTGTAATACATCTGAAGTGATCTTAAGCTGCACTTTGTTTTCTTATCTGTTTTCATCCCTTTTGAATGTAGTCTGGTGAGATTACTGGATTGTTGTCTGATAAGTTAGCTTTAATACAAGCTTTTCCAAAGAAGTTTATGGTTAGCCCTGTCCTTTGGTTGGTTTCAAATAGTTGCTTAAAAAGGCTTTTCTTGTATGGAAAGTTGATAAATCCTTGTTGAAATTATTGGCTTTTTCCACTTTCACAACACTTTTAATGTTCCACTCCATCACTTAATCTAAAGGATCTTTTGATATAGATGACTTGACCCTTGGACCACTCTTGAAATTGTTGTACAATTAAAACCTTTTGTGACTCCATTTCCCAATGGATTAAAGCTGCTTCACACTAATCCTATATGCTGAACACTTCTCAATATACTTGCATCTTCAACCTTTGAAACTCTTCCATTTTGTGATATTCCATCCAATTAAATATCATACCCAACCAACCAAACAAACAAAAACCCTTGTTCTTAATAACTAGCCTAAGATCACATTTCAAGCCTTGAAGATCACATCTTTAAACACACTTATAGAGAGATCCCTCTCTAGATTTAGGAGGGCTAGATCCTAGAATCCCAAATTGGTTTGATGTTGTCTTGTCTTTTGGATTTTCCAATTTTCCAAAACATAGGAACCCCAACATAATGGCGACTCCACTGGGGACTATCTGAGTAAAATACTTAGAAAAAAACACTCAGTATTCATTGCAATATAATTAGCTCTCTTCAAGCACTACCAAGCATGCTGGTAATCATGATAAGACTTATTTGAATCAGTGACAAACTAAGTAACCCTTAGAATTCTCATAGAGCCTTATCAAACCTTGAAGGAATCAACTAGCTAAGCCATAAGAATAAACTATGTTTGTCTCATCACCATAGCTAAGTGTTGAAACAGATTTAGGACACTCTCATAACCTATAAGACTGAAAACACTCAGAAAACCCAAAAATATTTCAGATTGGTATTCAAACCTATTAATGGTGGTGGACCATAAAATATTTTACCTTCTAAAGCTAAAAATTTCCACCTGGCGACTCCACAATCATAAAAAGACCTAAAGACTCCACTCAAAAACCCATTACTATCATAACATCATACAAACTCAGTTAATAAAACTTTGAGGATTAAAGTTTCCTTGCTAAAGATTAGTTAGCCTACTAAATATTGTCATATTTGGTTAAATTTTTCTTATTATTGGGTCTAAAAACATAGCATAGTGGCTTCTAGAAGAGTTCATATTAGAGCATATCCTAACCCAAACCCTCCTAAGATAGTTGATAATCCAGAAAGAATACTTAGGAAGTCTCCTAAGGCTCAAGCTTCAGCTGTTGTCAGACCAGTCCAAAGAGCTAATTCTGTTCCTGAAAACCTTACAGCTCTACAAGATTCACAAGTTGACTTAAAAAACCCATTCAAAACTAGGTTACTTGATGATATAGATCAGATAGATTTTGAGTCTCCAACTTCATCCCAAGAAAGAGGTGAACATCCTGGTAGCAGAGAAACTACCCCACCTGATTTGCATTTCCTTCATAATTTTGGTTTCTCTCATCCTCGATCTGCTCAACAATATCTTGTTGGTCCATCCACTTCTGTTATCCATACACCCACTGTTCAAACTACACCATTACATCAACCCCCTCCTATCTTACATCCCCCACCTGTAAACCCCCCACTTTTTCCACAACCTCCTATCATGGCAACATGGTATGCTCCCCTAGTCCTTCCTTTACCTCTAGTCAATCTGCCACAGGACTATCAGCCCAAGATATCATTATATGATACCAGTGGTACTACTACTGCTTCACAACATGTGGACAAGATGAATGACTATTTTGATAGAAATGAGATAGATGATGAAACTGTTAAACTCAGATTTTTTGCTCAAAGTCTAGGGGAAGAAGCAAGAAAATGGTTCAAAATCTTAACCCCTAATAGTATTAATGATCTCCAAGCTCTCCACCAATTATTTCTAAACAAATGGGAAGTTAGAAAAAATCCTCTCCAAATACTTTCATACTACAACAACCTAAAAAGAAACAATGGGGAAAGTGTTCAAAATTATTGCACTAGATTCGATAATGTTTATAATGCACTGCCCCCAGACTTGAAACCTCCACAAGGTTCATCCTTGGCAAAATTTCTTGAAGGATTTGATCCTAAAATGGCCTATCAACTAAGAGAAAGAGACCCCTTGACTTTGGAAGATATGCATAAGGGAGCTCTAGCTGTGGAAGTAAATCTGATTGAGAAAAGAGCTAGGATGAGGAATGAAAAGAAAGTATCATTTAGAGAAGAATCTGCACCCTCCACAACTAGCTCTAAAATGGAAAGAATGATGGAGGAAATTATGAAGAAAATGAGCATACTTGAGAGAGCACAAGCTAGAGAAAACCAATCAGCTCCCCAAAACAGAAATCAAAATCAATCTCAAAATCAAAATTAGAATTTTAGGAGAAATCAACCTCAAAACAAACAAAGAGAGGATGATCAATAGATCAAACCTCCTTTCCAAGAAAACTATGTAAGTGAGGTGGAAGAAACAATTGAACAAACAGAGGAAGATGCCATAAGTATGTTGGGAGTAGGTAGTGACCACTTTGATATTCCTATTAATAGAAAACAAGTTCTATACACACCCTATGATGATAAAATAACAGAGGATGAACATTATTATCAAGAGCTGGAAAATGTCATCATAGAGATCCCAAAAGAATATGACCTTAGGAGTAAAAATAATTAGGAAGCTCCCAAGAACAAAACCTCTAAAATTCTACAAAGAACAACCCTGTGAGAAAACCCAAAAACATTAAACAAAAGGACAAAATAGTGGTTGTAAATTATGATCAAAACAAAGAGAAAGGCACTCAACTTAATGAAAAATAGAGTGCAAACCTTAGCAACATTAGCACCTCAGCTAGTGCTCCTTTTAAAACAATTTTGACCAATGTAAATAGAGGAAATCAGCAAGCTGATTTTGTTGATAAAGTGGTGATTAACAAGGTTGAAACAAACATTATAAAAAATCAGCTGCCTTTCAGTTTGGAACGGGAAATTGCCAAGATTAAAATCTCTGTTCCCCTCACTGAATTAGTCACCCAGGATGTATATAGATCACAAATTTTGAAAGCTTTCAACATAGCAGAAAATAATGACACTGTAAACCTCAATGTTGACCAACCAGAGCTCTTATTTGGTCCTAAGATTGAAGGAAGATACCAAGAAAGGCTAGTTCCTCCATTTTGTGTCAGTTTGAAAATTCATGACAAAATTTTACACAACGTTATGCATGACTCAAGGACCTCTCAGAAATTAATGCCCAAAGTAGTAATGGAGAGTCTAGGCCTTGAAATTACCAGACCATACAAAGATCTATATTCCTCTGACTCCAGTAGAGTGAAATTTTTAGGTTTTATCAAAGACCTTTGTGTAAAATTAGCTCAAATTCCAGCCAAGTGTTTAGTGATGGATATTGTAGTGGCTAATGTTCCCCCCAAATATGGTATGCTGTTATCAAGATCATGGGGAGCTAAGTTACAAGTAACAATGCAGATGGATATGACATATGCTACCATCCCTATTTTTAATCAAATTAGAAGACTTTATAGGGAATCTCACATGCAATACATGGTCAGTAGCCAAGAGAGACCAGACAAATCTCCTCTTTATTATGTGCATACAGGCCTTGACTCATTTATTCTCTTCAATAATGAAACATTCAATGAGAAAGAAACCTTAACTAACCTAGTGACCACCCCTCACTATAACATAGTGGCAAATACAGAAAAAGGAGGAATATAAGACAAAAGTATCAAAACAATTTGCCAAATCAGAAAATCACAGCAAACTAATCACAGGTCTAGGGCGACAAAACAGTCATCCATTTTTTGTTAATCTTGAGAATCAAGAGAAGAATCCTCAACATAATGAAGATCATGAGGAACTAAACCAAATTCAACATAGTAATGGTTTTAAAGAACAATCCAAAAGCACACAAGATAAAGAGCATAGTAGCCAAATAAGTAATTCTGAAAACAGTCCTCTCTAGAAAATGAATTTTGATGGGTCTTGCACTAAGAATAATGCCGGAGCAGGCATATGGATACACAACGCAGAAAACAATCATGCTGAAGGGCATTCCTACAAGTTAATTTTCCAATGTACAAATAACATAGCTGAGTACGAAGCCATCCTTTTAGGCCTACACTTATTCAAGAAATTAGGGGCCAAAAGGATAAAAGTTCATAGGGATTCAAAGTTTATGATTAGGCAAGTAAATGGGGAATATAGTGCCAAACACCCCAGACTTAGAGCCTATAGAAATGATGTCATGGACTTATTAAAAACATTTTATGAATTCAAACTTATATTTTTCACAAGAAACCAAAATATCCTTGCCAATGGTTTAGCCTTTGCTGCTAGAACTTGTCTAACACCTTATGAAACCAAGCAATGCACCACCCAAGTCAAATTTAGACCAGCTGTCCCAGACATTGAAAAATATTGGCAAGTTTTTGAGGGAGATAAAAAAATAGAAGACTTCTTACAGTCTAGAAATGGATTTGAGATACCAAGTTCAGATTCAAATTATGAAAATGATTGTCCTATTGACGAAAATCTACTTGATGAAGAAGTAAAGTCTCCAGATATTGCTAAGATAAATCTGTTATGTGATAAACTTGAACATACAATAGAAGTTAGTGCAGACTTAGAAAAATAAGACTTAGAAATGATGAAATCTAACACTCAAATCTTTCCAAAAGGACTGGTCCCATTAGGAGAATTGTTTTATTTCAATGATGTTGACAAAAAACCAAAACTGGAACCTATTGAAACTGAAGTAGAAGAATGTAACATAGGCAGTGAACAAAAACCAAAAATGATCAAACTGTCTAAAACATTGCCAGCTCACATCAAACTGAAATATATTGAGCTGTTTAGAGAATTTTCTGATGTATTTTCATGGAGTTACAAAGATCTAAAATCATATGACACAGAGATAATTCAGCATAAGATACCCCTCAAAGAAAACCAGAAGCCTTATAGACAAAAATTGCGCAGAATAAACCCTGTTCAATTACCCCTGGTTGAGAAAGAACTTAAGAAAATGTATGATGCTGGAATTATAGTCCTTGTTAGATTTTCATATTGGGTATCTAATCTTGTGTCAGTTAGGAAGAAAACAGGAGAAATAAGGTTTTGTATTGATTTTAAGAACTTAAACAGAGCCTCAGTAAAGGAAAACTACCCTTTACCTAAGATGGATCACATTTTACAAAAGGTAGTTGGTTCTAAAAGGATTTCTTTGTTAGATGGCTTCTCAGGTTACAATCAGATATTAGTACATCTTGATGATCAACTCAAAACAACCTTTACTACACCCTGGGGTACTTTCATGTACGTGAAAATTCCCTTTGGTTTAATGAATGCTGGTGCTACATTTCAAAGAGCCATGGATATTGCATTCTCAAAAGAATTAGGCTTCTTCATCATTATTTACCTTGATGACATCACTGTTTTTTCCAAAACAGATGAAGAACACCTAGAACACCTGAGAAAAGTCTTTGAGAAATGCATAAAATATGGGTTATCTTTAAATCCAAAGAAAACAATGTTTGGTCTCCAAGAAGGCAAAGTACTTGGACACATCATATCAGAAGAAGGGATAAAGATAAGCCCAAAGAGGATTGATGGTATATTTCAAATCAACCATCCTAGAAACATCAAGGAACTTCAATCTTTCATTGGGAAGATTAATTTCTTGAAAAGGTTCATATCTAATTTAGCTGAACTCCTTAGAAATATGACCAATATTCTTAAAAGAGAAGAAGGAGTTAAATGGACCTTAGAAGCAAAGAAATAATTTGAACTGGTAAAAAAAGCACTCTCCAAAACACCAGTTCTCATTAGTCCTGATTTTACAAGGATTCCTTCATTTTTTCATTTGCATCAGAACACATAGTGGTTATTGTCCTATTACAGAAAAAATTGAAGGAACAAGAGCAACCAATTGCATTCTTTAGTAAGGCATTAAGAGATGCATCTCTGAAGTACAATATCATGGAAAAACAAGTCTTTGCATTAGTCAAAGCCTTGAAAGACTTCAGATTTTACATTTTACATTCCCACATAATTGCATTTGTGACTAATTCAGTTGTAAAAGACATTTTAACCCAAGATCCAAATGGAAAAAGAGGAAAGTGGATTGTTGTGATACTTGAATATGATTTAGAAATCAATCCCACTAAGCTCATAAAAGGCCAAGGACTAGCAAGATTAATGGCTGAGTCTAATTTTGAAGCTCTTGATATAAACATGTTATATGCTTTAGATGAACAAGAAGAGTTGTCAACTCCAACTATTGAAGATCATTTTCTGAATTCATATTGGTATGCTGATGTTTTATATGTTTTTCTCAATTTAAATACACCTCCTGGTTTGTCTAAAATGAAGGCAATATTTTTAAAGTTGAAAGCTGTTAATTACTTCATTTTGGATAAAATCCTATATTGGAAAAATGCTAGTGGAGTATTGCTTAAATGTTTGCCTGAGAATGATGCAGATAAGATCAAGCAAGAATTACATGAAGGAGAATGTGGAGGCCACCTCTATTTGAAGACAAATTCCAATAAAATCCTTAAAGTTGGTTACTACTGGCCCACCCTCTTTCAAGATGTTCACAAAATGATTATTGCCTGTTACAAATGCCAACTCTTTGAAGGAAAAAAAAAATTTCTTCCCTTACCTCTGCAACCAATCACTGTTGAAGCTCATTTTCAATAGTGGGGTCTAGACTTCATTAGGGAAATCCATCCAGCCTCATCTGCCCAAAATAGATGGATCCTCACTACAACAGAATATTTTACCAAATGGATAGAAGCCATCCCTTCTAGACAAGCCACTAACTTTGTCATCATAAAATTCCTTGAAAATCATATCCTATCTAGATTTGGCTGTCCTAGGAAGATTATCATTGAAAATGTTGTTGCATTTGGATCCAAAAATATGGTTCAATTCTATCATAAATATCGGATTACATTGGGCCATTCTACTGCTTATTACCCTCAAGGTAATGGGTTGGCAGAATCCTCAAACAAGAGTTTGGTGAATATAATAAAAAAGTTGTTGGAAGACAATAATAAATCATGGCACACAAAGCTAGTACATGCACTATGGGCTGACAGATTAACACTTAAGAAATCAATTGGAATATCTCCCTACCAACTAGTTTAAGGAGCAGTTGTAATTTTTCCAATCAGTCTAGGAGTGCCAGTCATGAAGCTGATCCAAGAAGTGCAGTTTGAGGATAATGATATGACAATAAGAATCAATCAGACTATACATCTTCAAAAAACCAGAGAAGAAGTCTACAACAGAGCACTACACAAGCAAGAAAACATCAAGAAGCCGTTTGATAAAAGAACCAAAGCAAGTTATTTCATCATTGGTGAAAAAGTTTTAAAGTGGGATTCCAGGAGAGAAGATAAGGGAAAACATGGAAAATTTGATAACTTATGGCTAGGCCCTTATCTCATTCATTCTACTGCTGGTAACAATGCTTATTTATTGCAGGAAGAAAATGGAACTGATATTTTTGGAGGTCCTGTCAATGGCAAGATGCTTAAACATTATTTTTCTTAATTATACCAGTTTGAAGTTTTTTTTATTTTTCCCTCATTGTAAATATCATATCTATCACTGCTTTCAAAGTTAGAAAAAGAAAAATACAAAAACAGTAAAAACAGAAAAGACAGAAGATGAAAACAAGAAAGGTACAACCCCATACCAAAAAACAGAGACAAAGTCTAAAAGTGTGCAAGCTCAAATGCCACTCCTAAAAACACACTTCTAGTTAGTCATACAGCCTAATCATGACTAATTATCTTTTCAATTTACTGTTGATAGGTTAGTGAATTAGATCAGCCAAATAGCACAATCTTGGCTTATCAATAAGGTAGATTAGGATAGAGGAAACAAAGGTTCAAACAAATACAATATCTAAACCTATGACTCTCAAAAGAAGAATGGCTCTAATTAGATTAAATCTTGAGCCAAAGATAGAAAACAAACTGGTTCCAATATGCTCAAAACTTGAACCAGATAAGAGAGAAAACACAGCTCAAACAAATTCAAAATAGAGCTGAAGAATAATGAAAGATGTTTTAGTTTTCAAATAATAAGCTTTCACAATTTTGTTTTACTTTTCTGCAAATAACAGTCTATGTGCAGCTTGTTTTTATGCCATTCTGCAGCAAGTCAGACTGCTTAATCCTAGCTTGGCTGCTTTTAAATTTTATGTTTTCGAAAATAGAGAATAAAAGTCTGTCAGACAGTCTAATCCTGACAGATAGTAGTTAGGTAGAGAAATTTTATGAGTTCAACTGCTTAATTTGAACTCATGGAGAAATAAGAGTATACTTAGACTAGTTTTATGTTTTCAAAAAGAATAAAATGATTGATGAAAAGGTTTGCAATTCCAAGTGCACCTTCTGAAGAAAAAATGTTAGGAAGTAGGTTATGTAGGTAGGTGTTTGGGAAATACTTTTCTGCTGATATATCCAGTTCTGAGTCATTTTTGTTAGTAGCTGATAATAATATTATCAAAGTGCAAGGCACTAATCAACTTCCAGAGAAAATTGTCTGAATTTCTTGACACCTTCAAGAAGATGCCATCCCCATGTGCAGCCACTGTTAGCCACCTATAAAAATTTGTCATACCAAATTGTGCCTAAATATTTTTTAGGCCTTCAAGAAACAATTTCATGTCCAAATTGTGATTTCTTGAAGTCTTATGATGTCCTTTATCCTTGGTATTAATCTTCACTACTGTTTCACTATTAGTCCTAAAGTACCTGCTATTCCCCAAGAGAAAATTGCTTATAAAACTTCACTTTCCATCATTTCACTCCCCCTTTCACTCATTTTTATTCACCTTCATAGAGCTTTATTTTCATCCTTTAACCCTCCATTTCCCTTTAAAGGCCTCCAAAATCCCTTTAAACCTCTGAAAATCCCTTTTATAGTTTTAAAACACCCCTTTTTCCCCTTCTACCGAAAGCCAAAAAAGCCTTGAAAAACCTTCATTTTGGCCTAAAAACCCATTTTTCAGCTATTAAGGAATTAAGCCCACAAGATATTAAACTTAGCCCCTATTCTCCATAACACCCAAGTGCTATAACCAAGAGCTTAAAAGAACCTTATGTCCCCCTTTCATTTGGTTTAAAAATCCTCTCTTTAGCCTATCGGAACTCTTAGCTTTAAAAAACCTTTTTTTTTCAGCCTAAAAAACACAATTTATTTAGCCCCCAAGGGCTTATGGATTCTAAAAAAACCCCTTCCTCCATGCATCCTAAAGCCTCACAATCGGGCACTAAAAGGCCTAAAAACCCCGTCATAACCTTACTTTTCCTCTATTTTTCTTTTCCCGACGTTATGGTCTTGAGTGAATCTGGACCGTTGATATAAATTGATCAACGACCATCTGGCCACCTTCCGTCTACCCATTCACCTACCTGTATACCTCCCATCCATTTTCCTTTTATATTCTCGACGCTCGATCATCAGATCTAATGGACGAAAATAAACGTGATCCTTGTGCTTTGAACCAACACTTTCTCGCTACGCGACAAAACAACGTCATCGTGGGGCCCCACTACATTCCTCCTCCGCGCACCTTTCATTATCGCATTCTTTCCACGTTGTTGGATTTGGAGCCTCCGATCTGACGGTTGACACTCCATATCGCAAAATTTTTGCACCCAAGAGTAAAAACTAGAAAATTTTGCGAAATGGGTGGTATTGGGAGGGACACGTGTCAATTAATGTATGGAATCACATTTTTTTAGGCAATACCACCTTCCCCTCATTTTATTTTGTGAAAACCATTCTCGATTTTCTGCCATACCGCCACCCTCCACAACGTCACTTTCGTTTCTAATCCTAGCCGTCGATCTCTGAGATCGGACGGTCTTGTTTTAATCTCACCCCCATCCATGTTCCACCTAAATTGCTCCCAAAATATTTCTGTTAGCCACCTATAAAATTTTTCATATCAAATGGTGGCTAAATCATTTTTGAAGCCTTCAAGAAACAAGTTTTATTGCAAAATTATTAGTTCTTGAATTCTTATAAAGACATCTTATTCTTTGATTAATCTTCACTGTTGTTTCCCTCTTAATTCTGAAAATTTGATGTTTTCATGATGAAAAGATTACTGCAAAAAACTTCATTTTCCCATCATTTTACCCCTGCTTTCACTCAAGATTAACCTCCATTTCATCCCCTTTTTCCCCATAAATTTCCTCTATTTTTCCATTATTTCCCTTCTTCCATCCATAAATCCCCTTTTGTAAGGTTTAAAATTCCTTTTTAAACCCTACCGAAACCCTCAAAATCCTTTGAAAATATTTGAAAATTCATAAAAAGACCCATATTTTCATTATAGGCCTAAACTCCTTTGGGCTAAGCCCTAAAACCACTTCCCTACCATGCGACTTGGCGCTGGAACCAAGCGCTAAACCCATATGGCACTTATCACATCGGAAATTTTCGATGGGCACGTTTCTTTCTTTTAACAAAAAGTCCCGACGTGATGGGCTCCTCGTTATAAACCCTCGATCCCTTTGCCTCTTTGAAAAACCAAAGGCCCCGTAATCAGGCGCTAAGAACTATAAATAAAACCCTCCCTAAAGCCATTTCCCTTTGTATTTTATTTAAAACTCCATTTTTTATATTATAAAGAGACCCATCGGTTCATTGGTCGAAGCCATTCCAACTGCTGATTCAAAAACCAATCAACGACCTTCGGAATCTCGCATCGGAGATTTCCATTGGGTGTGTTTAATTATTTTATTTACCCCCCCACCCGATTGGAAATATCCCAATGGATCCTTAGCCATTGATCTCCCCCGCCAGGCCTAGATCCGACGGTCCACATCACTCCATCCCAAAGCCCATTCCCCTGCTTGTGACCTCCTCCAATTCATTCCCTGTCGTTGATCTGGCCCTCAGATCAACGATCCACATCTAATCACATCGAAGATTTCCATTGTGCCTTTCCTCTCTCCTCCTCCGATCGCAAATCCTCCGATTGCATCTGGGCCATCCATTCTTCTAAATCCAATGGTCTAGATGAGCTCTCAACCTTTGTTTAACTTTTATACAAACTCCGTTGTGTAATGTTTTTTGGCCAATCTCCGTCGTTGATCTCTGCAGATCTGTTAGGTCCCTATATCACTAGTATAGCCCCTTATTACTGTTAGTGTAAACCCCTTATTGTTATTATTGTACCCTTGTAACCCCCATTTTGTTATTATTGTGCCCTTAAATTGTTATTGTTAGGTCGGCTAGGATTACATTGTGGCCCACTAGGATTACATTATGGCCCCATGGACTCCTATATATAGAAAGGAGGTTTTGTGAATTCTATCATCCAAGAATTGTTCATTTATGTAACGTATTGGAGGTTGCCCCCTCGAAGTGGATTATTTCTAAGGCGTTCATATCTCTTTTCTTCTCTTTTTGGAGCTGGTTACACAACATTTGGTATCAGAGCTTGGGATTCTAGGGTTTCGCTGCTCCTAACAGGTCATCGTGGCATTTTCGCTATAACTTTTTTTCTACGAAGTTTCAGAAGCTGAAATTTTTAGGGTGCGAAGAAAAAATCCTGAGGAAGCTTGTATAAACATTTCATAGCTTGGTTCGCAATATTTTCGGAGATATCATCTGTGGAAGTTAGGTATGTTTTCAAGCTCCCAAACAGGTCATCGTGGAATTTTCACTATAAAATAATTTCTACGAAGGTTCAGAATCTGAAATTCGTATGGTGCGAAGCTGAAATCCTGAGGAAATTCATAAAAACATTTCAGAGCTTGGTTCGCAATATTTTTGGAGATATGATCTGTGGAAGGTAGTGATTTTTCAGGCTCCTGAATTTCATCTCAAAGAGGTGATCGTGGGAAAAGTTCAATAACTCTCTATCTGAAGATTGGATTGGAGTGCCATCAAAAGTTGTCACAAGTACACGGCCTTTAGTTTCTTCGCTATAAATTTCAGAGACAAAGGACAAAACAGTGACACGTGGCAAGTCGTACAAGTTCGCTCTACTGAACCAGTCCAGAATTAGGTCATTGTGGGATATTGGACACAACTTTGTCTTGGAGAATCAAAATCAGGTTAGACCTGTGGCATTTGAAAGAATCTTCAGAGGGCTACTTTAGTGCTGAATTTCACATATTGAAGATTTTCAATCACAGAGATAATACAATTTCAATATCGAGCTCCTCAAAGCTAGTAAAAGGTGTGTATTTTTTCCGAATTGCATAAGTCTTGTTTGAAGAATCAAGTTGAATTGATTGCAAGGGCCTATTGTAGAATAGATATCAATATTGGAGTCTGAAATGGCCCCTAAAAAGAATTCAACACCCATTAAGCCTTTAGAAAGCTCTACTATTACTCATGAAGATGAAGAATGGCAACATGACATGTCAAAATTACAAGAGCAAATGCAACAAATTTCGCTCTCGCAAAGAACAACAAAAAATGAAATGGAAGTTTTGAAGAAAGGCGTGGAAACTAAGATGGATGGTTTGAAGAAAGGCGTGGAAGCTAAGATGAATGTTTTGGAAGCTAAGATGGATGGCATGGAAGTGGGCATGGAAGCTAAGATGGATGACATGAAAGACAACATGGAAAACATGAAGAATGATCTAAAAGCATACATGGAAGGCTTGATGACAAGCTTAAAACTAGAAATGATTCCTAATGACGGAAATATAGGAGAAGAACCTCATGATGAGAACAAAATAAATGTTAATCGTGATTTCATAAACTCGAATGTTGGTGGGAAGAACCACCATATTCCAAAAATGGATATGAGGAAGTTTGATGGAAAGGATCCTGTAACATGGATACTACGGATGGAGCAATATTTTGATCTCCATAATGTGAAAAACACACAAAAGGTACACATTGCAACTTTACATTTAGAACCAAATACATTTGTATGGTATTGATGGCTTTGCTCCCGTAAAAAAATTATCACTTGGTCAATTTTTACAGAGGAAATGATAGCACATTATGAGGATACAAAGAGCAACACCTTCTTTAGCCAATTGATAAATCTCAAACAAAAGGGTTTAGTGAGGCAGCACATTGAGGACTTCCAAAAATTGAATATAAGGGTAACTGATATTCCAGAGGAACACAGGATTGATCTCTTCATAGGCACTTTAAAGGATAACATCCAACATGAAGTTCGCGTTTTGGAACCTGATTCATTGGAGAAGGCATTCGGGTTGGCAAGAAAAGTTGAATGTAAAATTATGGCGACAAGGAAGCCTACCACTCAATTCTATAAAGAAGGAAGTGTTGCTACGCCTAGATTTCCACAACCTACAAGGTTGACACCACAACAATTGGAAGAAAAAAGAGCAAAAGGGCTTTGCTACGGTTGTGATAGCAAATACACTAAAGGTCATAAGTGTGCTGAGAAGAAATTATTTTACATAGATTGTGAAGAGGAAGAAGAAAATGAACAAGAAGATGATATACACCAGGAACCAACCCTAGAAGAGGAAGAAATGAGTCCGACCATATCGTGTAATGCATTGGCAGGAATTACCACTCCTCAAACTCTCAAGATAGAAGGACATATCAAGAAGAAAAAGATAATAGTGTTGATTGATTCAGGTAGTACCCATAATTTTATTCATTGTAAGGTAGCCAAGGAATTGAATTGTTTCCTATACCCAGCACTAGAATGTCAAGTGATGGTTGCAAATGGAGGAACTATAAATTGCTCTGGAAAATGCCATAGTATCAAGCTAACCATGGGGGAATATGTATTGACTAGTCCAATGCTTTCCATTCCTATGGGAGGTGCTGATGTTGTACTAGGAGTACAATGGTTACAATCTTTGAGGACGGTAGCTTTTAATTTTCAAGAACTTTTCTTGAAATTTTTTTCAGAAGGAAAGGAAGTCGAATTACGGGGTATTGCGGGGAAGCCATGAAGGATAATAAGCTCTAATGTCATGACAAAGCTTCTAAAGAAAGAACAGCGAGGCGTAATTGCACAATTATGCTCACTAGAAGTTCCAACATCAAAATCATCTATTTCTGCAGATCTCCAACAAGTCTTGGACAATCATTCCAAGGTGTTTAAAACTCCCAAAGGACTCCCACCTATTCGTGATCATGATCATGCTATTCATTTGATTCCAGGAAGTGTTCCTCCAAACATCAGGCCTTATAAATATCCTTACTTCCAAAAGAGTGAAATTGAACGTATGATTGCAGAAATGTTAGAGGCGGGTATAATTCAACCTAGTCAAAGTTCTTTCTCTGCTCCTGTAGTATTGGTACACAAGAAGGATGGATCATGGCGCATGTGTCCGGATTATAGGGAGCTCAATAAGCTCACCATTAAAGATAAATTTCCCATTCTGTGATTGATGAATTATTGGATGAATTACATGGAGCAATTTATTTTACCAAGTTGGATCTTCGTTCAGGATATCATCAAATTAGAATGAAGACTGAAGATATTCCAAAAACAGCATTTCGAACTCATGAGGGTCATTATGAATTTTTGGTCATGCCTTTTGGCCTTACCAATGCACCTTCTACATTTCAAGGGTTGATGAATTCCATTTCCAAACCCTTCCTTAGAAAATTTGTGCTAGTATTTTTTGATGATATACTAATCTATAGCAGGTCTTGGAAGGATCATGTTGAACATGTTGACAGGGTGCTCAAACTATTGCAGGAGAAACAATTATATGCAAAAACATCCAAATGTTTCTTTAGATTACAAGAGGTGGAATATCTAGGTCATATTGTATCTCACAAAGGTGTTAAAGTAGACCCTAACAAAAATAGAAAATGATAGAATGGAAGTTCCCACAACCCTGGCGATTCTTTGAGTTCTCGGGTTAACGGTATTATTCACTTAGGACATTAAAATTAATAAATATAATACTGATCGCCGGCCTCAACAACATTCTCGAAAGATGAATTTTCATGGACTCCTGAAGCAACTAAGGCCTTTGAACGTCTTAAAGAGGCAATGTGCCTAGCACCGGTCTTAGCTACACCGGACTTCACAAAAACCTTTATTGTGGAATGTGATGCCTCAGGAAATGGAATTGGTGCAGTTTTAATGCAGGAAGGAAGACCCATTGCTTTTGAAAGTCGTCAAATCAAAGGAAAGTATTTACAGAAACCTATTTATGAGAAGGAAATGTTAGCAATACTACATGCACTAAAGAAATGGCGAACTTACATAATGGGAAGACACTTCAAGGTAAAAACTGATCATGATAGTCTTAAACACTTTTTGGAACAAAGACTATCGTCAGAAGAACAGCAAAAATGGGTCACAAAGATGTTGGGTTACGACTTTGAAATAATCTACAAAAAAGGAAAGCTGAATGTTGTTGCGGATGCACTCTCAAGAAAGAATGAAGAGGTGGAAGCATTGCTTTGTGCCATTTCTATTATCCAACCAGATTGGATAACCAAAGCAAGAGATGAATGGAAGAAGGACAAAGATGTATGGACACTCATTCAAAAGTTGCAGCAAGATCCTAGTACATCCGATACATTTAGTTGGAAAAATGATTCCTTATGGTACAAAGATCGCTTATATCTTTGTAAGAATTCCCAACTAAAACAAAAGATTCTTCTGGAATTGCACACTCCTCCTTTAGGAGGACACTCAGGATTTTTAAAAACTTACCACAGGGTGAAGAAAGAATTTTTTTGGGATGGCCTTAAATCTGATATTCGAAAGTTTGTGGCGGAATGTTTGGTTTGCCAACAGAATAAAGTGGAAACAATTAAGACCCCAGGACTTCTACAACCTTTATCCATTCCGGGTCAACGTTGGGAGGAGATTTCAATGGATTTTATCACAGGTTTACCTAAGTCCGAAGGAAAGAGTGTCATCATGGTGGTAGTTGATAGACTTACCAAGTATGCACTCTTTTGTGCATTATCTCATCCATTTAAAGCAAGTACAGTTGCTACTACATTTATGGATAGAATTCAAAAGCTACATGGAAGCCCAAGGGTTATTGTGAGCGACAGAGATCCCATTTTTACTGGGAATTTTTGGACGGAGTTATTTTCTTGTTTGGGTACTCAATTAGCTCATAGCTCATCTTATCATCCTCAATCTGATGGTCAAACTGAGATAGTAAATAAATGTTTTGAAGGATATATTCGTTGTTTTGTATCTGATAAACAAACACAATGGGTCAAGTGGTTACCTCTCGCTGAATGGTGGTATAACACTTCCTTCCATACTGCAGCAAAAATTACCACATTTATGGCACTTTATGGATATCATCCACCATCCATTACATCATCTTTAAGATAAAATTTGAAGGTTCAAGTAGTGGAAGATCACATCGAGCATCAGCAAGAAGTTCTCCAACTCTTAAAGGATAACCTGAATTTGGCACAAAATCGAATGAAACAACAGGCAGATCAACATCGCAGCGAGAGAAGTTTTGATGTAGGAGATTGGGTATTTTTATGGCTACAACGATACAAACAAATGTCCCTCAAGCAAGCTAAGAAGGATAATAAATTATCACCAAAGTACTATGGTCCTTACAAGGTGTTGCAAAAGATTGGTATTATGGAATACAAATTGGAGCTTCCTGCTTCTTCGCGAGTACATCCAGTTTTCCATGTTTCATGCTTAAAGAAGGTTATAGGTGAAAATCTTCCAGTTCAAAAAATATTGCCAGAACTTGATGAGGAAGGAAAAATCATATTGGAACCTGAAGCGGTCACGAAAACAAGAACTCGACAACTACGGAATCGGTAACGATTCAGTATTCTCCGTGGAAACACCCCTTGAGATTTGACATGGGAGGATGAGAATTTTGCTCTGAAGGAAACACCGGAGCTACTCAAGCGTTGAGGACAACACTTTTTTGAAGAGAGGGGCATGTTAGGTCCCTATATTACTAGTATAGTCCCTTATTGTTGTTAGTGTAACCCCCTTATTGTTATTATTGTACCCTTGTAACCCCCATTTTGTTATTATTGTGCCCTTAAATTATTATTGTTAGGTCGCTGGTTATCAATAATACACTAGGACACATTAGCGTTTCGAACTCCTATGAAAAGTTTGTGAATTGTATCATCCAAGAATTGTTCATTTATGTAATGTATTGGAGGTTGCCCCCTCGAAGTGGCTTATTTCTAAGGCGTTCATATCTCTTTTCTTCTCTTTTTGGAGCTGGTTACACAACAAGATCAATGGCCCACACTGACCCTTTCTCCACCTCATATATTATTTCGTTAGCCCCAAAAATTGATCTCAATCGTCCATATTGAAGATCCAATGGTCTAGAATCATATCGATAGGCCTAACTCTTTTTGGTTCCTACCCCTCCCAGATCAGATCTCCGTCGTCCATTCCTGATCTGACGGTCTAGATTAAAACTGCCCCACATATTATCACTCGTGCATCTATCCTCCATCGCGCTCTCTCCCTGACCGTCCGTTCTAAGACACCATATTTGACGGTAGACCCGTGGTTTCTTTGTCTGAAACTGCTTTACCCCTTTTCTATTACATTTCATTGCATTTGTTCCCCTCCGTTGATCTCTGCAGATCAATGACTCACATTCAATCTGACCATTGAAATATCGCCCTCCGCCATTCTCCAAGGGACTTCATAGATCAACCCCTGCCATTAATCTCCTTGGCCGATCTAATCAGACGGACCACAATCCTCCAAGAAACCCCAAATTTCCTCTTTGCCTTTTTGCTGTCGATTAAGGTTTTTGCCCATTTTTCTTCATATTTTCCGCCATTTCATTATAAAGTGACCCATTCGCTTTATATATCTTCTGTTTATCTCGACCGTTGATCAACACATATCAATGGCCCCGACTTAATCTCTTGCAACATTCATCCAACCGCCTCTGCACGTAATCTCCGTCGTTGGATGCTTTCATCCAATGGCCACGATCTGACCAAAACCTCTAAAGTAGTCTTACCTTATCCCGTAGGATTTTCTTAATACTTCTTGGTTTATGCAAGTTTTAAATTTTTTTCAAATATTTTAAAGGAAAAATGAAGGCCGAGGGTGACGACCCTCCAGGCCTTTCTTCATCAAAGAGATCTTTTGCAGGGTTCCCATCAAAGTTTATCGGTGCCTCATGAGCACTGATACTGTTATAAGTCCTCTGCACACCTGAACATCAACAAGACACAGCAAATCTTAAACAAACAAAAGAGTATCAGTTGGATAGCCTGAAATCAAACCAGAGATGAAGAATTAAAGATGGTTTACATAGTTTGAGTGGATTACGGCTAAAATCGACAATTAAAATCCTAATCCACTAAATTAAACATAGTTGAAGAACAGAAGACAAGATTTAGGCCTAATTATGCCTAACACACAGATCAGAAGCAAATCAATCATGTTTTAGGTCAAAACAAAAATATCTACCAGACCGAGAAAGCCTCCACTACCACATCAGAGGCTAATTGAATCCTCTTAGCTACCAGAGGCCACCTGTATCCTCAAAGCATTCAAAATATGGCATAGTTATTACCAAAACAGAGGATATCTACCTTAATACAGCTGAACAGTTATTCCAGGAAAAAGATACTTATTGCAAAATATCAGCAGAGTTATTACAAAGATGACATAGAGCCTTAAAGTCAACAAAATCTTCCCAGCGAGCTTAATACTTAACGTAAGCCAATTAATACAGAGAAATATTTGAAATCTTCTCCATTGAGCCCCTTAAAGGCCGAGAAGCATTAAACTATATTAATTGAGCCTGTAGATCTTTTCTCTCATTCCACCTCCTCATTTTCCTATAAAATCTTCTTGAGTAGCTCATTGTAAAGGGTTGGTTGCAGAACTTTGAAATATACTTGTGCTCAAAAATTTCTATATGTAAATAGTGTTCAAAGGCTCTTGAAGCTCTATTTTTAATCAAATAATTTAGGCTGAAAAGAGAAGATGATTACTGAACTGAAACATTGGACTTGAAGAATGTAACTGGATTGACATCAATATACAAGATGATTCTTGGAATCTTGGTCTATATCACTGGTGAAGTGCTTCTTTCTGTGTTATTTTTTTCCTTTCATGTATGCCATTTTTTCCATTTATTCTCTGATAAAGAATAGCAAGCATAGAGTTAGGATTTACTGTTTATAGTACCCTTCTCAGACTGATAAGCTGTATCTCAATGTTTTCCTACAAATTGTGTGTTTAAGAATCTCTTAAATTAAAGTATAAACATTATCAAGGAATGTTGGTTTGTCCCTGTCTTGATGTGCGAAGCTTGACAAGGAATTTCTTGAATGATATTTTCATTCTCTACTCAGTAGAGTTATACTAGGAAATTTTATGGTTTTTCATGTCTTCTAGTTCTTTCTTCATAGGTAATTCTAAAAGTTTCCCTAAGAGTATGCTGAAAGAAGTTTAGATTTAAAAGTATCTTATCTAATCTGAGGCTACACTTTTTTTTTCTTATCTTTTTTCATCCCTTCTGAAAGTAATTATGTGGATTACTGGTTTGTTTGTCAGATGAGTTAGCTTTAATATGAACTTGTCCAAAGAAGTCTATGGTTAGCCCTGTCCTTTGGTCAGTTTTAAACAGTTACTTTAAAGGATTTTCTTGTTCGGAAAGACTGATAAATCCTAGTTGAAATTATAGTCTTTTTCCACCCCTTCAACACTTTTATTGTTCCATTCCATCATTTTATCTAAGATATCTTGTGATATAGATGAGTTTCCCCTTGGACCACTCTTGAAATTGTTGCACAATTAAACCTTTTTATGACTCCATAGCCTAATGGACTAAAAACCAGCATTATATCTATCCTATCAGCCAAATCTTGTTCTGATTTCTTGCAACTTCACACCTTTGAAAATCTTTCATTTTAGGACTTTCCACTCAGCTAAAAATCATGCTCAACCATAAAAAACAAAAAAAAAACCTTTCTCTTAATAACTAGCCTAATATCACACATAAAAGCTTTAAAGATAAATCAATATTTGCACTTATAAAGAGAAAGGCACTCACAACAATGAAAAATAGAGTGCAGACCTTAGTAGTGTTAGCACCTCATCTAATGCTCCTATTAAAACAATTTTGACAAATGTAAATAGTGCTAATCAGAAAACTGATTTTGTTGATAGAGTGGCAGTTAATAGGGCTAAAACAAGCATTTCAAAGAATCAGATGCCTTTTAGTTTGGAGCAGGAAATTGCTAGAATCAAAATATTTGTTCCTCTCACTGAATTAGCTACCCAAAATGTGTACAAATCCAAAATTTTGAAGGCTTTTAACATAGAAGAGAATAATGATACTGTCAATCTTAATGATGACCAACTAGAGCTTATATTTGGTCTTAAGATTGAGGGTAGATATCAAGAGGGACCAGTTCCTCCTTTTTATGTTAGTTTAAATGTTCATGACAAGATTTTACATAAAGCTATGCATGATTCAGGGGCCTCTCACAATTTAATGCCCAAAGCTGTAATGGAGAGCCTAGGCCTTGAGATCACCCAACCTTACAAGGATATTTACTCCTTTGACTCAAGCAGAGTGAAATGTTTAGGACTAATCAAAGACCTCTGTGTTAACTTAGCACAAATTCCAGCCAAATGTTTAGTAATGGATATTGTAGTGGTTGATGTACCCCCAAAGTATGGTATGTTTTTATCAAGATCTTGGGGATCTAAGTTACAAGAACTATGCAGATGGACATGACATATGCGACCATCCATGTTTTCAATCAGACTAGAAGACTTTACAGGGAGTCTCATATGCAGTACATGGTCACTAGCCAAGAGAGATCGCAAAACTCTCCTCTTTATTCTGTAAACACAGGCCTTGACTCATTCATCCTTTTCAATGATGAAACATTCAATGAAAAAGTGACTTTAACTGAATTAATGGCCGATAGAGAGGAGGAGAAAGACAACACAGGAGTGTTAAAAAAGTTTGTTGAACCCGAAAACTACAGCAAACAACACACAGGTCTAGAGCTACAAATCATTGATCCATTGCTTTTAAACCTTGAGAGTCAAGAAAACAGTCCTCAACATAATGAAAAACCCGAGGAATTAAAACAAATTCAACCAAGTGCTGACCTTCAAGAACAATCCTAAAGCACATTAGTTGAAGAGGATAGTAACCAAACCGATGAGCTCAAAACTAGTCCTCTTTGGAGTATGAACTTCGACGGGTCTTGCACTAGGAGAAATGCTGGTGTAGGAATTTGGATACGTAACACTGAGAACAACCACATGGAAGGTCATTCCTACAGATTAAATTTTCAATGTTTGAATAACATAGCGGAGTATGAATCCCTTCTTTTAGGCTTACATTTGTTGAAGAAATTAGGAGCCAAGAGAATTAAAGTTCATGAAAATTTAGAGTTAATCATTAGGCAAGCGAATGGGGAATACAACACCAAACACCCCATACTTAGTTCCTATAGGAACGACGTCATGGATTTATTGAAAACTTTTGAGGAATCCGAACTTATTTTTGTCCCAAGAGAAAAGAATATCATGGCCCACAGTTTAGTTTTTGTTGCTAGAACATGTTTAACACCATATGAAACCAAACAGTGTACAACTCAGATCAAATTTAGACCAGCTATTCCTGATAACAAGAAATATTGGCAAGTTTTTGATGGATACAAACAAATAGAAGACTTCCTGCAGTCCTGTTGAAGCCCCGAAAATCAGGTCTACAACAAGGGGGATACCCACCCGGTCCGGACCTTGGTTAGCAGCTCCTTTTCCATTTGGTGTAGTGGGTCCAACTGGGAATAATGGGACCAGTTTCCCAATATGTGTGTGTGTGTTTGAGATTTGATATTTCTTTTCTAAAATTCCTAAGTAAAATGCTTTTAATCTATTTCTAATCTATTCATATGCAAACTGTATTCTAAGAAATATCTAACTCTAAAACTAACCTAGGATGTAGATCTTTCTATTTATGTGATCTAAAATGATTTCAGATAAAAATAGATAATAAAGATCATTCAATTATTATTAGAAAATAATTCAATAAAGATAAACCATTTCATATAAAAAGTTAGATGAAACAGTTGTGAAAAACATATCGCATAATAAGCTATTCATACATCAAGTACAAATAAATAGTTATCACCGTACAAAAGTGCCAAATGATAACTCAAGAATTCAATCATTAATATATAAATAACTGAACATAAGTATCACTTTTAACACAGAAACAGAAACAATTAAGAGATAAAAGTACCATTTATAACTGGTTCTACTCATGAGCTAGAAGCAATAATTATTTATCTCTTCCTAATCCAACATCCATTAAGAGTACAGAAATGAAACATCAGTAACAGATATTAGACATAGATATCAATAAATCTTGTTCCATTCATTCATCAAAACCTCCTCTGAGGGTGCAGAAGTGCATGTTCTGAGGATAAGTTTTTGGAAAATTTCAGGACCCTTCTCTAAATGCATGAGAAGGGTTTAAATACTACTAACAAAATCGAATTATATTTTATTACAAAAATTTAGGATTCGGTTTAAATGACCGTCATTTTTCTAGGAAAAAATAAAGTAAAACTGAAACTAAATCTAAAATTGAAAACTATCAACTAATTACTTATGAATTTGATTTCTGAATTTGCAAGCATCCAGCATTGTTTTGAGAAGAGCTCGCTGGCCGACTTCAGATTTCAACTATCCCGAAAAGACAGAATCGGAAAGTGTAGGCACAATCTTCTCAACAGAATTAATGATGCAATTAAGAGTGCTGCATTGACTGTGTGGTTTTACTAGATATGTCCAGTAAGAATCCCAATTTAATCTTGTCAATACTTGAATTGATTTTACTTTTTCTTTTGCTTTTTTGTTTCCATTTTGTTTGCAATTGTTGTGCCTGTGGAAGATATCCCGGAATAGTTTCTGAAATAAAATTAGCCTTGTGAAAATTCTCATTTACACAATCAGTAATATTGCCTGCTGCTGTAGCTGACTCCTCTGCCACTTTCTCTGCTTCTCTGATCTGTGCATCCAAATTATTGAAAAGTATTTCTTTATGACTGTTATTGATAATTGGTGCACCATCTCTTTTTCCTTCCTCTGTCTTTTTCCATGCCAAATAATTAGTAACTCTTTCATTAGTTAAATCATAATCATGTCGTAATTCTATGACATGATTAGTGATTTTATCACTTTCTAGACAAAAAGAGTTCCATTGCGAGATTTTATGGCATAATACATCTTGTTGTTGTCGTATTTGGTTGTTTAAAGAAATATATTCTGAAATAAACTTTGGAAGTTTGGGATCATCTTTGTGCTCTTCTCGGATAATCTATATTTATTTCTCTTTATCAGCCAAACTTTTTTGATATCCAATTTTCATCTCTTGAAGCTCTTGATGTAACTTTTCAAGTTTTACCTGTGCTTCACTGCTAGCATGAGCTTGTTGCAATTGTTGTTGCAGAACTTGTATCTGATCTTCTTTTTCATTTAATAATAGTCGTACCTCAGATGCTTTGTCAATAGTTACAGAGGCATAAGCTCCTGTAACCTGAGATAGCTTGGTAAGATTCTCAGTAGGATCCGTAGTAGAATCTTTCCATAAGACATCTAATTGTTCTGCATTAGTAGAGATTGCGCTCTCTAACTTTCCCTTTTTCCTTTGCTTCCTCACTACTTCTTTATACTGCGGGCTGTAGAATACATCCAGAGGAGGAATTTCCTCTATATTAAGTACAATTTTAGAGGAGGGAGTGATAGGTATATGCTCAGTTTCTGTGACATTGCCACTTATTCCCGTGCTTAAAAATTTTGTTGTCTGTACAGGGGTTTGTGTATTTTATCCTTCAACATTAAGAAATTCATTAAACGTTTCCCATTATTTATCTAATTTAATGTTGGTGGATGGTTGCTGTACAGTGGGAGGTGGAAGATTCAACTGTGGAGTGGTTGAAGTCTGTAGTTGTGAAAGCTCTTTTGACTAAGCTGTATCTTTCACTGAGCTTTCATCTTTATCATAATTTTGAGAACATTCATAAGTTTCTTTGTCAGACTTTGATTTAGACCTGTTAGTATCTGAGCTACCATTGAGATTGACACTAGGAGTTGGTTCCCTTGCGGGTTCCAAGCGTAAATTATCCAAAGGGATAGTAGTGAATCTTCTTTCTCTGTAGATTTTAAATTCCTGAAATACTTCTGGGGAAAACTGTGTTTGAGCTAAATGCAAAATTTCTTTAAATGAACATTTTTCTTGAAACATATCATCAAAAGGATCTTCTTCTCCAGAAAATACTCTCACCTTAACTGCAGTGGTGAAATCTTTGACAGCATTATATGGATCAAATAGCCTTCTCGAAAACTTGAACAGTTGTAAGAATGTAATATTGCTTACCTCTTTGAATGCAAGACCAACATCAAACAATGAAAATGCTCCACAGGCTACGGGAAATTGTGGCCAGATGGCCTTCTTCTTATCCTTTAATTCCTTTGTCAAACCTCCTTCACCACAGGTTTGGTATGCAATTTCCTGAGCTATAAGTTTATATGGAACATACAAGGGTAAAACATGAGGAGAAGCAGAGCTTCCAAAAACCCTTACATAGGTAAACAACTCTTCTCCAAACCACCGTGCGACAGGGGGAATGTCGACTTCTGCTTCCGGAGAAAACCTTGGAGCATCCTTATTATACAATATTATGTACAACGGCAACATTATGCCATGGAAAATCTTGTAAAAATGAGGAAAAAATTTTGATTCCCACAATTCTTTGTGATACACATGAATAGGCAAAGGATCATGAATTGTCCATTTCCAACCCATTAAAGGGAATTTAGAAACAAAGCAGATAGAATCCATAACATAGGTAGACAGATAAAAAAAAGGATAAATCCTCTGAGAGATAGTACGTTTAGATCGGTAATTGAAAATAGTAGTGGCTAAATTATCAGACAGTATTTTGTCCCCATCTACAATGGTAGCGTTAACAGCAGCATTTAATAACGGAATCCATTCAGGCAAGACCTTATTTATGTCAAGCTTTCCAAAAATCCTACATAACATAGCAGCAGCAAAACAATAGGGAGAGGTGAGTGAATCAATACTGTACATACCGTGTTTGTCTTTCTTCAATGGTTCATCTCTTTTGGTCCATTCCTTTGTGCATTCTACCAAATTTTCATTTTCCCTAGCAAATTTCTCCATAAATTGTTTGTTGTAAGTCGCTTGAGGCTCTGGAAAGTGATACATAAGCCTCAAATCTTCTGTAGTGAATGACCCGATGAGCTCTTGATCTGGAGTTCTAAATTTCCTGTCTGAAATATCGGTGCTATCCAGCACCCATTTTACCATATCTGTATACGGAAGAATTCTCGGTCTTGCTGCTATCCGGTGCAAAAATGAACAAGCCAATTCTATAAGAGATGCTTCAGATGAATTACTTGAACCTGCAGTAGCCGCGATGTCCATTACCCTGGGATTTTCTTCTTCGAGTATATTATGCATTCCCTCCCAGGTGGTGATATCGGCATCCTTGTTGCAAGCAGTATCTGCATACAGGGAAGCCATCTCTTTGTTTTCAAAACTTGGATTTTTCTCTTTCTTTCCCATAATACTCTATGAATGCTTTGTATAATCTTCTTCTCCTTCGTGCCTGCGGTTTTACGAATTAAGTGAGAGTAATGACATGAGAAAAGTGACGGGATAGTTTTAAATGCTGAAGGCAGATGAAATGTATTATTTTAACATGAAACAACCTTACAATCAAAACAAAATCCTTTTTATCGATAATTAACAATCCATTCATTAATTCAATCATTAAAGCGCATAAAGGATATTGATTTATGAAAATATTTTCTTTTGACAACGAGCTTTTAAGAATATGAGACATTGCGATCTACGATTTTCTGTGCAATATCGCAATATCTCAATATCGCAGATCGCAGTTTTCTCAAATCGAAATCATCGCAAGATCGTAATTATCGCAAATCACAATATTCACGAATCGTAGTCTCATAGCATCGCGAAATAGCAATATCGCAAAATATAATATATGAAAAGTATTTGTTAAACATATTTTCTACGATATGCAGTTTGCGATCAATATTTTAATGCATAGTTTTTGGGATTGCGCTATCGCAATATCGCGAAATCGCAATTTAAAATATTCTGCCTTACAAAGGATGTCTACTTATTGCGATGGATGCGATATTTTATTCAAAGAAAAGATTTTATTCTAATTTATCATAAACTTAAGTGTATTTAATGATTTCCTAAGGAATTTCCATAAGTTATGATAGTAAATTTTATTTGAGAAAGGAAACAAGCACTAATTAATTTTTTGGATTTTTTGACTAAGGGTCCCCTCATATTTAGTATTATTACTAATACTTAAATAAAAAGGGGGGTTTTTGCTGGCCACAACAAGTCCAGAAATGAATTCGAACTACCAAGTTCGGATTCAGACTATGAAACAAACTGTTCTAGTGAAGAAAATCTACTTGATGAAGAAGAAGAGTCTCCAGAGATAGCTGATGTAAATCTGTTGTCTAACAAACTTGAAAAAACAACAGAAATGGTTGCAAAGTTAGAAACATAAGACTTAGAAACTCTACAGTCTAACAATCAAAGTTTTCCAAAAGGTCTGGCCCCTTCAGAAGAGTTGTTTGATTTCAACGATGTTGCCAAGAAGCCAAAACTAGAGCCTGTAGAAACTGAAGTTGAAGAGTATAATATAGGTAGTAAACTGAAACCAATGATGATAAAACTGTTTAAGACTTTGCCATCTCACATAAAAATAAAATACATAGAGTTGTTTAAATATTTTTCTAATGTTTTTGCATGGAGTTATGAGGATCTGAAATCTTATGACACTGAAATAATTCAGCACAAGACACCTCTCAAGGAAAACCAAAATCCATTTAAACAAAAACTACGCAGAATAAACCTTGTTCAGTTACCTTTGGTTAGGAAGGAAATCAAGAAAATGTATGAAGCTGGTATTATTGTCCCTGTTAGATATTCTGAGTGGGTGTCTAATCTGGTGTCAGTTAGGAAGAAAATAGGAGAGATTAGGCTTTGTATTGACTTTAGAGATTTA
Organism: Pinus albicaulis; assembly: GCA_034641835.2. Taxonomy (NCBI): domain Eukaryota; kingdom Viridiplantae; phylum Streptophyta; class Pinopsida; order Pinales; family Pinaceae; genus Pinus; species Pinus albicaulis. Next base: position 391,181 of record JAXQQM020062495.1, read on the forward strand.
AACAAAGTTTCACTGAAGAAAAACTACCCTTTACCCAAGATGGATCATATTTTACAAAGGGTAGTTGGTTCTAAAAGAATTTCTTTGCTTGATGGCTACTCAGGATACAATCATATATTAGTTCATCTTGATGATCAATTAAAGACAGCTTTCACTACACCTTGGGGAACTTTCATGTATGTGAAAATTCCCTTTGGTCTAATGAATGTTGGTGCTACTTTTCAGAGAGCCATGGACATTTCATTCTCAGAAGAATTAGGCTACTTCATCATTATTTACCTTGATGATGTCACTGTTTTTCAAAGATAGATGAAGAGCACTTAGAACATTTGAGAAAATTATTCGAGAAATGCAGAAAGTTTGGGATATCTTTAAATCCAATGAAAACACTATTTGGACTCCTAGAAGGTAAACTACTTGGACACATAATATCAGAAGAGGGAGTAAAGACAGAGCCAAAGAGGATTGAGGCTATATTGCAAATCACTCATCCTCGTAACATCAAGGAACTCCAATATTTCATTGGAAAGATAAATTTCTTGAGAAAATTCATACCCAACTTAGCTGAACTCCTTAGAGACATTACCAACATGTTGAAAAAAGAACAAGGAGTTAAATGGACCTTGGAAGCAAAGAAATCTTTTGAGCTAGTTAAACAAGCATTAACCAAAACACCAGTTTTAATAAGTCCTGATTTTTCAAAAGATTTTTATATTTTTTCATTTGCATTAGAACATACAATCGCTGTTATCCTATTGCAGAAAAACCCACAGGGACAAGAGAAGCCTATTGCAGTCTTTAGCTAGGCATTGAGAGATGCTCCTCTAAATTACAACATCATGGAAAATAAAGCTTTTTCTTTGGTCAAAGCTTTAAAAGACTTTAGAGTTAACATTTTCCACTCCCACATCATTGCCTTTGTCCCAAATTTAGTTGTGAAATACATTCTAACACAGGACCCAGATGGTAAGAGAGGTAAGTGGATAGCTGTGATACTCAAATATGATTTAGAAATCAAGCCCACTAAACTCATTAAAGGCCAAGGTCTAGCTAGATTAATGGCTGAATAAAAATTTGAAGTTCTTGATATAAATATGATAAATGCTTTAGATGAACAAGAGGATTTGTAAACTCCCATTGTTGAAGACCATTTTATGAATTCCTCTTGGTATGCTGATATTCTATATGTTTTGCTCAATCTTAATACACCTCCTGATTTATCAAAAACAAAGGCAAGGTTTTTAAAGTTAAAAGCTGTAAACTACTGCATTATAGATAAATGTCTTTATTGGAAAAATGCAAGTGGGTTATTGCTTAAATGTTTTCCTGAGAATGATGCAGAGAAGGTTAAGCACGAATTCCATGAAAGAGAATGTGGAGGCCACCTCTACTGGAAAACTACAGCCAACAAAATCCTTAGAGTTGGTTACTATTGGCCCACCCTCTTTCTATATGTACACAAGATGATAATTTCCTGTCATAAATGCCAAATTTTTGAAGGCAAAAGAAAATTTCTTCCCTTACCTTTTCATCCAATCACTGTTGAAGCTCCTTTTCAATGGTGGGGACTTGACTTCATAGGATAAATCCATCCACCCTCATTTTCCCAGCATAGATGGATTCTCACTGCAACAGACTACTTTACCAAATGGATAGAAGCCATCCCTTCTAGGCAAGCCAATGACTCTGTCATCATAAAATTCATTGAGACTCATATCCTTTCTAGATTTGGTTGTCCCAGGAAGATCATCACTAATAATGTAGCTGCATTTGGATCCAAGAAGATGGTTGAATTCTGTCACAAATATCAGATAACATTGGATCATTCTATTATTTATTACCCTCAAGGTAATGGGTTGGCAGAATCTTCAAATAAAATTTTGGTGAACATAATCAAGAAGTTTTTGAAGGACAAAAAGAAGTCTTGGCACACAAAGCTAGTACATGCACTCTGGGCTGACAGATTGACACTTAATAAATCTATTGGAATGTCACCCTACCAGCTTGTGTATGGTACAAATGCAATTTTTCCAACCAGCCTTGGTGTACCAGTTATGAATTTCATTCAAGAAGTACAGTCTGAAGACAATGACATGACCAGAAGAATAAATCAGACTATACATATTCAGCAAACCAGAAAGGAGGTTTATAATAGAGCATTACAAAAGCAAGACAGCATCAAGAAGCTTTTTGATAGAAGGACAAAATCCAGCAATTTCAATGTTGGGGACAAAGTGTTAAAGTGGGATTCAAAAAGAGAAGACAAGATCAAGCATGGAAAATTTGATAACTTATGGCTTGGCCCTTATCTCATTCATTCTACTGCTGGTAACAATGCTTATTTTTTGCAGGAGTTTAATGAAGCTGAACTATTTGGGGGTCTTTTCAATGGCAGGATGCTCAAAAATTATTTCTCTTGATCCTATCATGTTTGGAAGCCTCTTTATCTTTTTTCTCATTATAAATATTTCATCCACCATTTCATTCAAAGTTAGAAAAATGAAAAAATACAAAACAATAGAAAGAGAAAAGAGGGCAGATTGTAGAAACAAGAAAGGTATAGCCCCATACCAAAAAAGAGAAACAAAATTTGAAAGTGTGCAAGCTCAAATGCCACTCCTAAGAAACACACTCCTAGTTAGTCATACAACCTAATATTGACTAATTAGCTTTAAAATTATTGTTGATAGGTTAGTGAATCATATTTTCCAAACAACTTAATCTTGGTTTATCAGTTAGGTAGATTAGGATAAAAAATAAAGGTTCAAACAAGCTCAAAATCCGAACCTAAGATTCCAAAAGAAGAATGAATCCAATCTGTTTAAACCGTGAGTCAAAGACAGAAGTAAAATGGTTCTAATAAGCCCAAAAATTGAACCAGAGAACAAGGAAAAAACAGCTCAGAAAAGCCTAAAAACAAAGCTGAAGAAAGGAGAAGGTTGTGCTTAGAAATTTCAGATCTTAAGCCTTCAACATTTTGATTTAATTTTCTGCAAATTATTGTCTATGTGCAGCTTGTTTTATGCCATAAATCAGCAACAAGTTAGACTATTTAATCCTGACTTGTATGCTTTTAAATTTCTGTTTTATAAGTTAGAGAATAAAAATCTGTTAGACTATTTAATCCTAACAGATAGTAGATTAGGTAGAGAAGCTTATGAACTCAACTATTTAATCTGAGTTCATGGAGAAATAAGAAGTAGACTTAGACTATTTTTTTGCTTTCAAAAGAATAAAATGTTTGTAAAAGTGATGCAGGAGCATCTGACCCCCCCTTAATCAAAGAGAAATCTGAAGTAGAGCAAAGAGAGGACAGCGTGGACCATGGAGTGAAACAAGGGAAAATCTGTTTTAAAACAGATTTAAAGGATGGATTGGATAAGTCTCTCGAAGACTTGTTAATATTGTTATCCACCATGTGTTGTATGCATGCATGTAATGAGAGCTTTAAGGGCTTTTTGTAGAGGGTTAATCGGATCCTTCATAGTGATCCGATCCAACACTTCTTATATATATGTGAACCTGTGTGATCAGAGATATAGAGGACAGAGTGATAGATAGGCGTTTTCGAGTGAAAATACAATGTAGTCGAGAACGAGCTTGTTCTTAAGGCTGAAATGCCTTAATATGTAATTGTTCTGTATTTATATGAAAGCATGTTTTAGTGTTATGTGCGCCTATGTGTCTTATAAATAAGTCAAATCATGTGTTGTAAATTTGTTGATCGACCATCGATCACTTCGTGGATCGATGGCGATCTAATTTAACGTTAACTGTTTGAATGAATGTAGATTTCTATGATAGCGTATTGTATAGAGGGCGACTATGTATTATGAATATCATCGTATGGAGTGGCAGAGATTTTTGAATAGCGTTGAGTGTCAATGAAGAGTAGACGGGGATACGTGGAGCTGGTAAACGTCCGACATCGAAGAAGGGAAGATCGATTGCATATTGCAGGTGGACTCGCATGAGAATGGAGAAGGTGTTCCATATATGATGGATCCTGGACGCGAATGTATATAAATGTGTTTGATGTCGGATCGGGTCCGATAAGTATTGATTTTTTCACGGCGAGACATCGTCCAATCCTTACGATTGGCGAGATCCGATTATATCGGATCGGAGTATGGGAATTGGCATCGGATTGGCGCAGCGGATAATGGGACTAATCAGATCGGAAGTGCAGCATTTTCGAAGAGTTATGGCATTTACATTATGTAATTTGCGACTGCCGAGATCACTAATAGTTTGAGAATCGAATTGCCGACTGCCCATAGAAGCGACTGTAATTGTTTTTAAATATATATTTTCCGTGTATTGTATTATGTGTGGGCGTAGGGTTTTAACACATATATTGTAACGTTTAAAATAGGTATATAGGCTCCTATGTATGGATGGCTCGATTTTAATATATATCCATGGTTCAATTAAAAGGTTTAAAGTTTAAACGCTTCCGTTTAGGCTTAGTGGGCCCATAACCCACAGGCCCAGGATCGAAATCTTTACATGAAAAGGGATTTTGGTGATACCCCAAGATCACTTTTCATCAAGTGGTATCAGAGCAGGGAAAGGATTTCCTACGAGAAGGAAGAAGAATGCAAGTAGAGGGGGAAAGAGGTACAGTTGTGTTGAAGCTGGAGAGTTTATGGTCTTACCGTCGTGCGGATGGCGGCAGCGGAAGGTGAGAAGATTTGCAGCAACCTAGAGAAAGGTGTGCTCAATTGGTTCAAGAGGAGAGAACTAGAAGGATGCCAAAAGACCAAGTGTGGAGGGCTTGGTGAGGTATCGTGTAGCAGAGGAGACTGTTACTGCAGAGGTTGGTTGCAGCCCACAGAAGACCATGAAGGAAACTCCACTGAAGGATTGAAACAGTGGGTAGAATTGCTAAGGATAAGGAGAAGCATATGACTAGGAGGTCATAAATTTTTTTGCCTCGAGAGTCTGATGCAAGAGCATCTGACCCCCCCTTAATCAAAGAGGAATCTGAAGCGCAACAAAGAGAGGACAGCGTGGACCATGGAGCGAAACAAGGGAAAATCTGTTTTAAAATAGATTTAAAGGATGGATTGGATAAGTCTCTCGAAGACTTGTTAATATTGTTATTCGCCATGTGTTGTATGCATGCATGTAATAAGAGCTTTAAGGGCTTTTTGTAGAGGGTTAATCGGATCCTTCATAGTGATCCGATCCAACACTTCTTATATATATGTGAACCTGTGTGATCAGAGATATAGAGGACAGAGTGATAGATAGGCGTTTGTGAGTGAAAATACAATGTAGTTGAGAACGGGCTTGTTCTTAAGGCTGAAATGCCTTAATATGTAATTGTTCTGTATTTATATGAAAGCATGTTTTAGTGTTATGTGCACCCATGTGTCTTATAAATAAGTCAAATCCTGTGTTGCAAATTTGTTGATCGACCATCGATCACTTCGTGGATCAATGGCGATCTAATTTAACGTTAACTGTTTGAACGAATGTAGATTGCTATGATAGCGTATTGTATAGAGGGTGACTGTGTATTATGAATATCATCATATGGAGTGGCAGAGATTGTTGAATAGCGTTGAGTGTCAATGAAGAGTAGATGGGGATACGTGGAGCTGGTAAACGTCCGACGTCGAAGAAGGGAAGATCGAATGCATATTGCAGGTGGACTCGCATGAGAATAGAGAAGGTGTTCCATATATGATGGATCCTGGACGTGAATGTATATAAATGTGTTTGATGTCGGATCGGGTTCGATAAGTATTGATTTGTTCATGGCGAGACATCGTCCAATCCTTACGATTGGCGAGATCCGATTATATCGGATCGGAGTATGGGAATTGGCATCAGATTGGCACAATGGATAATGGGATTAATCGGATCAGAACTGCAGCATTGTCGAAGAGTTGTGGCATTTACATTATGTAATTTGCGACTGCCGAGATCACTAATAGTTTGAGAATCGAATTGCCGACTACCCATAGAAGCGACTGTAATTGTTTTTAAATCTATATTTTCCATGTATTGTATTATGTGTGGGCGTAGGGTTTTAACACATATATTATAACGTTTACAATAGGTATATAGGCTCCTATGTATGGATGGCTCGATTTTAATATAGATCCACGGTTCAATTAAAAGGTTTAAAGTTTAAACGCTTTCGTTTAGGCTTAGTGGGCCCATAACCCACAGGCCCAGGATCGAAATATTTACATGAAAAGGGATTTTTGTGATACCCCAAGATCACTTTTCATCAAAAAGAGTTTTCCAATCCAAGTGCACTCTGAAAGAAGAAAAAATGTTAGATCAGTAGGATTGGGTCAGTAGAAATCTTGGTTTGATAGTATTCCATTGTCTTTCATGCCTGCTAACATTTTCAGAGCAAAATAAGATCATCCAAGTGAATAAAGTTGTAGCCCAATGGATGAGGCATTGATCAGCCCCCAGAGAATACAAGTCTAAAGTTCTTGATTCCTTCAAAAAATGCATCATCCCCATATGGAGCCACTGTTAGCCACCTATAAAAATTTTCATATCAAATGGTGGCTATTTGAAGCCTTCAAGAAACAAGTTTTATTGCAAAATTGTTAGTTCTTGAAGTCTTATGAAGACATCTTATTCTTTGATTAATCTTCATTGCTCTTTCCCTCTTAATTCTGAAAATCGGTTGTTTTCATGATGAAAAGACTGCTGCAAAAAACTCCATTTTCCCCTCATTTTACCCCTGCATTCACTCAATATTAACCTCCATTTTATCCCCTTTTTCCCCATAAATTTCCTCTATTTTTCCATTATTTCCCTTCTTACATCCATAAATCCCCTTTTGTAAGGTTTAAAACTCCTTTTTAAACCCTACCGAAACCCTCAAAATCCTTTGAAAATCTTTGAAAATTCATAAAAAACCCATATTTTCATTATAGGCCTAAGCCCCTTTGGGCTAAGCCATAAAACCACTTCCCCACCATGCGACTTGGTGCTGGAACCAAGCGTTAAACCCATATTGTGCTTATCACATCAGAAACTTTCAATGGGCTCGTTTCTTTGTTTTAACGAAAAGTCTCGATGTAATGGGCTCCTCGTTATAAACCCCTGATCGCTTTGCCTCTTCGCAAAACCAAAGGCCCTGCAATATGGCACTAAGAACTATAAATAAAACCCTTCCCGAAGCCATTTCCCTTTGTATTTTATTTGAAACTTCATTTTTTATATTATAAAGAGACCCGCCGGTTCATTGGTCGAAGCCATTCCAACCATTGATTCAAAAACCAATCAACGTCCTTTGGAATATCGCATTGGATATTTCCATTGGGCACGTTTAATTATTTTATGCCCCCCCTGGCTCGATTGGAAATCTCCCAATGGATCCTCAGTCGTTGATCTCCCTCGCCAGGCCTAGATCCCACGGCCCACATCACTCCATCCGAAAGCCCATTCCCCCGCTTGTGACCTCCTCCGATTCATTCCCCACCATTGATCTGGCCCTCAAATCAACGGTCCACATCCAATCTCATTGGAGATTTCCATTTCACCTTTCCTCTCTCCTCCTCCTATTGCAAATCCTCCAATTGCATCTGGTCCGTCCATTCTTCTAAATCCGACAGTCCAGATGAACCCTCAACCTTTGTTTAAATTTTATACAAACTCCGATGTGTAATGTTTTTCAGCCAATCTCTGTCATTGATATCTGTAGATCAACGACCCACACTGACCCTTTCTCTGTCTCATATATTATTTCATTAGCCCCAAAGATCGATCTCAACCATCCATATTGAAGATCTTATGGTCTAGAATCATCCCGATAGGCCCAACTCTTTTTGGGTCCTACCCCTCCCAGATCAGATCTCCGCCGTCCATTCCTGATCTGACGGTCCAGATTAAAACTACCCCACATATTATCACCTGCACATCTATCCTCCATTGCGCTCTCTCCCCAACCGTCCGATCTAAGACCCCAGATCTGACGACAGACGCGCAGTTTCGCGTAAATTTAAGCCCGACAATTAATTCCTGAAATCTGCGTGATATAGGCAGTTTTGAAATGCCACGTGTCAGGCTCTAACGCATATCACGTTCAAAAAGGCTAAACCACCTATATACCTTTTTTCTACGCGAAACCCATGGTTTCTTTGTCCGAAACTGCTTTACCCCTTTTCTATTACATTTCATCACGTTCGTTCCACGCCGTTGATCTCTATAGATCAACGACTCACATTTAATCTGACCATTGAACTATCACCCTCCGCCATTCTCCAAGGAACTTCATATATCAACCCCCATCATTGATCTCCTTGGCCAATCTAATCCGACAGCCCACAATCCTCCAAGAAACCACAAATTTCCTCTTTTCCTTTTTCGCTGTCGATTATGTTTTTTGCCCATTTTCTTCGTATTTTCTGCCATTTCATTATAAAAGTGACCCATCTGCTTTAAATTTATTCAATTGATCTTGATCGTTGATCAACACAAATCAACAACCCAGACTTAATCTCTTGCAAAATTCATCCAACCGCCTCTCCTTTTAACCTCTGCGCATAATCTCCGCCGTTAGATGCTTTCATCCAACGGCCACGATCTGACCAAAACCTCTGAAGTATTCTTACCTTATCCCACAGGATTTTCTTAATATTTCTTGGTTTATCCAGGTTTTAAAGGTTTTTCAAATATTTTAAAGGAAAAATGAATGTCGAGGGTGACGACCCTCCAGGCCTTTCTTCATCAAATAGATATTTTGCAGGGTTCCCATCAAAGTTTATCGGTGCCTCATGAGCACTGGTACCATTATAAGCCCTCTACACACCTGAACATCAACTAGACACAGCAAAGCTTAAACAAACAAAGAGTATCAGTTGGATAGCTTGAAATCAAACCAGAGATGAGGAATTAAAGATGGTTTACACAGTTTAGGTGGATTACGGCTAAAATCAACAATTAAAAGCCTAATCCAATAATTTAAACATAGTTGAAGAACAAAAGACAAGATTTATGCCTAATTATGCCTAACACACAGATCAAAAGCAAATAAATCCTATTTTAGGTCAAAACAAAAATATCTACCAGACCGAGAAAGCCTCCACTACCACATCAGAGGCTAATTGAATCCTCTCAACTACTAGAGGCCACTTGTATCCTCAAAGCATTTAAAAGATGGCATAGTTATTACCAGAACAGTGGATATCTGCCTTAATATAGCTGAACAGTTATTCCAGGCCAAAGAGACTTATTGCAAAATATTAGCAGAGTTATTACAAAGATGACATATAGCCTTAAAGTCAAAAAAATCTTCCTCGTGAGCTTAATACTTAATGTAAGCCAATTAATAAAGAGAAATATCTGAAATCTTCTCCATTGAGCTTCTCAACGGCCGAGAAGCATTAAAATGTATTAATTGAGCCTGTAGATCTTTTCTCTCATTCCACCTCCTCATTTTCCTATAAAATCTTCTTGAGGAACTCATTGTAAAGGGTTGGTTGCAGAAATTTGAAATATACTTGTGCTCGAAACTTTCTATATGTAAATAGTGTTTTGAGGCTCTTGAAGCTCTGTTTGTAATCAAATAAGTTAGGCTGAGAAGAGAAGATGATTTCTGAACTGAAACATTGGACTTGAAGAATGTAACTGGATTGACATCAATATACAAGCTAACTCTTGGGATCCTGGTCTATATCACTGGTGAAGTACTTCTTTCTATGTTATTGTTTTCCTTTCATGTATGCCATTTTTTCCATTTATTCTTTGATAAAGAAAAACAAGCATTCAGGATTTACTATTTAAAGTACCCTTATCTCACCGATAAGCTTTATCTCAATGTTTTCCTCCAAATTGTGTGTTTAAGAATCTCTTAAATTAAAGTATAAACATTATCAAGGAATGTCGGTTTGTCCCTATCTTGATGTGCGAAGCTTGACAAGGAATTTCTTGAATGATATTTTCATTGTCTACTTAGTAGAGTTAGACTAGGAAAGTTTATGGTTTTCCCTCTCTTCTAGTTCTTTCTTCAAAGGTAATTCTGAAAGTTTCCCTAAGAGTATGTTGAAAGTAGTTTAGATTTAAAAGTATCTTATCTGATCTTAGGCTACAATTTGTTTTTCTTATCTGTTTTCATCCATTCTGAAAGTAATTATGTGGATTTATGGATTGTTTGTCTGATGAGTTAGCTTTAATACGAAATTTTCCAAAGAATTCTATGGTTAGCCCTATCCTTTGGTTAGTTTTAAACAGTTACTTAAAAGGATTTTCTTGTTCGGGAAGACTGATAAATCCTAGTTGAAATTATGGTCTTTTTCCACCCCTTCAACACTTTTATTGTTCCATTCCATCATTTTATCTAAGAGATCTTGTGATATAGATGATTTTCCCCTTGGAACACTCTTGAAATTGTTGCACAATAAAACCCTTTTATGACTCCATAGCCCAATGGACTAAAATCCAACGTTATATCTATCCTATCAGCCAAATCTTGTTCTGATTGCTTGCAACTTCAGACCTTTGAAACTCTTTCATTTTAGGACTTTCCACTCAACTAAAAATCATGCTCAACCATCCAAAACCAAACAAAAATCCTTGCTCTTAATAACTAGCCTAATATCACACATAAAAGCTTTAAAGATAAATCAATCTTTGCACTTATAGAGAGATCCCTCTCTGGATTCAGGAGGGCTAGATCCTTGAATCCCAAAGTGGTTCAAGTGTTCTCTTCACAGTTTCGATCTCACCAATCTGCTGAAAATATGGGGAGCTAAAAATTTCACCGAGTAATCTCGAGCGTTGATTTTCCTAATCCAACGGCTCCTGTTCGCCATCATGCCCAAACCTCCAAAGTAGTTTTAAACCTATCTTCGCAGGATTTATATAATTTTTGTTTGTTTTTTGTAGGTTCTATGGAGTTTTCCCACAGTTATAAAGATAATGCAAAGGCCAGGAATGACGATTCCAAACCTTCAGTACAGGAAGGGATCCAAGGAGTTTTCAATTCCACAGTCTCAGTCAATAGATCATGATTATCGATCCATTTAATAAAAACCCTCCAATTGCATAAACTATTTGTGCCAGTGAAGACAACACAACAAAGTGTATCAGAGTGAAGAAATTAACGATAAATGGATTAAGGCCAGAGCCTGAAGATCAGGGTTTTTAATTCACAGGTTAAAGAGATTAAGTGTTACACCATTTTTTGTTCATCTAACCTATTATCATTAGATGGACCCAAGTACACCATGTAAGACCAATTTTACCCTAAGTAAAATTGCTTTCACTATGTAAAATAACTTAATAAAACACATTTCTTAGGTTGTTTATGGTCTAAACAGGAAACCCCAAAGGGAAATATAAAACAAATGTATATTTTTTTTATTTTCCTCATGGAATAATTAATTAAACAATAATTTAATTATTATTTCTGGTCATATTTAACCCAAAACAAGGAAATTAATTAGATAAATCCTTATTTATCTTATTATTTTCTAGGAATAATTATTTAAATCTTATTTAAATAATATTCCTTGTTAAATATGACTAAATCATTTATAAATAATTAAATAAACCATTATTTATTTAATTATCATTCAACTACTTCCTTAAAATGATAAATAAATCACTTATTTATTTATTATTTACAAATAAAGGGATTTGACCCAAGTCAAATACCTTTTCCCTCCAACAAATATAATAAAATATTCCATAAAAGGTGGATCTAGATTTGGTTAATATTATTTTAATCATGCACCAAGATCTAGAATGACCCAATATTTTGTTATAAATAGAAGGGTTTTCCCATTCATTTGTCACCTTTTGTTTCCTATTATATCACTTTGGATCTATGCTCTTGGTCTGACTTTGAGCCATTATCATTGTCAAATTTTCCATTATTTTACTTTGTGAACTCCCTTTGAGTTCTATGTTTGTCTGGGTTTTCTACACCAACAAGAGAGAGAAATTCTAGATCTGAAGTGTTGAGGACTTTCAAGAACCCATCCCATTGAGGAGAATTGGAAACACCTTTCTTGTTTTCCTCCCAGCTACCCTTAATACTAAATTCTTTCAAAAATATTGTTCTTGTCTTGTCTATTGCATGTATGGAGCAAAACCTTATTTTTACTGCTTAATATATTTCTATGTATAGATCTGGATTTTTTAGCTTTTGTATTGACCAACTAACTGCAGATCTGAAGATATTGGCAGCCATATTTGATGTTAGGGCTATTAGTTATGTGTAGCTAAAGTGGTATTTTTTCGTACACTTTGATAAAAGAATTATACTAACATTAAGACAATTTCAAAGAATGAAGACTCAAAGACGAAGATAAAAGCTAATTAAGCCTAAACACAGACCAAAAGCAAATTAGAAGTGTTTAAAGGTAAACAGAGGAAAATATCAGTAAAAGAGGTCTCCACTGCCACATCAAAGACCATTCATCTTCTTCAGCTACCAAAAGTGCCACCTGCAGCTTCAATGAATTAAAAGAAGGGATAATTATTGCCTATTCAGTGATATTTTTTTTAAAGACAGCCAGAGTTATTGGTAGCCTACCTAAAGAGTTTTAAAGTCAACAAGATCTGCCGAGTAGCTTAAATACTTAATGAAAACAAATTAATACAGAGAAAATATCAAAAAAATTCTCTATTGAACCCCTCAAAGACAGAGAAGCATTAAAACTTGTATTAATTGAAAAATTATTCTTCCTTTCATTCCACCTCCTCTTTCTTCTATAAATACTTCTGAAGAAGATGAGATGTGGTTGGGTGTTGGACTTTGATGTAATAGTTGTTGTATCGAATCACTGTTGAATGTAAATAAGTTTTGAAGCTCTGAAGCTCTGTTAAGTTATTGAAGAAGATAGGCTAAGAAGAGATGTTTGAAGCTGTGATGAAACATTGGACATGTAGTTTGTAACTGGATTGACAATCAATATATAAGCTGATTTTTGGGATCCTGGTCTATATCATTGGTGAAGTACCTCTTACTATTATTTTTTTCCTTTCATGTATGCCATTTTGTTCACTTTTCTCTGATAAAGAGCAGCAAGCATAGAACTAGGATTTACTTTTAAAAGTACCCTACTCTCATTGATAAGCTTTATCTATATGTTTTCTGCTAATTGTAATATTTGGGAATGAGTTAAATTAATTATAAACATTATCAAGGAATGTTGGTTAGTCCATGTCTTGATGTGCAAAACTTGAAAGGAAGTTCTTGAATGATATTTTCATTACATGCTAACTAGAGTTAAACTAGAAAAGTTTATGGTTTGCCCTGTCTTCTAGTTATTTCTCCAAAGGTTGCTTGAAAGTTTCCCTAAGAGTATGCTAAAAGCAGACCATGATTGTAATACATCTAACCTGATCTTAAGCTGCACTTTGTTTTTTTATCTGTTTTCATCCCTTCTGAAAGTAGTCTGGTGAGATTACTGGATTGTTGTCTGATAAGTTAGCTTTAATACAAGCTTGTCCAAAGAAGTCTATGGTTAGCCCTGTCCTTTGGTTGGTTTCACACAGTTGCTTAAAAAGGATTTTCTTGTATGGAAAATTGATAAATCCTTGTTGAAATTATTGGCTTTGTCCACTTTCACAACACTTTTAATGTTCTAATCCATCACTTAATCTAAAGGATCTTTTGATATAGATGACTTGCTCCTTGGACCACTCTTGAAATTGTTGTACAATTAAACCCTTTTGTGACTCCATTGCCCAATGGATTAAAGCTACTTCACACTAATCCTATCTGTTGAACACTTCTCAATATACTTGCATATTCAACCTTTGAAACTCTTTCATTTTGTAATATTCCATCCACTTAAAGATCATACCCAACCAACCAAACAAACAAAAACCCTTGTTCTTAATAACTAGCCTAAGATCATATTTCAAGCCTTAAAGATCACATCCTTAAATACAGTTATAGAGAGATCTCTATCTAGATTCAGGAGGGCTAGATCCTAGAATCCCAAAGTGGTTTGATGTTGTCTTGTCTTTTGGATTTTCCAATCTGCCAAAACACAGGAACCCCAAAAAAGGTTAAGGTTAGGGTTAGGTTAAGGTTAAGATAAGTATAAGTTTAGGGTAAAGGTTAAGGTTAAGGTTATTTTAACCCGTAACCTTAACCTTAACCTTCACTATAACCTAACCCTAACCTTGACCAAACCCTTAACCTTAACTATAACTTAACCTTAACCTTAACCAAACCCTTAACCTTAACTTTGAATTTACCCTTAACTTAACCTTAACCTTAACCTTAACTATAACCTTAACCTTAAATTAACCTAACTTAAGCTTAGCCTTGACCTTAACCTTGACCTTAACCTTAAATTTACCCTAACCTTAAGGGTTTAGTCAGGTTAAGGTTAAGGTTAAGGATTTGGTCAAGGTTAGGGTTAGGTTGAGGTTAAGGGTAAGGTTAGGTTAAGGGTAAACTTAAGGTTAAGGTTAGGGTTAAGGTTAGGGGAAGGTTAAGGTTAAAGTTAAGGTTAAGCTGAAGGTTAAGGGTAAGTATAGGGTAAGGTTAAGGTTAAGTTAGGTTAAGGTAAGGTGAAGGTTAAAGTTAGGTTAAGGTTAAGGTTAGGTTAAGGTTAAGGTTAAAGTTAGGTTAACGTTAAGATTAGGTTAAGGGTAAAGTTAAGGTTAAGGTTAGGTTAAGGTCAGGGTTAAGGTTAGGTTAAAGGTAAAGTCAAGGTTAAGGTTAGGTTAAGGGTAAGGGTTTGGTCAAGGTTAAGCTTAGGTTATAGTTAAGGTCAAGTTAAGGTTAAGGTTAAGGGTTTGGTCAATGTTAGGATTAGGTTATAGTTAAGTTTAAGGGTAAAGATAATGTTATGGTTAAGGTTAAGGTTATGGTTAGGTTATAGTTAAGGTTAAGATTAGGTTAAGGGTAAAGTTAAGGTTAAGGTTAGGGTTAGGGTTAAGGTTAGGTTAAGGTTAAGGATCAGGTTAAGGTTAAGGTTAAGGTTAGGTTAAGCGTAAAGTTAAGGTTAGGTTAATTTAAGGTTAAGGTTGGGTTAAGGTTGAGGTTAAGGTTTTGATCAAGGTTAGGGTTAGGTTATAGTTAAGGTTAGGTTAAGGTTAGGTCAAGGGTAAATAAAATGTTAAGGTGAAGGTTAAGGGTAAGGTTAAGGTTAAGGTTACATGTTTAGTCAGCTTAAGGTTAAGGTTAAGGGTTTGGTCAAGGTTAAGGTTAGGTTAAGGTTAAGTTTAAGGTTAGGTCAAACATAAAGTCAAGTTTAAGTTTATGGTTAACGTTAAGGTTAAGATAATTCTAAGGTTAAGGTTAAGGTTAAGGTTAAGGAGTAAGGTTAATGTTAAGGCTAAGGTTAGGTGAAGGTGAAGGTTATGGTTAGGTCAAGGTTGAGGTTAAGGTTAAGTTAAGGTTAACGGTAATATAAGGTTAAGCTTAAGCTTAAGCTTAAGATTAGGTTAAGGGTAAAGTCAAACCTTAACCTTAACCTTATGTTTAACCTTAACCTTGCCATAACCTTAACCCTAACCTTAACCTTAACCTAACCTTAACCATAACCTTAACCTTAACTTTACCCTTAAACTAATCTTAACCTTACCCTAACCATAACCTTAACTTTATCCTTAACCTAATCTTAACCTTAACCTAACCTTAACCTTGACTTTACCATTCCTAACATTAACCTTACCTTAACCTTTACCTAACCTTAACCTTAACCTTAACCATAACCTTAACCCTAACCTTAACCTTAACCTTGACCTTAACCATAACCTAACCATAACATTGACCAAACCCTTAACCTTAACCTTAACCTGACTAAACCTGTAACCTTACCCTTAACCTTAACTTATCCTTAACCTTAACCTTAATCATAATCTTAACCTCAGGTTAAGGTTAAGGTTAAGGGTAAGCTTAGGGTTAAGGGTAAATTTTCAGTTTAAGGTTACAAGTTTAGTTAGGTTAAGGTTAAGGTTAAGGTTTTGGTCAAGGTTTGGGTTAGGTTATATTTAAAGTCAAGGTTAAGGTTAGGTTAAGGTTAAGGTTAAGGTTAGTTTAAGGTTAAGGTCAAGGTTAAGGTTAAGGTTAGGTTAAGGTTAAGGGTGAAGGTTAAGGTCAAGGTTAAGGTTAAGGTTATGGTTAAGTTATGGTTAAAGTTTCAGGTTAAGGTTAAGGTTAAGGTTAGGTTATAGTTAAGGTTAAGGTAAAGACCCGTAACCTTATCCTTGACCTTACCCTTAATCTTAAACTTAACCTTAACCTTACTAACCCTGTAACCTTAACCTTAACCTCAACCTTAACCTTAACCTTAACTATAACCTTACCCTAACCATGAAAAAACCCTAACCTTAACCTTAACTTAACCCTAACCTTAACCCTAACCCTAACCTTAACCTTAACCCCGTAACCTTAACCCTAATCTTAACCCCGTAACCTTAACCCTAACCTTAACCTTAACCCTAACCTTAACGTTAACTTTACCCTTAACCTAACCTTAACCTTAACTATACCCTTAACCTAATATTAACCTTAACCTAAGCTTAGCCTTACCCTTAACCTTGACCTTAACCTTAACTTAACCCAACCTTAACCTTAACCTTAACTATAACCTAACACTAACCTTGACAAAGCCCTTAACCTTAACCTTATCTTAACCTTATCCTAACCTTAACTTTAACCTTAACCTAACTATAACCTTACCCTTAACCTTAACCTTGACCTTAACTATAACCTAATCCTAACCTTGACCAAACCCTTAACCTTAACCTTAACCTTAACCTGACTAAACTCGTAACCTTAACGTTAACATTAACCTTAACCTTAACCTTGCCCCCTTAACCTTAATCTTAACCTAATCTTAAACTTAACTAAAACCTAACCCTAACCTTAACCAAAACCTTAACCTTAACCTTACCCATAACCCTAACGTTAACCTAACCTTGACCTTAACCTTAACCTTAACCTTAACCTAACTGTAACCTTACCCTTAACCTTAACCTTGTCATTAATTATAACCTATCCCTAACCTTAGCCTTAACCTTAACCTTAACTTTACCTTAACCTTGACTTTACCCTTAAACTAACCTTAACCTTAACCTAAACCTTAACCTTGACCAAACATTTAACCTTAACCTTAACCTTAACTTTACCCTTAACATAATCTTAACCTTAACCTAACCTTAACCTTGACTGTACCCTTAACATAACCTTATCCTTGACCTTAACATGAGGTTAAGATTATGGTTAAGGGTGAGGTTAAGGGTAAGGTTAAGGTTAAGGTTAGGTTAAGGTTAAGTTATGGTTGAGGTTAAGGTTAAGGTTAAGTTTAAGGTGAAGGGTAAAGATAAGGTTAGGGTTAAAGTTAAGGTTAGGGTTAGGTTATAGTTAATTTTAAGGTCAAGTTAAGGGTAAGATAAGGTTAAGGTTAAGGTTAGGTTATAGTGAAGGTTAAGGTTAAGATAAGATTAAGGTTAAGGTTATGGGTTTGGCCAAGGTTATGGTTAGGTTATAGTTATGGTCAAGGTTAAGGTTAGGTTATAGTGAAGGTTAAGGTTAAGATAAGGTTAAGGTTAAGGCTAGGATAAGGTTAAGGTTAACATTAAGTAAAGGTTAAGGTTAAAGTTAATGTTAACAGTTTGGTCAAGGTTAGGCTTAGCTTATAGTTAAGGTTACGGGTTTATTCACGTTAAGGTTAAGGTTAAGGGTAAGGTTAGGTTAAGGGTAAACTTAAGGTTAAGGGTAAAGTCAAGGGTTTAGTCAGGTTAAGGTTAATGTTAAGGGTTTGGTCAAGGTTAGGGTTAGGTTCAAGTTACGAGTTTAGTCAGGTTAAGGTTAGGTTTAAGGTTAAGGTTATGGTTAAGGTTAAGTTTAAGAGTAAAGTCAAGGTTAAGGTTAAGGTTAAGGTTAATGGTAAGGTTAGGTTAAGGTTAAGGTTAAGGTTAACTTAACTATAAGGTAACCCTAACCTTAACCTTAACTTTACCCTTAACCTAATATTAACCTTACCCTAACCTTACCTTTAACTTTAACCTTAACCTGAGGTTAAGATTATGGCTAAGGTTAAGGTTAAGGATAAGTTAAGGTTAAGGGTAAGGTTAAGGTTAAGGTTAATTTTAAGGTTAAGGTTAAGCGTTTGGTCATGGTTAGGGTTAGGTTATAGTTAAGGTCAAGGTTAAGGTTAAAGTTATAGTTAAGGGTAAGGTTAAGGGTAAGGGTAAGGGTAAGGTTAAGGTTAAGGGTAAGGTCAAGGTCAAGGTTAAGGTTAAGTAAAGGTTAAGATAAGGTTAAGGGTAATTTTAAGATAAGGTTATGGGGAAGGTTAAGGTTAAAGGTAAGGTTAAGGGTAAGGTTAATGTTAAGGTTAACGGTTTGGTCAAGGTTAGGGTTAGGTTATAGTGAAGGTTAAGGTTAAGTTAAGAATAAAGTCAAGGTTAGGGTTAGATTAAGGTTAAGATTAGGTTAAGCGTAAAGTTAATGTTAAGGTTAGGTTGAGGTTAAGGTTATAGTTAAGGTCAATGTAAGATAAGGTTAAGGGTAAGGTTACGGTTATAGGTTTAGTCAGGTTACAGGTTAAGGTTAAAATTAGGTTAAGGGTAAGGTTAGGGTTAGGTTATAATTAAGGTCAAGGTTAAGGTTAAGGGTAAGGAAACCCTTAACCTTAACCTTAACCTGAACCTTTACCCTAACCTTACGCTAACCTTACCCTTAACCTTAACCTTAACTATAACCTAACCCTAACCTTGAACAAACCTTTAACTTTACCTTAACCTGACTAAACCTATAACCTTAACCTTAACCTTACCCCCTTAACCTTAACCTTCACCTTAACCTTAACATTAACCTAACTAAACCCGTAACCTTAACCTTAACCTAACTAAACTCGTAACCTTAACCTTAACCTTAATATAACCTTAACCTTAACTTTACCCTTAACCTAAAATTAACCATAACCTTAACCTTAACCTTAACCTTAATGTTACCCTTACCTAACCTTAACCTTAAGTTTACCCTTAACCTTAAACTTGATCTAACCCTAACCTTAACCTTAACCATAACCTTAACCTTAACCTTAACCTCAACCTTTAGCCTAACCTTAACCTTAACCTTAACCTTGACCAAACCCTTAAACTTAACCTTAACCTAACCTTATCCTTGACCTTAACTATAACCTAACCCTAACCTTGACCAAACCCTTAACATTAACCTTAAACTTAATCTTACCCTATTTTTAACCCTAACCTTAGCCTTATATTTACCCTTAACCTAACCTTAAATTTACCCTTAAATTTAACCTTAGTCTTAACCTTGACTTTACCCTTAACATAATGTTAAGGTTAATGTTATGTTAGGTTAAGGTAAGGTTAAAGTACGAATAGTTCAAGGTTAAGGTTAATGTTAACGTTAAGGATAAGGTAAGGTTAAGGGTGAGATAAGGTTTAGGTTAAGGTTTGGGTTAGGTTATAGTTAAAGTTAAGGTTTTGGTAAAGGTTAGGGTTAGGTTATAGTTAAGGTCAAGGTTAATGTTAGGTTAAGGTTAAGGATAAGGTTAGGTAAAGGTTAAGGTTAAGTTTAATGTTAAGGTTAGGTTAAGGTTAAGGTTAAGGTTAAGGTTAAGGTTAAGGTCAAGGTCAAGGTTAACCTTAACCTAACCTTAACTTTACCTTAACCTTTACCTAACCATAACCTTAACCATAACCTTGACCTTGACCTTGAACTTGACCTTAACCTTAACTTTTACCCTAACCTTAACCTTAACCTTAACCTTGACCAAACCCTTAACCTTAACCTAACCTTAACCTTGACCTTAACTATAACCTAACCCTAACCCTGACAAAACCCTTAACATTAACCTTAAACTTAATATTACCCTAACCTTAACCCTAACTTTAACCTTATATTTACCCTTAACCTAACCTTAACTTTACCCTTAACCTTAACCTTAGTCTTAACTTTGAATTTACTCTTAACCTAATGTTAAGGCTAATGTTAAGTTAGGTTAAGGTTACGTTTAGGTCAAGGTTAAGGTTAACATTAATGTTAAGGATAACTTAAGGTTAAGGGTGAGATAAGTTTAAGGTTAAGGGTTTGGTTAAGGATATCTATCCATTCATACCTAATTGTTTTCAACAAAAGAGTTTTCAAGGTGTCTTGATCTAAATTTTGCATTTTTTCCCTTTTAATGTTATAATTAAATCTTTCAAGTAAATTTTCCATATTTTCATCCTCTTTTTGCATCATTTTGAACACTTCTTCCTTATGGTTGACTGTTATACAATAATCCAGATATCTTTCTAGAAATTATTTCCTCGTATCATTCCATGTCCCAATAGACCCAATGATTAGACTCATAAACCATTTCAGTGCTGCTCCTTTTAGTGTTGAAGGGAATAGTTTAAGTTTTTGACCATCTTGAAGATATTCATAAGTTCTGCATAGTGAAGGTTAAGGGTAAGGTTAATGTTAAGACCCGTAACCTTAACCTTCACCCTTAACCTTAAATTTAACCTTAACCTTAACCTGATTAAACACGTAACCTTAACCTTCACCTTAACCTTAACCTTGACCTTAACTATAACCTAACCTAACCTTAACCCTAACCTTACCCTTAACCTTCCCCTAACATTAACCTTGAATTTAACCTTAACCTTCCCCTAACCTTAACCTTAACCTTAACCTTCCCCTAACCTTAACCCTAACCTTTACTTTAACCTTAACCTTAAGGTTAAGGTTACGAGTTTAGTCAGGTTAAGGTTAAGGTTAAGTTTAAGTTTATGGTCACGAGAAGGTTAAGGTTAGGTTAAGGTTAAGATTAGGGTAAGTTTAAGGTTAAGTGTTTGGTCAAGGTTAGGATTAGGTTATAGTTAAGGTCAAGGTTTAGTTTAATGTAAAGGGTAAGGTTAAGGTTAGGTTAGGATTAGATAAGGTTAAGGTTAAGGATAATATTAAGGGTTTCGTCAAGGTTAGGGTTAGGTTATAGTTAAGGTCAAGGTTAAAGTTAAGGGTAAGGTTATAATTAGGTTAAGGTTAAGGTTAAGGTTAAAGTTAGATTAAGGTAATGTTAAGGTTACAGATTTAGTCAAGTTAAGGTTAAGGCTAAGATTATGGTTAAGGGGGTAAGGTTAAGGTTAAGGTTAAGGTTAAGGTTTTGGTTAATGCTAGGGTAAGGTTAAAGTTAAAGTTGAGGTTAAGGTTAGGTTAAGGTTAGGGTTAGGTTATAGTTAAGGTCAAGGTTAAGATTAGGGTTAATGTTAAGTTAAGGTTAAGGGTACGATTAAACCCTTAACTTTCCCATGACCTTAACGTTAACCTTTACCTTACTTTAACCTAACCTAACCTAACCTTAACCTTATCCTTACCTTAACCTAACTTTAACCGTAACCTTCCCCTAAACTTAACCCTAACCTTACCCTCACCTTACCCTTAACCTTCAGCGTAATTTAACCTATCCTTAACCTTAACTTTACCCTTAACCTAACCTTCACCTTAACCTCAACCTAACCCTAACCTTGACTTTAACCTTAACTATGACCTAACCCTTAAACTTAGCTATAACCTTAACTATGACCTAACCTTCACCTTAACCTTAACTTTACCCTTAACCTTAAATTTAACCTTAACCTTAACCTAACTAAACCTGTAACCTTAACCTTACCCTTATCTAACTTTAACGTTAACCTAACCTTAACTTTAACTATAACGTAACCCTAACCTTAAATTTAACCTTAACCTTTACTATAACCTAACCTTAACCTTGACCTTAACTATAACCTAACCCTAACCTTTACCAAACCCTTAACCTTAACCTGACTAAACTTGTAACACCTAACCCTAACCTTGACCAAACTCTTAACTTTAACCTTAACTTTACCCTTAACCTAATCTTAACCTTCACCTAACCTTAACCTTGAATTTACCCTTAACCTAACCTTAACCTTTACCTTAACTATAACCTAACCCTAACCTTGACCTTAACTATAACCTAACCCTAACCTTGACCAAACCTTAACATTAACCTTAACTTAACCTTAACCTTAACCTTAACCTTCCCATTACCATAACCTTAACCTTAACTTTAACCTTAACCTTAACCTTACCTAACCTTAACCTTTACGTAACCTTAACCTTAACTTTACCCTTAACCTAAACTTAACCTTAACTTTACCCTTAAGCTAGCCTTAACCTTGAACTTAACTATAAATTAACCCTAACCTTGAACAAACCCTTAAGGTTAGGGTTAGGTTATAGTTAAGGTGAAGCTTAAAGCTATGTTATAATGAAGGTTAAGGTTAAGATAAGGTTAAGGTTCAGGTCAAGGTTAAGGTTAAGGTTAGGGTAAAGGTTCAGGTCAAGGTTAAGGTTAAGGTTAGGTTATAGTGATGGTTAAGGTTAAGACCCGTAACCCTAACCTTAACCTTAACCTTACCGTTAACCTTATCTTAACATTAACTATAACCTAACCCTAACCTTGACAAAACCTTAACATTAACCTTAACTTTACCCTTAACCTAACATTAAATTAACCTTAACCTTGAATTTACCCTTAAATTAAGTTTAACCTTCACTAGAACCTAACCCTAACCTTGACCAAACCCTTAACCTTAACTTTAACCTTACCCTTAACCTTGACCTTAACCTTAACTTAACGATAACCTAACCCTAACCTTGACCAAACCCTTAACATTAACCCTAACTTAACCTTAACCTTAACCTTTAACTTAACCTAACCTTAACCTTGACCTTAACTATAACCTAACCCTAACCTTGACCAAACCCTTAACCTTAACTATAACCTAACCTTAACCTCAACCTTCGCATAACCATAACCTTAACCTTGACCTTGACTTTACCCTTAACCTAACCTTAACCTTACCCTTAAAATTGACCTTAAAATTAAATTTAACTATAACCTAACCCTAACCTTAAATTTAAGTATAACCTAACCCTAACCTTGACAAAACCTTAAATTAACCTAACATTAGTCTTAACCTTAACCATAACCTTACCCTTAACCTTAACCTTATCTTAACCTTAACTATAACCTTACCCTAACCTTAACCCTAACCTTACCCTTAACCTTAACCTAACCTTAACCTTAACTTTACCCTTAACCTTGAATTTAATCTTAGCCTTCCACTAACCTTAACCTTAACTTTAACCTTCCCCTAACCTTAACCCTAACCTTAACTTTAACCTTAAACTTAAGGTTAAGGTTACAGGTTTAGTCAGGTTAAGGCTAAGGTTAAGTTTAATTTTATGGTTATGGGAAGGTTAAGGTTAGGTTAAGGTTAAGATTAGTGTAAGGTTAAGGTTAAGTGTTTGATCAAGGTTAGGGTTAGGTTATAGTTAAGGTCAAGGTTAATTTTAAGGTAAAGGGTAAGGTTAATGTTAAGGTTAGGTTAGGTTAAGATAAGGTTAAGGTTAAGGTTAAGGTCAAGGCTAAGAATAAGTAAAGGTTAAGGTTAAGGTTAATATTAAGGGTTTGGTCAAGGTTAGGGTTAGGTTATAGTTAAGGTCAAGGTTAAGGTTAAGGGTAAGGTTATAGTTAGGTTAAGGTTAGATTAAGGTAAGGTTAAGGTTACAGATTTAGTCAGGTTAAGGTTAAGGTTAAGGTTATGGTTAAGGGGGTAAGGTTAAGGTTAAGGTTAAGCTTATGGTCAATTCTAGGGTAAGGTTAAGGTTAGGTTAAGGTTAGTGTTAGGTTGTAGTTAAGGTCAAGGTTAAGGTTAGGGTTAATGTTAGGTTAAGATTAAGGGTATGATTAAACCCTTAACCTTCCCATAACCTTGAATTTAACCTTAACCTTAATTTAACTTAACCTAACCTAACCTTAACCTTATCCTTACCTTAACCTAACTTTAACCTTAACCTTCCCCTAAACTTAACCCTAACCTTACCGTCACCTTACCCTTAACCTTCAGCTTAATTTTAACCTAACCTTAACCTTAAATTTACCCTTAACCTAACCTTAACCTTAACCTAAACCTAACCCTAACATTGACTTTATCCTTAACCTTAACCTAACCTTAACCAAACCCATAAACTTAACCTTAACCTGACTAAAACCATAACCTTAACCTTAACCTAACCTTAAGTTTGACTTTACCCTTAACCTAACCTTAACCTTAATATTAACTTAACCTTAACCTTACCTTCAGGTTAGGTTAAGGTTAAGGTTAAGTTTAGGTAAGGGTAAGGTTAAAGTTATGGGTTTAGTCAGGTTAAGGTTAACGGGGTAAGGTTAAGGTTAAGGTTAGGTTAAGGGTAAAGTTATGGTTAAGGTGAAGGTTAAGGGTAATGTTAAGGTTAAGGTTACGATTAGGTTAAGGGTAAAGTTAAAGTTATGGTTAAAGTTAAGGTTAGGTTAAGGTTAAGGTTAGGTTATAGTTAGGGTCAAGGTTAGGTTAAGGCTAAGGTTAGTTAAAGGTTAAGGGTAAGGTTAAGGTTAAGGTTAAGGTCAAGGTCAAGGTTGACCATAAGCTAACCTTAACCTTAAACTTAACACTAAATTTACCCTTACATTATGGGTTTAGTCAGTTTAAGTTTAAGGTTAAGGGTTTGGTCAAGGTGAAGGTGAAGGTGAAGGTGAAGGGTAAGGTTAAGTTTAAGGTTACGGGTTTAGTCAAGTTAAGGTTAGGGTTAAGGGTAAGATCAAGGTTAAGGTTAGGGGAAGGTTAAGGTTAAAGTTTGGTTAAGGTAAGGGTTTGGTCAAGGTTAAGGTTAAGGGTTTAAGTTTAAGGTTAAGGTTTTGGTCAAGGTTAATGTTAGGTTAGAGTTAAGGTTAACGTTAGGTTAAAGGTAAGATAAGGTTAATATTAAGGTTAAGGTTAGTTTAAGGTCAAGGTCAAGCTTAAAGTTAAGGGTAAAGCCAAGGTTAAGGTTAACGTTAGGGTAAACGTTGAGGTTAAGGTTAAGGTTAAGGGTTTGGTCAAGGTTAGGGTTAGCTTATCCCTTAAGGTTAGGGTAAAGTTAAAGGTAAGGTTAAGGTTAAGGTTAGGTTAAGAGTAATGTCAAGGTTAAGGTTATGGTTATGGGAAGGTTAAGGTTAAGTTAAGGTTAAGGGCCAGGTTAGGGTTAGGTTATAGTTTAGGTCAAATTTAAGGTTAGGGTTAGGTTATAGTTAAGGTTAAGGTTAAAGTCAAGGTTAAGGATTTGGTTAAAGTTAGGGTTAAGTTATAGTTAAGGTCAACGTTAAGATTAGGTTAAGGTTCAGGTTAAGGTTAAGGTTAACGGTTTAGTCAAGGTTAGGGTTAGGTTATAGTTAAGGTTAAGGTTAAGGTTAAGGTTATGGGTTTAGTGAGGTTAAGCTTAAGGTTAAGGGTTTGGTCAAGGTCAAGGTTAAGGGTTTGATCAAGGTTAAGATTATGGTTAAGGTTAAGGTTAGGGTAAAGTTAAAGTTAAGGTTAAGGTTAGGTTAAGGTTAAGGTTAAGGTTAGGGTTAGGTTAAAGGGATAAGGTTAATGTCAAGGTTAAGGGTTTGGTCAACGTTATGGTTAGGTTATATTTAAGGTCAAGGTTAAGGTCAAGTTATAGTTAAGGTTAAGATTAAGGTTGAGGTTAACGTTAGGGTAAAGTTAAAGTTAAGGCTAAGGTTAGGTTAAGGTTAAGGGTTTGGTCAAGCTTAGGGTTAGGTTAACAGGGTAAGGTTAAGATTAAGGTTAATATTAAGCTTAAGGGTTTGGTCAAGGTCAGGGTTAGGTTATAGGTAAGGTTAAGGTTAGGGTTAGGTTATAGTTATGGTCAAAGTTAAGGTTAGTTTAAAGTTAAGATTAGGTTAAGGGTAAAGTTAAGGTTCTGGTTACAGTAAGGTTAAGGTTAAGGGTAAAGATAAGGTTATGGTTAAGGTTAAAGGTCAAGGTTAAGGTAAGGTAAGGTTAAGTTTATGGTTAGGTTAAGGTTAAGGTTAGGTTAAGTTAAGGTTAAAGTTAAGGTTAAGGTTAGGTTAAGGGTAATGTTAAGGTTAAAGTTAGGGGAAGGTTAAAGTTAAGGTTAGGTAAAGGTGAAGCTTAAGAGTAATGTTAAGGTTAAGGTCAAGGTAAGGGTTAAAGTTAAGCTAGGTTAGGGTTAAGGTTAAGGTTATGGTTATGGGAAGCTTAAGGTTAAGTTTAAGTTAAGTTTAAGGGTAAGGGTTCGGTCAAGGTTAGGGTTAGGTTATAGTTAAGGTCAGGTTAAGGTTAATATTAAGGTTAGGTTAAGGTTAAGGTAAGGGTAAAGATAAGGTTATGGTTTAGGTTATATTTAGGGTAAAGATAAGCTTATGGTTAAGGTTAGGTTAAGGTCAGATTAAGATTAAGGTTAAGGGTAAGGTTAAGGGTAAGCTTAAGGTTAAGGTTACGTTAAGGTTAAGGTTAAGGTTAAGGGTTTGGGATGGTTAACGTTAAGGTTAAGGGTTTGTTCAAGGTTAGGGTTAAGTTATATTTAAGGTCAAGGTTAGGGTTAAGTTATATTTAAGGTCAAGGTTAAGGTTATGGTTAAGGTAAGGTTAAGATAAATTTAAGGGTATGGTTTTAGTAAGGTTAAATTTCATGTTAAGGTCAAAGTCAAGGTAAGGTTAAGGGTTAAGTTTAGGTTAACCTAGACCTTGACCTTGACCTTAACCTTAACCTTAACACTAAACTAACCTTAAACTTAACTTTAACCTTAACCTTAACCTTGACCTTAACCTTACCTTGACCTTAACCTTAACCTAACCTTAACCTAACCTTAAACTTAACCCTAACCTTAACCTTGACCTTAAGAAAACCATTAACCTTAACCTTAACCTTAACCTTACCCTTAACTATAACCTAACCCTAACCTTGATCAAACCCTTAATATTAACCTTAAATTTAACCGTAACCTTCCCCTAACCTTAACCCTAACATTAACCTTAACTTTAACCTTAACCTAACCTTAACCTTAACTTTACCCTTAACCTAATCTTAAAATTAACATAACCTTAACCTTACCCTTAACCTTGACCTTAACATTAACTTAACCTAACCTTAACCATAGCCTAACCCTAACCTTGACCAAACCCTTAACCTTGACCTTATCTTAACCTTAACCTAACCTTAACCTTAACCCTAACATAACTATAACCTTACCCTTAACCTTTACCTTGACCTTAACTATAACCTAACCCTAACCTTAACCAAACCCTTAACATTAACCTTAACCAAACCCTAACCTTGACGAAACTCTTAACATTAACCTTAACCTTAACCTAACCTTAACCTTACACATAACCTAACCCTAGCCTTGACCAAACCTCAACCTTAACCTTAAGCTTCCCATAACCTTAAAATTGACCTTAACTATAACCTAACCTTAACCTTGACGAAACTCTTACCCATAACCTTAACCTTGAACTTATCCTTATCTTAACCTTAGCCTAACCTTACCCTTAACCTTAACCTTAACCCTAACCTTAAGGTTAAATTTATGGGTAAGGTAAGGGTTAAGGTTAGGGTTAGGTTATAGTTATGGGCAAGGTTAAGGTTATGGGTTTAGTGAGGTTAAGGTTAAGATTAAGGTTAAGGGTAGGTTAAAGTTAAAGTCAAGGTTAAGGTTATGGTTATGGGAAGGTTAAGGTTAAGGTTATAGTTAAGGTTAAGTTTAGGTTAAGGTTCATATAAGGTTAATGTTACAATAAGGATAAAGTAAAGGTTAAGGTTAGCTTACGGTTAAGATAAGGTTATGGTTAAGGTTAGGTTAAGAGTAATGTTATGATTAAGATTAGGGTTAAGGTTAAGGTTAGGTTAAGGTTAAGGTTACTGGTAAGGTTATAGTTAGGTTAAATTTAAGGTTAAGGTTAATATTAGGTTATGGGTTTAGTTAGGTTAAGGTTAAGATTAAGGTCAAGGGTTTGAGAAGGTTAAGGTTAAGAGTAAGATAAGGTTAAGGTTAAGGTTAAGGTCAAGGTCAAGGTTAAGGTTAAGGTCAAGGTTAAGGTTGGGTTATAATTAAGGTTAAGATAAGGTTAAGGTTAGGTTAAGGTTAAGGTTAAGGTTAAGGTTATGGTTAAGGTTAAGGTTAAGGTTATGGTTAGTGACCTAACCCTAACCTTGACCAAACCCTTAAACTTAACCTTGACCCTTAACCTGAACCTAAACCTGAACCTTTAACCTAACCTTAATACCCTAACCTTAACCTTAACCTAAACCTAACCTTAACCTTAACTTTACCTTAACCTTGAATTTACCCTTAAATTAACCTTAACCTTAACCTTATATTAACCTTAACCTAACCTTAACCATAACCTTAACCTAACTATAACCTTACCCTTAACATTAACCTTGACCTTAACATTAACCTAACCTTAACCTTAATCTTAACCATAACCTTATCTTTACCCTTAACCTTAATGTTAACCTTAACTTTGACCTAACCCTAACCTTAACTTTACCCTTAACCTAACCTTAACCTTAACCTTAACCAAACCATAACCTAGACCAAACACTTAACTATAACCTTAACCTAACCCTTAACCTTAAACTTAACCTTAGCCTTTACTTAACCTTAACCTTAACATTAACCTTCCCATAACCTTAACTATAACCTTACCCTAACCTTGAACAAACCCTTAACGTTAACCTTAACCTTAACTTAACCTTAACCTAATTGTAACCTTAACCTAACCTTAACCTTAACCTTAACCTTAGCCTTATCTTAACGTCAACCTAACCTTAGCCTTGAGTTTACCCTTAACGTAAACTTAACTTTAACCTTAACCTTACCCTTAACCTTATCTTAACCTTAACCTAACCTAATCTTAACCTTCACCTTAACCCTAACCTTAACCTTAACCTTAACATTAACCTTAACCTTAACCTTAATCAAACCCTTAACGTTAACCTTAACTTAATCTTAACCTTAACCTAACCTTGACCTTGACCTTAACTATAACCTA
Organism: Pinus albicaulis; assembly: GCA_034641835.2. Lineage (NCBI taxonomy): Eukaryota > Viridiplantae > Streptophyta > Pinopsida > Pinales > Pinaceae > Pinus > Pinus albicaulis. The sequence goes on from JAXQQM020062495.1 coordinate 419,998, forward strand.
ACCTTACCCATAACTTTAACCTTAAGGTTAGGACTAAGGATAAGGATAAGGTTAAGGTTAGGTTTAGGTTAAGGGTAAGGTTATGGTTAAGGTTAGGTTAAGGTTAAGGGCGAGGTTAAGGTTAAGGGTAAAATCAAGTTTAAGCTTACGTTAAGGATAAGGTTTGGTTAAGGTTAGGGTTAGGTTATAGTTAAGGTCAAGGTTAAGTTTAAGGTTAAGGGTAAGTATAAGGTTAAGGTTAAGGTTATGGGTTTAGTCAGGTTAAGGTTAAGGTTAAGGTTAATGTTAAGGGTAAGGTCAAGGTCAAAATTAAGGTTACATTAAGGTTAAGGTCAACGTTAAGGTTACGTTAAGGGTTTGGTCAAGGTTAAGGTTAGGTTAAGGTTAGGGTTAGGTTATAGTTAAGGTCAAGGTCAAGGTTAGGTTAAGGTTAAGGTCAATGTTAAGGTTAATGTTAAGGGTTTGGTCAAGGTGAGGGTTAGGTTATAGTTAAGGTCAACATTAAGGTTAGGTTATAGTTAAGGTTAAGGTTATGGGAAGGTTAATGTTAAGGTTAAAGTTAAGGTTAGCTTAAGGTTAACGTTACTGGTTTATTCAGGTTAAGGTGAAGGTTAAGGTTAAGGTTAGGTTAAGGGTAAAGTCAAGGTTAAGGTTAAGGTTATGGTTAAGGGTAAATTTAAGGTTAAGGGTAAGGTCAAGGTTAAGGTTAAGATAAGGTTAAGGATAAGGTTAAGGTTAGGTTAAGGGTAAAGTTAAGGTTAAGGGTAAATTTAAGGTTAAAGTTACAGGTAAGGTTAAGGTTAAGGTCAAGGTCAAGGTTAGGGTTGAGTTAGGTTAAGGTAATGTTAAGGTTACGGTTATGGTTAGGGTAAGGTTAGGGTTAGGTTATAGTTAAGGTTAAGGTTAAGGTTAAAGTTAAGGGTAAAGTTAAGGTCAAGGTTAGGGTTAGGTTATAGTTAAGGTTAAGGTTAGGTTAAGGGTAAAGTCAAGGTTAAAATTAAGGTTAAGGTTACGGGTTTAGCAAGGTGAAGGTTAAGGTTAAGGTTAGGTTAAGGTTAAGGGTGAAGGTTAAGGATACGGGTCTTAACCTTAACCTTACCATTAACCTTCACCCTTAACCTTGACCCTTAACCTTAACCTTAACCTTACCCTTCACCTTCACTATAACCTAACCTTAACGTTGACCTTAACTATAACTTAACCTTGACCTTAACCTTAACCTTACCTTTACCTTTACCTAGCTTTAACTTTAACCTTCTCGTAACCTTATCATTAACCTTAACCTTAACCTTATCCTAACCTTAACCTTAACTTTACCCATAACCTTAACCTTACCCTTAACCTAACATTAACCTTGACCTTGACCAAACCCTTAAACTAACCTTAACCTTAGCCTAACCTAACCTTAACCTCAACCTTAATCTTATCTTGACCTTAACCTTCACATGACCTTAACCTTAAACTTAACCATAACCTAATATTAACCTTGACATTACCTTAACGTAACCTTAACCTCAACCTTAACATTCCCATGACCATAACCTTAACTTTACCCTTAACCTAACCTTAACCTTAACCTTAACCTTACCTTAACCTTTACTTTACCTTTAACGTAACCTTAAACTTAAGGGCAAAGTTAATTTAACCTTACTTTTAACCTTATCATAACTTTAACTTAACCTTATCTTAACCTTAACCCAACCTTAACCTTAACCTAACCTTAACCTAACCTTACCTTAACCATAACCTTAACCTAAACTTAACCTTAACCTTACCCTTACCCTTATCTTAACATTACCTTAACCTTAACCTTCACAAACCCTTAACCTTAACCTTAACCTAACCTTAACCTTGACTTTACACTTAACATAACCTTAACCTTAACTTTAACATTACTAAACCTGTACCCTTAACCTTATCTTAACCTAAACCTTTACTTAACCTTAAGGGTTAGGTTAAGGTTAAGGTTATGGGAAGGTTAAGGTTAACCTTGACTTTAAAATTAACCTAACCTTAACCTTAACTATAACCTAACCGTACCCTAACCATAACCTAACCCTAACCTTACCCCAACCATAACCTAACCATAACATTAACCTTACCCTTAACCTTATCTTAACCTTAACCTTCATTACAACCTAACCTTAACCTTAACCTGATTAAACCCATAACGTTCACCTTACCTTAACCTAAATTTAACTTTAACCTTAACCATAACCCTAACCTTGACCAAACCCTTAACCTTAACCTTAACCTGACTAAACCAATAACCTGAATCTTAACCTTAACCTGACTAAACCTGTAACCTTAACCTTAACCTTAAACTTAACCTAACTATAACCTTACCCTTAACCTAACTTAACCTTTGCCTTGACCTTGACCTTACCCTTACCCTTACCCTTACCTTTAGCCTTAACCTGACTAAATTTGTAACCTGAAACCTTAACCTTACCCTTAACCTTAACCTTGACTTTACCCTTAACATAACATTAAACTTAACTATAACCTAACCCTAACCTTGACCTTAGCTTTACCCTTAACCTTAACCTTAACCTTAACATTAACCTTTATCTTGACCTTAGCCTGACCTTAGCCTTATCTTACCCTTAATCTAACCTTAACCTTAACCTTAATCTAACCTTAAGTTTAACCACAACTTAACCTTAACTTTAACTTTACCTTAACCCTGACTTTACCCTTAACCTAACTTTAACCTTAACCTGAGTATTCTTAACCTAACTAAACCCTTAAGGTTAGAGTAAAGTTAAAGTTAAAGTTAAGGTCAAGGTCAAGGTTAAGGTTAAGTTAGGTTAAGGTAAGGTTATGGTTAGGTTAAGGTCAAGTTTAAGGTTAAGTTAAGGGTAATGTTAAGGTTAAGGTAAAGGTTAAGGTTAAGGGTAAGGTTAAGATAAGGGTAAGGTTAAGGTTACATTAAGGTAAAGGTTATGGTTAAGGTTAGTGTTAAGGGTAAAATTAAAGTTAAGTTTAGTTTAAGGTTCAAGTTACAGGTTTAGTCTGGTTAAGGTTATGTTAAGGTAAAGGTTAAGGTTAAGGTTACGTTAAGGTAAAGGTTATGGTTAGGGTTAGGGTTAAGGGTAAAGTCAAGGTTAAGGTTAGGTTAAGATTATGTTTAAGGTTTGGGTTAGGTTATAGTTAAGGTCAAGGTTAAGGTTAGGTTAAGGTTAAGGTTAAGGTTAATGTTAAGGGTAGGTTTTAGTGAAGGTTAATGTTAATACCCGTAACCTTAAACCTTAACCTTAACCTAACCTTAAACTTAACCTTATCTTAACCTTAAGCTTAAGCTTAACCTAAGCTAACCTTAACCTTAACTTTACTCTTAACCTTACCTTAACCATAACCTTAACCTAACCTTAACCTTAACCTTACCCTTAACCTTATCTTAACCTTACCATAACCTTAACCTTGATCTTAACTATAACCTAACCCTAACCTTGACCATACCCTTAACATTAAACTTAAACTTAACATAAACTTAACATTAAATAAACCCTTAACCTTAACCTTAACCTTAACATTAACCTTAACCATAACCTTACGCTAACCATAACCTTAACCTTACCCTAACCATAACCTTAAATTTAACCTTAACCTAACCTTAACCAAACCCTTAACCTTAACCTTAACCTAACCTTAACCAAACCCTTAACCTTAACCTTAACCTAACCTCAACCTTGAATTTACCCTTAACCTAACCTTAACCTTAACTATAACCTAACCCTAACCTTGACCTTAAATTTACCCTTAACCTTGACCTTAACCTTATCCTCAACCTTGACCTTGAACTTAACCTTACCTTAACCTTAACCTTAACCTTAACCTTATCTGTACCCTTAGACTTAACCTTATCCTTAACCTGAATAAAACCATAACCTTAACCTTAACCTAACCTTAACCTTGACCTTAACTATAACCTAACCCTACCCTTGATGAAACCTTCACCTTAACCTTAACCTTAACCTTCCCATAACCTTAACCTTAACCTTCCCGTAACCTTTACCTTAACTATAACCTAACCCTTACCTTGAACAAACCCTTAACCTTAACCTTAATCTTAACCTTATCATTAACATTTACCTAACCTTAACCTTAACCTAACCCTAACCTTAATCCTAACCATAACCTTAACTTTACCCTTAACCTAACCTTAACCTTAACCTAAACTCAACCATAACCTTAACCTAACCTTAACGTTAACCTTGCCCTTAACCTTATTTTAACCTTACCTTAACCATAACCTTGACCTTGACCTTAATTTTATCCTAACCCTAAGCTTGACCAAACCCTTAACCTTAACCTTAACCTTAACTTTACGATTAACCTAACCTTAACCTTAACCTTACCCTTAACCTTAACTTTACCCTTAACCAAACCCTTAACCTTAACCTTAACGTGAGCCTTAATCCTAACCTTAACCTTAACCTAACCTTAACCTTGACTTTACCTTTAACCTTAACCTTAACCTTATCCTGACTAAACCCGTAACCTTAACCTTAACCTTAACCTTGACCTTAACTATAACCTAACTCTAACCTTAACCTTTACTTTACCGTTAATGTAACCTTAACCTTGAATTTACCTAACCAAAGTTAAGGTTAAGGTTAAGGTAAAGGTTAAGAATAAGGGTAAGGCTAAGTTTAAGGTTAAGTTTAGCGTTATGGTTAGGGGAAGGTTAAGGTTATGGTTATGGGAAGGTTAAGTTTAAGCTTATGGTTAGGGGAAGGTTAAGGTTAAGGGTTAAGGTAAACATTAGGGTTAAGATTAGGGGAAGGTTAAGGTTAAGGTTAAGGTTAAGGTTAAGGTTAAGTTAAGGTTAAAGTTAAGGTTTGGTCAAGGTTAGGGTTAGGTTATGGTTAATGTTAAGGTTAGGTTAAGAGTAAATTCAAGGTTATGGTTATGGGAAGGGTAAGGTTAAGGTTAAGGGGTTTAGGTTACGTTAAGGGTAAATTCAAGCTAAAGGTTAAGGTGAAGGTTAAGGTTAAGGTTAAGGTTAAGGGTTTGGTCAAGGTTAGGGTTAAGGTTAAGGTTAAGGTTAAGGTTAAGGTTAGGTTATAGTTAAGGTTATGGTTAGCGTAAGGTTAGAGTTATGTTCTAGTTAAGGTTAAGGTTAGGTTAAGGTTAAGGTTAAGGTTAAGGTTAAGGTTATGGTTATGGTTATGGTTATGGGAAGGTTAAGGTTAAGGTTAAGGTTAAGTTAAGGTTAAGGATAAGGTTAAAGTTAAGGTTAAGGTTAAGGTTAATGGTTTGGTCAAGGTTAGGGTTAGGTTATAGTTAAGGTTAAGGATAGGTTGGGTTATAGTTAAAGTTAAGGTTAATGTTAAGGTTTAGGTTAACGTTAAGGTTAAGATTAAGTTATAGTGAAGGTTAAGGTTAAGACCCGTAACCGTAACCTTGACCTTACCCTTATCCATAACCTTAAATTTAACCCCAACTTTGACTTTACCTTTAACTTAACATTAAACTTCACTATAACCTAACACTAACCTTGACCAAACCCTTAACCTTAACCTTACCCTTAACGTTAACCTACTTAACCTTGCCCTTAACTATAACCTAACCCTAAGTTTAAGTTTAAGGTTAAGTTTAAGGTTAGGTTAAGGTTAAGGTTAAGGGTTTGGGAAAGTTGAGGTTAAGGGTAAGATAAAGTTAAGGTTAAGGTTAGGTTAAGGTCAAGGTCAAAGTTAAGCTTAAGGTTAAGGTCAAGGTTAAGGGTAAATTTAGGGTCAACATTAGGGTTAGGTTATAGTTAAGGTTAAGGTTAGGTTAAGGGTAAAGTCAAGGTTAAGATTAAGGTGAAGGTTAAGATTAAGGTTAAGGTTAAGGGTTAATCCTTGACTTTACACTTAACTTAACCTTAGCCTTCACTATAACCTAACCCTAACCTTGACCAAACCCTTAACCTAACCTTAACCTTAACCTTAACCTTCCCATAACAATAGCCTTAAACTTAACCTTAACCTAACCTTAACCTTGACCTTAAGGGTAAGGTTTGGTCAAGGTTAGGGTTAGGTTAAGGTTAAGGTTAGGTTAAGGTTAGGGTTAGGTTATAGTTAAGGTTAGGTTAAGGTTAATGTTAAGGGTTTCGTTAACCCTTAACATTAATGTTAAGGGTTTAGTTAAAGTTAAGGTTAGGTTAAGGTTAAGGTTAATATTAGGTTGAGGTTAAAGTTAATTTTAATGTTAAGGTTAAGGTTAGGTTAACTATAACCTAACCCTAACCTTAACCTTAACTTAACATTAACCTTTACCTTAACCTATCCTTACCCTTAACCTTGACCAAACCCTTAATCTTAACTTTACCCTTAACCTAACCTTAACCGTAACTATAACCTAACCCTAACCTTGACCAAACCCTTAACCTTAACCTAACCTTGACTTTCAGTTAATCTTAACCTTAACCTGACCCTAACCTTGACCAAACCGTTAAACTTAACCTTGACTTTACCCTTAACCTAACCTAACCCTAACCTTGACCAAACCCTTAACCTTAAGGTTAAGGTTAGGGTTAAGGTTATGTTTAGGCTAAGGTTAAGGTTAAGGTCAACCTGAGGTTAGGGTTAGGCTAAGGTTAAGGTTAAGGTTAGCGTAAGGTTATAGTTAAGGAAAATTTTAAGGTTATGGTTAAGGTAAGGTTAAGATAAGGTTAAGGGTAAGGTTAAGGTTAAAGTTAGATTAAGGTTATGGTTAAGGTAAGGTTAAGGGAAAATTTAAGATTATGTTATAGTTAAGGTTAAGGTTAAGGTTAAGTTTAAGGGTTTGGTTATAGTTAAGGTTAAGGTTAAGGTTCAATGTTTGGTCAAGGTTAGGGTTAGGTTATAGTTAAGGTTAGGGTTAGGTTATAGTTAAGGTTAGGTTAAGGTTAAGGTGATGGCTAAGGTTAAGGGGTTAAGGTAAAGTCAAGGTCGAGGTTATGGTTAGGTTAAGGTAAAGTCAAGGTTAAGGTTAGGGTTAGGTTAAGGTTAAGTTTAAGGTTAATGGTAAAGTGAAGGTTAAGGTTAGGGTAAATTTTAAGTTAAGGTTAAGTCAAGTTTAGGTTAAGTTTAAGGTTAAGGTCAAGGTTAGGGTTTGGTTAAGTTAAGGTTAAGGTTAAGGTTTAGGTTAAGGGTAAGGTTATGGTTAGGTTAAGGTTAAGGTTAAGGTTAGGTTAAGGTTAAGATAAGGTTAAGGTTAGGTTAAGGTCTAGGTGAAGGTTAGGGTTAAGGTTAAGGTTAGGTTAAGGTTAAGGTTAAGGGTTTGGTCAAGGTTAACCTAACGTCAAGGTTAGGGTTAGGTTATGGGTAACGTTAAGGTTAGGTTAGGGTAAAATCAAGTTTAAGGTTCAGGTCATGGGGAAGGTTAAGGTTAATGTTACTTTAAGTTAAAGTTAAGGTTATGAGAAAAGTTAAGGTTAAGGGGAAGGTTAAGGGTATAGTTAAAGTTAAGGTTAAGGTTAGGGTTAGGTTATAGTTAAGGTCAAGGTTAAGTTTAAGGTGAAGGTTAAGGTTAAGGGTAAAGTTATGGTCAAGGTTAGGGTTATGTTATAGTTAATTTTAAGGTAATGTTAAGGGTAAAGTCAAGGTTAAGGTAAGGTTAAGGTTACGGGTTTAGTAAGGTTAAGGTTACGGGTTTAGCCTTAACCTTAACCTTAACCTTACCCTTAACCTTGGCCTTAACTATAACCTAACCTTAACTTTAACCTAACCTTAACCTTAACCTTAACCTTAACTTTAGTCTTAACATTACCCTTAACCTTCACCTTAACCTTAACCTTGACTGTACCCTTAACCTAATCTTAACCTTAACCTTGACTTAACCCTTAAAATAACCTTAACCGTGACCTTATCCTTAACCTTAACCTTAACTTTTCCCTTAACATTACCCGCAACCCATAACCCAACCATAAAAGAAAAGTCAAATGTAGAGGATCAAAGAAGCTCTGTCTTATTTATCATCAATTGCAAATTGCAATTGAAACCATTACATTGATTCTCCAATCTAACTTCTCACTACCAACCTATAAGATACTAAGATTACAAAATGAAGAAGAAGATTAAGATTAAGATTACAAATCAAGATTAAGACTACAAATGAAGGAGATAACACTTATATTTATACAAAGACTATGATAACAAACTCATAAATGTAAATCCACTATTCCATCCTTTGACCCACATATTTCTCAACCAATGGTGACACATAACCCTATCCTCCATGATCTCGTCCATGAGGTCCATGATCTCCTCAAATTCGAATTTGAACATAGATTGTCACATAAGGGTGCCTAGGAAGCTTCTTTTGTAGTTACATATGTCAACAAACTCGTTATAATTGTTAGGTATAAGTATAAGCATATTATTTTCTAAAGTTTAACCACAAATCCACTTAAAAATGTTAAGAATTAGTAAATTTTGGAAAAGCATAGTTATAACCCAACGATGAGATAAATGTAATGATGTGAGGTGGAATGAAGGTGATGTGAAGGTAATATGGAAGTAATGTGAAGGTATTGGTGAATAATGGAGTGATAATAGGGACTATTTTGAGGCCGAACATACCCCCAAACTAAAGGTATTGCATGTCCTCATGCAATTTATTACATTACTTTTTGATACTTGAGATTTGGCTTAAACTCTACATGATATCATTTACTTAACTTTTGCAAAGTGTTTTTGATGAACTGCAACTTGGTTGGTTCTTGTGTTTTAACCATATTTTTTTTGTTGCATTAAATTTTAATGTATAATTTTTTCATATTGATAATGTGATTTTTATTGCAGAGTATTTTTGTTGGAATGCATAATGGTTGGTTCTTGTGTGACAATCATGATTGTGTTGGCATCCAATTATCTTTTAAGTACTTTTTGAAAAGCCATTTATATGCTCATGATAATGTAATAGTAAATATGTTTTGAAAGTATGTGCGCTTTGAATGTGATATGAATGTTTTGAATGTTATATGAATGTGGAAACATTTATGAATGTGAACGTATTTCCCCCCTTAACTGATGGTTTTGGCAATTTGACAAAATGACAAAAGGAAGTGAAGTTTTTCCAAAAATTATCATTCTAACTTTTCAAGGAATTAAATGATTAAAAGTTATTAAATATCATACCTTAACTTAACCTTTCAAAAATGGATGAGATTTGTACACGTGTGGCTGCAAAATTCTGTTCATATTCTTCTTTACTTGGTTGTGAAAATGGTGGGTGAAAGCAAAAAAGTGAATCTTTTATCATTGTTGCATCTGCAGCTAAATCTACTGTTGGATTTTCTGTTGAATGTTCGGAATCTGTTGCTGAATGCGACTGAAAATGTATAAGGCTTGGAAGGTATAAAAAATTCAGAATTTACACTTTCCCCCCTAGCATTATTTATTGACCTTTCCTCAATTCATTTACATCAAAAACTGAAAAGTAATGAAAGTAATTCTGCGTCTTCTGCTACAAAATGATTGGTCTTCAAGTCTTCAACGCTCATTGGCACAATTCTTGTCATGTGAATAAATATTTTGGTGTCGAACATAAAAAGAAATTGTTAACTTAGTGGCCATTGATGGATGCCACTAGTCAACATGAGAGCTCCCATCTTTAATGAGGATGAGAGTCGAGAATCCCCGAACACATATTTATAAGTATGAATGAATTTGATGTTGTTGAATACTTAGAAGATCCGATGAATAAGGGACATTGATGTATTCCCTTTTGTTTATCAGCATGATAGCTTTCCCTTAAGGCATGCAAGCTTCAAGGTGTTTTTAGAAAAATATTTAGACTCAAGGACTATGGACTCAACGGTGTATGGAAGGAAGGTTTTATTTGCAAGTGTAGGAAAGAGGAAACTAACAATGAATATGTAAAGTGGACCAAACAGCTTGTAGATGACCTTGGTTGGTTTTATTGGTGGGTTAGGATTAAATAAAAATGTAATGAAGTGTATGTGGTAATGGAAAATGGATAATGACTCTTGCTGGGAAAAAAAAAATGAATTATGGCATGCAATTTCTCAAATATAGAAAATCTGCTCTTTAATTTTGGACATTTTGCTAAAATAGCTGAGTTTGACCAGCATTGACCAACTACTTGTAGACATGGAATTCAAGTGTGAATAGGTATTTCACCATCCTTTTACATTTAGAAACCAACCCTAGGTCTCTGAATTTTTCTAATCTGTCATGCAACATGTCAAACCATTAAGCTATTATAGGAAGTTGCAAGAACTTGTAATTTTCTGGAAATTTCATTTATGATCATGGACTGGTTCTTTATAATTTCTCATGAAATTAGTCTTGGGGAGACCAATTGTTGTCACAATGTAATATCCTTACTGATCACTTGATTAACATGTAACCTGTGAAAAAAAAAACTTGGCAGAAAGAAAACATAAGTGTGTTCAAGAAGAAATGGCCATTTCCTTCATGATTCTTACACAAAAATTTCATACCAAATAAAACAGATTAAGAAAAATCAAAGTGCTGAAATTAACTCAATTCATGATATTAGTATCAATCCATTCTTAAAGAAATAACCATGAAAGGTAAATTTACTCCATGTTTTTGTTAGCTAACTTTTGTGCATGGCGAAAAGCTTGACATTATAGAGTTGTTGTGTCCTATAGATTAGTACGTTATAAAAGCATACAACAATATGAAGTTGCCAACTCTAAACAAGTTAATCAGAATTTAAATAATCCACCAATTTTTCTTTAAATTAATCTCCCAAATGTTCCATTATATGTTTTAAAATCAACAAAATATCAAATATGAGTAAGATTTCCTAGGAAGACTTCGAAGTATCCTTCAAGTGAAGGAGTAAAAATATTAGCAATGAAAGGGAATTTTGAGAATGACAATAGTGAATGATTTTCAAAAATTCTGTAGTGTCTATTTAGAAAAAAAATTCCCTCAAACATTACCCTTTTCCACGAATGAAGTATTGTTGGTGAAACATCTAGCCTCAAAAGGTCCTTTGATAGCATGATTTTTTTCCATTAGTGTTGCAATCCTGCTACACTGAAACCTTCTAAATTGGGCACACAGCCCCAAAATATTATTCCAATGAGAGAACACATGCCTCAGGGCCCAAAGTGGCCTTCAAGGCGGTTAAAAAATCTCTTAAACTTCCATACTCAGCTTTCAAAAATGGACAAATAAAAATGCTTCAAACTATGTCACGCTGAATTGGCAGCACAACTACTACCATCCATGGCTTACAAGAAAAGATTCAGTCAACCTCCCTTCTTAATTATTTATCCCTTATTTACTCTACGTACTAGGTTGACGCCAATCTAAATACAATTAAATGGATCCAAGTGCTTCAAATTTATATGATTATTCAGCGAAACTAGTGGATCCAGAAAACATGAATTTTATCTTTAATGGTGTCTTTTAGGACGCCAGCTAAAGGAGGGAGAAACTTCCACAGGTAATGCTAGAGAACAACAAACTTTGGATATTCGAAATCATAAGAAAACAAAATTAAAGATACCCTCCTTGGAATGGCGGTTCACTTTTTTAAACACAGGCTCGAAACTCCACTTTAAACATGGCGTGCGAAGCTACAACGACCAGCCCTGGATACTGGCATAAAAATTCCAGACAGCGTAGAGAAGCCAACAGAGACTATTTACCAAATCCCTTTTTTTTTATTCTCCGTACTTTTGGAAGTGGTAGATTTTGCGTTGAATGTCTGTTGGGTTGCGCACGAAGATGGGCCTCCACCCAAGCATGCAGAAATGCTTCCATAATACTGACGCCGCATTAGTTGGCTGATTTCCTCCTCCTGGAAAATCTCAGGATGGATATTGAGGCGGTATTCCCCATGGTGATACCTGCGCTATAACATAACGTTAATCACTAGAGTGGAGGGTGATTGGGATTGCGATATATCACGAGTTCTGCTTCAACCTTCTCCACCAACTATTGCAGAATGCATAACAACCAACCGCTCATATTCACGTTTGAATTTCCATCATAATCATCAAATCACTCCAACTAAGGCTCAATAATTGGATCTCATAACTGGATTGCATATTTGGATAATGGTTGAATAATTAAATATACAAAATTAGCACAAAATCGAACTCATAATCTCCAAATAAATGTCATTCCGTCAATGTCTGACACAACATTTAACAAGAATAGCATTTTCTGCATCAAATGAGTGAGATCCCACATATGTAGTGATAGATTTTTGACTAATTGTTGTTGGGTTCATCTATCAAAATATATCGATAATGATGGGTTCATATCTCGTTATTTGAACAGGTGCTGGAGAAAACTGTGGTGGATTTCTCATTTAAACAGTTAATATTGGCTGAAGGAGGTTAATGTGAAGAATATTCATGATGCAAAATTTGGGTGGGGAAGACCCATATTCATGGGACCTGGAGGTATTGATTATGAAGGCCTTGCTTTCATTTTGCCCAGTTCTGATAATGATGGAAGTTTGTCAGTTGCATTGGGATTGCAACTAGATCATATGGTTTGTTTTGCCAAAATGTTGTATGAAATCTAGATTTGACTTCTGTATAGGATTCAGGAACTAGAAATCGAAAAACCAAATTACATTATTTGTTTGGAACTGTAATTAGATTGAAGTACAACAATTTTTCCTTCTGTGAAAATTGAATATGGTAAAAAATAAGATAAACAAACATGGAGAATTGTACTCAGGATCAAAATAAAAGATGACACGAACTTGTTATTATCATCTTGATGTTGAAGTTGGAATCTGTTTAACCTGCAACTTCTCTATGATGTTAATGCTACTTGCTCTGGAATGATGCTTTAAGCTTTTGTTTGTACTCAGAATACAGAACTTGGCAACTTCTTTTTCCCATACAGTATATATGCATGAACAATCTATAGAATTTTATGTTGTTGTATCTGAATTTATTCTCCGCTTGAATTTTGATTTATTACATAATTTCTCATGAATATGCTAAGTTTTAACTTTGTTGTCAGTTTTAACTTTCCATTATAATCTAGTGCTCAGTGTAGTAAAATTGATTTTCTTGACCCTTTTGTATATATGTCACTCTCCTAATCTAACTCCAACTCCTTGAATCTTTCAAAGAATAATTATTTAGACTTGTTTTTTGGGTGACACGACTCCAGATTTTTGAATAATTCAAATATGTCCCCTCCCCAAGACCATTTAAATTAAAGGGCCCCTATCTGGGACCAGGTAAATTCAATTTAAGTTGGCTATTGTCACCCTGTGTTCCCAAGTGAAATTCAAGTCAAATTGGTTGCTTTCAAAGACCCGAAAATAAAAATAAAATATTGGGAAAACTGAGCACGAGAAGATGACGATGATATGATGTCAAAATGATTCAAAATTTCTGCTGTGCATAGCTCGATCCAGTATTTCCGAGCTCATAACACAAAAGGACCTTCTCCATGGATCTATGCAGCACAACTAAGTTGAGGAAATTGGATAAGGTTTGTCATATCAAGGTGCATTTTTTTAGAAAAACCTAATGCAATTGTGGGAGAAAATTAAGAGCACTTGCATATTGTACACAAAATGTTTGGTCTTGCAAGGGATGTCATTTTATGTAACTGTCCATATAGTGCAAGACATTATAGATGCGAGTCGATTCCTACTCATGGCTGGTGATGGAGATGAGGAATATTCTTAGAGTGTAGTGAGAGATCTAGTGACAGCCACTGAGCATGAAGAACATATTTCTAAAAGAGAAGATTTTTTTGTATTATGACTCAAACGATCGGTAGCAAATCTGCAATTAAATTTCCAACAATATTTTTATTATTTTTATTTTTTAAATAATTCAATATATTTTCTGATCTTCCTGATTGCTCGAAGCACAGGAAGAGAGCATACTAATTTCTTGAATTAATTTTATTTCTGCAGGTTAGCGTGGATGGATAATAAACATAATCAAGAGTTGCGACAAAACCTCACATTGTCTACAATATTTCTGCAATGTTTATTCTTTTTCTCCAAAAAGTATCTGTTTAACATATTCAAATTTATCATCTGTAGATGAATTATTAAGAAATTGGGGGTTTAAAAACTAAATTTGAAACTAACTAAGTATGAAAAGAAAAATAAAAAAGCTCAACTTAAACTCCTTTATGAAGATCCTGCTGTCACCAGGTTTCACAAGTTAGTCCATAAAAATAAATTGCAATAAAAATATCTTCCTAAGTCTATCTCTAAATCATCCTCCTCGGCAACGGCGCCAAAATGTTTGGTCTAAAATGCGGATGAAAATTAGAGTTTCATTTACTATCAATCCGGGTAAGTAAACTTCGAGGATCATCCAATATATATGGACTTAGAGACAAACTAAACTAATATAGGTGAAGAAATGCCAAAGATCCCTTACAGGAGGTTGTTCATTAGGATCTCCAACACCTATTTATTTATTTAATCAAAATGAAATCTAAAGACATTGTGATAAGTGTAAGAAATATTAAGGCTCCCTTACAGGTGACTGTTAATTAATATTTCTAATAATCTTAATAAAAAAACTATTTAAACTAATGAAATTAAAGCAATTGAATCTAATTCTAACTTATTGCATGAAATGTTAAAGCTCTCTTACAAGAGACTATTCATTTATATCTCAATCATATAAATCAAAAACTTAAACTAATGAAATCAAACATTAAATAACAAATTAGATTATTTGAAGGAAAAATTATTACTTTCTTACGAAAGGTCATTCGTTAATATTCCAAACATATGAACCTAATAATTTATTCTAATGAAATTCACAAACAAACATAAAATAAAAGTGTACTTGATAGGCAATGGGGATCCTTCCAAGGATTCACAAACACACCAAAAAGAAAAGTCAAATGTAGAGGATCAAAGAAGCTTCGTCTTATTTATCATCAATTGCAAATTGCAATTTCAACCATTACATTGATTCTCCAATCTAACTTCTCACTACCAACCTATAAGATACTAAGATTACAAAATGAAGAAGAAGATTAAGATTAAGATTACAAATCAAGAATAAGACTACAAATGAATGAGATAACACTCCTATTTATACAAAAGCTATGATAACAAACTCATAGATGTAAATCCACTATTCCCTCCTTTGACCCACATATTTCTCAACCAATGGTGACACATAGCCCTATCCTCCATGATCTCCTCCATGAGGTCCATGATCTCCTCAAATTCGAATTTAAACATAGAGTGCCACATAAGGGTGCCTAGGAAGCTTCTTTTGTACCTACACATGCCAACAAACTCATTCTAATTGTTAGGTATAAGTATAAGCATATTATTTTCTAAAGTTTAACCACAAATCCACTTAAAAATGTTAAGAATTAATAAAGTTTGGAAAAGCATAGTTATAACCCTGTGATGAGATAAATGTAATGATGTGGAGGTGGAATGAAGGTGACATGAAGGTAATATGGAAGTAATGTGAAGGTATTGGTGAATAATGGAGTGATAATAGGGACTATTTTGAGGCCGAACATACCCCCAAACTAAAGGTATTGCATTTCCTCATGCAATCTATTACATTACTTTTTTATACTTGAGCTTTGGCTTAAACTCTGCATGATATCATTTACTTAACTTTTGCAAAGTGTTTTTGATGAACTGCAACTTGGTTGGTTCTTGTCTTTCAACCATATTTTGTTTGTTGCATTCAATTTTAATGTATGATTTTTGCATATTGATAATGTGATTTTTATTGCAGAGTATTTTTGTTGGAATGCATCATGGTTGGTTCTTGTGTGACAATCATGATTGTGTTGGCATCCAATTATCTTTTAAGTCTTTTTGAAAAGCCATTTATATGCTCATGATGATGTAATAGTAAATATATTTTGAAAGTATGTGGGATTTGAATGTGATATGAATTTTTTGAATGTTATATGAATCTGGAAACATATGAATGTGAATGTATTTCCCCCCTCAACTGATGGTTTTTCCAATTTTACAAAATGACGAAAGGAAGTGAAGTTTTTCCAAAAATTATCATTCTAACTTTTCAAAGAATTAAATGATTAAAAGTTATAAAATATCATACCTTAACTTACCATTTCAAAAATGGATGAGAGTTGTGCACGTGTGGTTGCAAAATTATATACATAGTCTTCTTTACTTGGTTGTGAAAATGGTGGTTGAAATCGAAAAAGTGAATCTTTTATCGTTGCTGCATCTGCTGCTAGATTTTATGTTGAATGTTCAAAATCTGCTGCTGAATGCGGCTGAAAATGTATAAGGCTTGGAGGGTATACAAAATTCAGAATTTACACTCCACCCCAACCTTATTTATTGACTTGTCCTCAAGTCATTTACATCAAAAACTGAAAAGTAATGAAATTAATTCTGCATCTTCTGCTACAAAATGATTGGTCTTCAAGTTTTCAACACTCATCGACACAATTTTTGTCATGTGAATAAATGTTTCAGTGCCGAACATAAAAGGAAATTGTTAACTTAGTGGCCATTGATGGATGCCACTAGTCAACATGAGAGCTCCCATCTTTAATGAGGATGAGAGTCAAGATGCCCCGAACACATCTTTCTAAGTATGAATGAATTTGATGTTGTTGAATACTTAGAAGATATGATGAACAAGGGACATTGATGTATTCCCTTTTGTTTATCGGCATGATAGCTTGCCCTTAAGGCATGCAAGCTTCAGGGTGTTTTTAGAAAAATATTTAGACTCAAGGACTATGGACTCAATGGTGTATGGAAGGAAGGTTTTATTTGCAAGTGTAGGAAAAAGGAAAATGGCAATGAATATGTAAAGTGGACCAAACAACTTGTGAATGATCTTGGTTGGTTTTATTGGTGGGTTAGGATTGAAGAAAAATGTAATGAAGTGTATGTGGTAATGGAAAATGTATAATGACTCTTGCTGGGGAAAAAAAATGAATTATGGCATGCAATTTCTCAAGTATAGCAAATCTGCTCTTTAATTTTGGAATTTTTGCTAAAATAGCTGAGTTTGACCAGCATTGACTAGCTACTTGTAGATGTGGAATTCAAGTGTGCAAAGGTATTTCACCATCCTTGTACATTTAGAAACAAACCCCAGGTCTTTGAATTTTGCTAATCTCTCATGCAACATGTCAAACTGTTGGGGGTCTTGTGTTTTGATAGATTGGCTAACCAAAAGACAAGGCAACATTAGAACCAATCTTTAGAGTTCTAGGATCTAGTCGTCCTATTCTCAGAGAGGGATCTCTCAAATGTTTTAGCAAAAATATGTCTTGTTTGATTTTAAGTATGGATTTTAGACTAGTTATCAAGTGGAAGTGTTTGTTTGGTTTGTTTGTTTTTTTGAATTGGTACAACAGAATATGAAACATTTATTCACATGACAAAAATTGTGCCAATGAGTGTTGAAAACTTGAAGACCAATCATTTTGTAGCAGAGGATGCAGAATTAATTTCATTACTTTTTAGTTTTTGATGTAAATGACTTGAGGACAAACAAAATTAACTTAGTGACCATTGATGGATGCCACTAGTCAACACGAGAGCTCCCATCTTTAATGAGGATGAGAGTTAAGATGCCCCGAACACATCTTTCTAAGTATGAATGAATTTTATGTTGTTGAATACTTAGAAGATATGATGAATAAGGGACATTGATGTATTCCCTTTTGTTTATCGGCATGATAGCTTTCCCTTAAGGCATGCAAGCTTCAGGGTGCTTTTAGAAAAATATTTAGACTCAAGGAATATGGACTCAATGGTGTATGGAAGGAAGGTTTTATTTGCAAGTGTAGGAAAAAGGAAACTGGAAATGAATATGTAAAGTGGACCAAACAACTTGTAAATGATCTTGGTTGGTTTTATTGGTGGGTTAGGATTGAAGAAAAATGTAATGAAGTGTATGTGGTAATGGAAAATGTATAATGACTCTTGCTGGGGAAAAAAAAATGAAATATGGCATGCAATTTCTCAAATATAGCAAATATGCTCTTTAATTTTTGAATTTTTGCTAAAATAGCTGAGTTTGACCAGCATTGACTAGCTAATTGTAGACGTGGAATTCAAGTGTGCAAAGGTATGTCACCATCCTTGTACATTTATAAACAAACCCCAGGTCTTTTAATTTTACTAATCTCTCATGCAACATGTCAAATTGTTGGGGGTCATGTGTTTTGATAGATTAGCTAACCAAAAGACAAGGCAACATCAGAACCAATATTAAGAGTTCCAAGATCTAGTCCTCCTGTTCTCAGAGATGGGTCTCTCAAATGTTTTAGCAAAGATATGTCTTGTTTGCTTTTAAGTATGGATTTTAGACTAGTTATCAAGTGCAAGTGTTTTTTTGGTTTGTTTGTTTGTTTGAATTGGTAAAACAGAATATGAAAGTTCTAGGAAAGGCAGGTAGAAAGAAGGAGTGTCAGTTTCATTGGGCAATGGAGTCAAAATGAAGTTGTTAACAGGCTCATAAGTGGATATGGGATATCAAAGGGAAAATCTAACTTGGCCACAGGATCCTTTAGTTTGTGAATGAGATGGACATTAATGGTTTGAAAAGAGAGTTTGAATTCTCAAAAAAGGGAACTTAAAAACATAACTTGAACATAAAGAGGTATTTTATAGATAGGGCTAACCATGAATTTTACAAACCACACTTTAAGAAAATGATGACTTTAAGACAACTTTCAAAATGAAATCTAAGATTCGGGAGCACATCATATTTTCTCAAAGATTTTATTTCAAAGGTGTTAGAAAACATAAAAGATTCACTGATAATTGAATTCATAGAAGAGGGAACACCTAATACATCTATGATCACAACTATAAAGACCCTTAAAACAACTGTTTAAGCAGGGACAAAGGGTATGATTAGAACAGACCTCCTTGGCTAACTGTAAACAATGGTACTTCAAAGGGAGACTTCAATAACAACTTTCAAGTGGAAGCAGACAAGTAGGGAAAACCATAAATCATGCTGGAACCAATTATTTGAACTATTTAGAGAAATAAACAAGCATGAGGACTAAAGAAAGAGATTAAAGACTCTAAAATACCTCAAAAAAAGAAAACATAAAACAGTGAAGGATAAACAGGTCTAAGGTGCTTCCAGGAGTCATTTCTTAGCCTAATATTTTTATCCTACTGTAGTAAGAAATTATGAAACATAATGAAAACAGAAAAAAAAACAGACAGTTCAGAATACATCACCAATAGCCAAGCTCAAGGATCCAATGATAGAGCCTTCTCAAGAACAAGCATGTCACAACATCATCAAGCTTCCAAGACTTCAAATTCTTCTTCAACTTCAAACAGACTATGTATTATTTCATAGAGTTTCAATATTACAACTAGTGACAACAACTACTTCTCATATTCTTCAGGAGTATTTATAGAAGAAATGAGGAGGTGGAAGAGTTTTAGGATTGAAGTGTAATTAATTCTACACTAAATTCAAATCCTAGCCTTGAAAACCGTGCAAGGCATAAGGCAGGAAAGCATCGAATCACAACTCTGTTTCATTTACCATGTTTCTAATTTTTCAAGCTTAGTGGGTAAAAATATTGACTTTAAGGTTCTTTCTTATCTTTGTAATAACTTCACTGACAGTTTGAAATTCATTCTTTCTTTGGTAAAAACTGTTAAGGTGTCTTTAGGTAAATATCTTCGAACTGTGAAATAAGTAGGCCTTCTTTTGATTCATGGAAGCAGTAGGTTGCTCGTTGGTAGCTAGAGAGAATTTAATTAGCCTCTGATGTGGCAATGGAGGCCTTTCAGACTGATAGATTTCATTGTTTTATCTTAAAACACTATTAATTTGCTTTATTATGTGTTTTAGGCCTAATTAGTCTTTGATCTTAGTCTTTGGTCTTCATTCTCTGTTTATCTATGGATTAGGCCTTTGATTTCTAAGCTTTCTGCCTTAATCCCTTTAAAAAATTTGATTTAAACCTTTAAACATGGATACTCTTTGATCTCATGTCTTCAATGCTAATATTCTTCAGATAATGGACTCTGACTGTGTTTTTGTTGTTTTGCAGGCGTTTATAGGGTTTTATAATGTTATCACTACTCATGAGGCACGGATAAATCGTAGGTTGAACCCTACAAATTTTCTTTCTTCATTGATATTGGCCTGAGGGATCATCATCCCTGGCCCTTGATTTCGTTTAAAAAACTGTGGAAAAGCTTTAAAACCTGCAAAAAACAAACAAAATTAAGAAAACCCGATGAAAATAGGTCAGAGTTTGTTTTGGAGGTGAGAATAAATCGTGGTCGTCGATCTAGATCAATCGACGATCAAGATTTCTCGATGAATTTCAATGGGGAGGCAGTCGGATGGATGAGGGTCAGAATAAGTCTGAGCCGTTGATCTAGGTTTATCAATGGCTGAGATCAATTAGGGAGTTTATAATGCGAAGGGGGTAACATTATAATGAAATGGAAGAAAATGTAATAAAAAAAGGGGAAAAACTTTTGGCGGAAGCGAAATGGGGTTAAAATGAAGTTTGGACGTAGGATGAATGAGAGCCATTGATCTAGAATGATCAACAGTCAGGATTCTTTGAACAGGGTGTTTGGGAGTAGAGGAAATATGCGATGGCTTGGTGGGGAAATTGTAGAAGAGCCATTTGATTTTGATAATCAATGGCCAGGATTAAAAACTGAAAATCCAATGCTACGGGGAAGGGCGGTTTGGCAGAAAACCAGAGTGGTTTTCGCATAGCTCTGATGCGGTTTTGAAATTTCTCCCAAAAAACGTGATATCATTCGTTGCTTGACACCCGTCTTTTTAATACCACCCATTTCATGTAATTTTTTGGCATTAACGTTCAGGCGAAAAATTATGCGATATGGAGTTTCATTCGTTGGATGAGGGGTAGTAGATCCAACGGTGCGGATTGCACCCGATGGAGAGCAAGATGCACAGACGGAAAAGCTGGGTAGGGTCAGTGGCGGTTTAGATCCTGACCGTCAGATCATGGGAATAGACGGTCGAGATCTATCGATGGGGGAGAAATGAAAAGGGTGGGGTGTGAAGAGCGAAAGCATTGTGGATCATCCAATCTAAAAATATCAACAGCGGAGATTTGATCACAGGATGGTAATCGACAGGAGGAGAAGGCAAAGTGACAATGTAATGCGCCGATGTGATTGAGTGTAGGTCGTTAGATCTAGGAGAGATCGACGGTTAGGATTTAATCGCATCGAAGAAAAGGAAAGGAGCCAAGACTCCAAGGCTTTTGATTTTGCGATGCGCGATTAAGCGCTAACCATTGGATTGGTTTCAGAGATCAATGGTGGAGATTTAATTAGCGGGCACGATGGTGAAGTGTTTATGATGGAGTGCGATTAAATCTAAGCCGATGGTTCTTGTGGATTCAATGGCCGAGATTTAATCGCAGGATTTCAATCAGCGGGGTCAAAGGAACTAGATAAGAGATTTGCGATTACCGATTTTACGATGGAGTGAGAGCCATCGATCTAAAAACTAGGTCGACGGTGGAGATTTAATCATAAAGGAAAAAGGAAGAACGTCGGGTTCAGATAAGGGAGTGATATGGACCTTTGGATTTGGGCAGAGTAGATCAGATCAACAGCAGAGAAATGATCATGGGATCGCATCGGAGAAAAGGAAAAGAACCAAGAAAAGGGTCAAATGAAAGTTTGCGATGTGATTTTAAACTTGCAATGCGGCAAAGTTTTGCAATGCGATTAAGCACTTAGCGCTTGGTCTTTGCATGGGTTATATGCAGAAAAGGAGCTGGGGTTTAAGGCCTTATGGAAAATTACGGTTTTTAGGCCAAAATGAGGGTTTTTCAGAGGTTTTGGAAGGTTCTAATAGAAGTAAAAATGGGGCTTTAAACCTTATAAATGGATTTTACAAGGTTTTAAAGGGAAATTCGAAGGAATGAGAGGAAAATGAAAAGGTTTATGGATGAAGGGAAGGAGGAAAATAGAGAAGTAACAATGAGGGAAAATGAAGCCTTTTAAACAGTTTTCTCTTGGTAAAACAACATATTTTTTAGGATAAGAGGGAAACAACAGTGAAGATCAACTTTTAAAGGTTAGTTATCTTCATAAAAACTTCAAAGAGGATAGGTTTTCAAAGGGGATTATCTTTTGAAGTTTTGAAGAACAAAATTAGGCACTACTTGGTATAACATAATTTATCAGTGGCTAATAGTGGCTCCACTAGGGGAAGACAACTGGTTCTTTAGGTGTCTAGAACGTCAGGTGCAAATCTCTAGCTTTCATTAAACCAGTGCCTTAATCCATTGGGCAGCAACATTTCTTTTTGATGATCTCTGCAGCAATTTGAAACAATTTAATTTTATCAAAACAACATGTCTACCTACCCATTCCTAATGATACTAACATTTTTTCTTCTTTCAGAGTGCATTTAGACTAGAAAACTCTCTTCAACAACATTTTATTCTTTTGAAAAATAGGAAACTAATCTAATTCTAACATTATTTCTCCATGAATCCAGATTAAGCAGTTGAATTCATAAATTCTCTACCTAACTATTATCTGTCAGGATTAGACTGTCTGACAGATTTTTATTCTCTAAATTCAAAACAGAAATTTAAAAGAAGACAAGCCAGGATTAAACAATCTAACTTGTTGCTGATATATGGCATAAAACAAGCTGCACATAGACTAAAATTTACAGAAAATTTAAAACAAAATTAGAAGGCTTAAGATCTTAAAATTAAAAACATCCTTCACTATCTTTTGAGCTCTGATTTTGAATTTGTTTGAGCTGCCTTTTCTTTCGTTCTGGTTCAATTTGTGAGTATATTAGAACCAAGTCTCTTTCAATATCAAAGGTTTAGGATTTGAGCATGTTTGAAACTTCTTTCTTATAACCTAATCTACCTTACTGAGAAGCCAAGATTGAGTTGTTTGGAAAATCTAATTAACTAACCTATCAGCAGAAAATTGAAAAGCTAATTAGTCATGATTAGGCTGTATGACTAACTAGAAGTGTGTTTTTAGGAGTGGAATTTGAGCTTGCACACTTTTAGACTTTGTTTCTCTTTTTGGTATGGGGTTGTACCTTTCTTGTTTTTCAATCTACCCTCTTTTCTCTTTTCTATCATTTTTGAATTTTTATTTTTCTAACTTTGAATGCAATGTTTAAAAAATCATATTTACAATGGAAAACAAAATTCTTTGAAACTTATGATTCTTGGCAGAAGTAATTCTTGAGCATCCTGCCATTGACAAGACCTCCATACAGATTTTTCCATTCAATTATTTCAAGAAAAATATTATGACCCCTCTCAACATGAATAACATAGGGTCCTTTCCACAATTTATCAAACTTGCCATGTTTTCCCTTCTCTTCCCTTCTTGAATCCCACTTAAGAACAACATTTCCAACTTGGAAATTTTTTTCCTTACTCCTTTTATCAAATAGCTTCTTTATATTTTCTTGGACTAACTATGTTTTTTCATATACTTCTTCTCTAGTCTGCTGCAAATGAATTCTTTGGTTGATTCTTCTCTACATATCATTTTCTTCAATTTGCACTTCTTGAAGGAGTTTCATGACTAGAACTCCTAATGAGGTTGGGAAGACTGCATCCATGCCATAGACCAGCTGATAGGGGGACATATTTATTGACTTATTTGTAGTTAATCTTTCAGCCCATAGGGCATGAACCAGCTTACTGTGCCATGATTTCTGATTCTGATCCAACAGTTTTTTGATGATATTGATGAGGATTTTGTTGGAGGATTCAGCTAATCCATTCCCTTAGGGATAGTAGGCAGTAGAATGGCCCAAGGTAATGTGTTATTTGTGACAAAAATCAACTATTCTTTTAGACTTGAAGGCAAGAGCATTATCTGTTATGATTTTTCTAGGACAACCAAATCTGTATAGGATATTTGTTTCAAGGATCTTGATAATGATAGAGTCAGTAGCATTCCTAGAGGGTATAGCTTCTATCCACTTGGTAAATTAGTCAGTGGAAGTGAGGATCCACTTATGTTGGGCTGAGGAAGATGGGTGAATTTCCCCAATGAAGTCCAAGCCCCATTGTTGAAAAGGTGCCTCAACACTGATAGGATGTAAGGGTAAGGGAAGGAGCTTTCTTTTGCCATAAAAAATTTGACACTTATGGAAAGACATGACTAAATTTTGAGTGTCTAGGAAAAGGGTGGGCCAATAGTGACCAAATCTGAGGATTTTGTTTGCTGTGGTCTTCCAGTAGAGGTTTCCTCCACATTCTCCTTCATGCAGATCATGCATGATTTTTCCTACATCATTCTCAAGTAAACATTTAAGAAAAATTTTAACAACATTTTTCCAATATAATGCCCCATCTAATATTCAATAATTCAAAGAATTATGTTTCAAAAATATAGCTTTAGTTTTAGACAAAGAAGGAGGGGTATTGAGATATAAGAGAACATAAATGATGTCATCATACCAAGGATAATTTAGAAATTTTTCTTCAATGAAAGGAGCAGTGGATTCTTCTATTTATTCCAGCACATCCACCATGTTCATATCTAGTGCTTGGAAGTTTGACTCAGCCATAAGTTTTGCTAATCCCTGACCTTTAATTAGTTTGGTGGTCCTAATTTCTAAGTCATATTCAAGAATAGTAGCAATCCATTTTCCCCTTTTACCATCAGGGTCTTGACTTAGAATATCCTTGACAACAGTATGTGGAACAAAAGCAATTATGTGAGAGTGTAAAATGTAGACTCTAAAGTCCTTTAATGCTTTCACTAATGCTAAAGCTTGCTTCTCCATGATGTTATATTTGAGAGGAGAATATCCTAAGGCCCTAATAAAAAAGGATATTGGTTGTTCTTGCCCCAAATCATTCTTTTGAAGCAATACTATAGCTATTGTATGTTCAGATGCAAAAGAAAAGATATAAAAGTCTTTGTGAAATCTGGACTAATCAAGACTAGTGTTTGAGTGAGAGCCTGTTTAACCAGTTCAAATGATTTTTTAGCTTGTGTAGTCCATTTCACACCTACCTCTTTCTTAAGCATGTTTTTAATGTCTCTTAATAGCTCAACAAGGTTGGGGATAAACCTCCTTAAGAAATTTATCTTCCCAATGAAAGATTGTAATTATTTGAGGCTTCTGGGATGGCTAATTTTCAATATGCCATCAATCCTTTTAGGGTCTACTTTTATTCCCTCTTCTAAAATTATGTGACCAAGAAGTTTACCTTCTTGGAGACCAAAGAGTGTCTTCTTGGGGTTCAAAGATAGGCCAAATTTCCTACATTTCTCAAAAAAATTTCTTAAATGAATCAAGTGTTCTTCATCAGTTTTAGAGAAAATAGTTATGTTATCAAGGTAAATGATAATAAAATAGCCAATATCTTCTGAGAAGGCTATATCCATGGCCCTTTAGAAGGTGGCCCTTGCATTCATCAAACCAAATGGAATTTTGACATACATAAAGGTACCCCAAGGTGTGATAAAAGCAGTTTTGTGTTGATCACCTGGGAGCACTAACACCTGGTTGTAACCCGAGAACCCATCCAATAGTGATATTATTTTTGACCCAACTACCCTTTGAAGTATATGGTCCATCTTGGGCAAGGGGTAGTTGTCTTTTAGAGAGGCTCTATTTAAATTTCTGAAGTCAATGCAGAGCCTGATTTACCCTGTCTTCTTTCTAACAGAAACTAAGTTTGACACCCACTCTGAATATCTAATGGATACTATAATGCTAGCATCATACATTTTTTCAATTTCTTTCTTGACTAAAGGTAATAAAACAAGGTTTATTCTCCTTAGCTTTTGTTTGAAAGGTTTCTGATTTTCCTTGAGAGGAATTTTGTGTTGAATGATGCTAGTGTCATAAGATTTCAGATCTTTGTATTTCCAAGCAAACACATCTCTAAATTCTTTGAAAAACTCTATGTATTGCAATTTTATATGAGTTGGGAGAGTGCTGGATAGTTTGATCATTTTGGGTTCTATTAGGCTACCTATGTTATGTTCTTCTACATATGTTTCCACATGCTCCATTCTTGGGTCTTTTGCTACATCATTAAAGTAAAAAAGGTGTTCTAAAGGTGTGAGACCTCTTGGAATTGTGTCATTCTTGCATTGTAAAATTTCCAAGTCTTTCTAGTCTACGTTGTCAATTAATTCTACTTTAAAAATATTCTCACAGAGATTTATATCAGCAGAATATGTTATTTCTGTTTCTGGGATTTGTTCGTTGCTCAAACATTTTTCTTCATGGCTGGTTTCTAACTCTGGTATGGCAAAATCATTTTCTGATTTTAGGAAGTCATATATGTGTTTGTCAGTGTCAAACACTTGCCATTGATCCTCATTTTTAGGCACTGCAGGCCTTTGTTTTACCTTTACACTAAGCTGTTCATCTATCTGATTTATTTGGAAATTGTTGGCATTGAAGGCAAGTTCATTTGCTAGATGATTTTGTGCTGTTGGAATGAAAATGAGTTCATATTTTTCAAAGGTATTTAATAAACCAAGGGCAGCATTTCGATATTTTCTAAGTCTTGGGTTGTTAGCTGAATATTATCCTTTGAATTGTCTTATGATAAGTTCAGAATCTCTTAGGATTGATATTTTTTGGGCTTCTAATTGTTTAAGCAATTGTAAGACAAGGAGAATGGCTTCATATTCAGCAACATTGTTGGTGCATGGAAAATCTAGTTTATAGGAATAACCTTGAGTTTTATTTTGAATCCATACCCCTATCCCTGCACTTGTTTTATTATAAGACCCATCAAAGTTTATGGTCCAAATTATTTCTACCTCATTTTCATTTTCTTGTTGTTGTTGATTGCCAATGTTTTGTATCTGATTTGACGGAAGTTCTGATTGTTCGGGCAAACTGATTTATTCTTTGTTTTCCTTTTCTTGTTGAGTGATTTCATCTTCATTGTATAAGATAAAGGAATATAATCTTGACTAAATGAAATAGATTAGAGAGTTGTTTGGTTTATCTATATTTCTCACCATGTATTTCATGTGGGATTCCCTGTATAGTCTTCTGCTTTGGTTAAAAATTGGGATGGTGGCATAAGACATGTCCATTTGAAGGCTCCCCTGAAGTTTGGCTCCCCATGATCTTGATAAGAGCATGCCATACTTTGGGGGAATGTCAGCTACTACTATGTCCATAACTAGACTCTTGGCAGGGATATGAGATAAGTTTACACATAAATATTTGATCAAACCCAAGAATTTGACTCTGCTTGAATCAAGGAATACAAATCCTTGTATGATTTAGTAATTTCTAAGCCTAAGCTTTCCATTACTACTTTGGGCATAAGATTATGTGAAGCTCCAGAGTCTAACATGGCATTGTGTAATATCTTATCATGTATGTTCATACTGACATAGAAAGGAGGGACAGCCCCTTCTTGGTATTTTCCTTCAATTTCTGAGCCAAACAACAACTCAGGTTTGTCATCTGTTAAGTTTAATGTATCAGTGTCACCCCCTAAGTTCAAAGCTTTGAAAACTTTGTTTTTGTACACTTCTTGGGTTACTAGTTCAGCTAGAGGTATGGTAATTTTTATCTTTGCAATCTCTCCCTCAAGGCTGAAAGGAACTATTGATTTTGTCATATTTACATATTTTTTCTCAACTGAATTCCTTTCAGCAATTCTGATTTGATAAAATTTGTTTGGAATGCTATTTGGGACAATTTTGTTAGGGCTATTAGCTGAAGTGCTAGGGCTGCTTTGTTCAACATTTGGCTGGCTGCTCTTCTCTTTTAGACCTGGTTTCTTAGCCAAAATGTTGGTTTTCTTTGTTGTTTTCTTAGGTTGATTTTCTGCATTTTTCCTAACAACAGTGCTAGTGTTTTTATCTTCTGAATTATCTATGTTCCTTTTTCTGCTAAGATCATATTGTTTCTACACCTCCATGATTGCATTTTCAAACCCCAATCTATAATCATCAGAATTCTCATAGGTGTTTTCATTTTGATCTGAGGAGAAGAAACCTTGTTCTTCTTTAGTAGGAAAACATCATCCCCACTGTCTGATCCAATCAAGTTTACATGATCTTCTCCCAACCTTTCAGTCTCCTTTTCTTCATCATCTTGATCTACATAGTTTTGTTGGAAGGGAGGCCTAATTTGTTGGTCATTGTCTTTTTGTCTATCCTTATTGGGGTCTCTTCTCAGATTTTGGTTTCTCTTTCTATTTTGGGGGTTGTTCTGATTTTCTCTTGGTTGTGCTTTCTCAAGTATGTTTATCTTTTTCATCATTTCTTCCAACATCCTCTCCATTTTCAAGCTGGATGTGGAGGTTTCATATTCCTCCACAAAGGATACTTTCCTTTCATTCCCCATTCTCGCTCTTTTTTCTATTAGATTTACCTCCACAGAAAGAGCTCCCTTTTGCATGTCTTCCAAGGTTAAGGGTTCTCTTTCTCTCATCTGATTGGCCATCTCAGCATCCAAGCCTTCAGGATATTTGACTAAGGCCATGCCTAGGGGAGGTTTCATGTGAGGTGGAAGAGCATTGTAAACACTGTTAAACTTATTGGAGTAGTCATTAACACTCTCCCGTTGATTTCTTTTAAGTTTTTCATACTCTGCTAATATTTGGAGAGGGTTCATTTTGATTTCCCATTTGTTTATAAATGCTTGATTTCAAGAGGGAAGATCATTGATGCTATTAGGAGTTAAGCCTTTAAACTTACTTCTCCTCCTAAACTTTGAGCAAAGATTCTCATATTTATGGTCTCATCTTCTATTCCCATATAATCAAAAGCATATTCTATCTTATCTACATGTTGTTTAGCTGTGGTAGATTCTTTTCCAGTAAAATGGGGAATTTTGGACTGATATTCGTTTCGCAAGGGAGCCATAGGTTGTGGTAACACTAATGGGGCATACCATGCTGCCATGGTTGGAAATACAAGTGGATTTACAAGGGGTGGATTTACAAGAGGGAAAGTGGGCTGAAATGGAGTGTTTTGAATAGTGGTAGTATGGATTGGAGTGGAAGAAACACTTGGGCCAACAAACTGGTTTTGAGCAGATTTGTTATGGAAAAGGCTAAAGTGATGAAGAAGCTGGGAATCAGGAGGAGTAGAAGGTGAGGCTTCTCTACTAAAGCTCTACTGAAAATCTACAGTTTAAATATCAGCTTGGCTTAAATCACCTTGAGACCTAGTTCTAAAGATGTTATTTTTATGATGTAATTCAAAGTGTGAATCCTCCAAGACAACAAGTTTTTCAGGGACAGACTTTGTTCTTGGGATGTTCCTATCAGTAGTTGGTTTTCTAGGTCTAGAATTTCGCCATAAAATCCTCTCTGGATTGTCTACTATGGTAGGGGGATTTGGATCTGGATGGGATCTAGTGCTAACCCTATGTGAAGCCAAACTGCTTTTCAAAAATGAGAGAGGTTAAAGTTTTTTAGGACTGTTTTGGAAGTATCGCCTCTCACAATGTCTTATCTAGTATGGAACTAGGCTTCTAAACTTCCTCAAGGCTGGTTAACTCAGTCCTAAAGATATTTGGAGACCTAGATGAGTAATAGGCCTACTGGGGCTAGTGGAGTTGCCAGGTGGAAAATTTTTAGCTTTAGTGAAGGTAAAATGTTTTATGGTTCCACCACCATGTTTATTATGAAGCCAATCTGAAATATTTTTGGATTTTGTATATTTCTATGGTTATGAGAGTGTCCTACGTCTGATCTTAACACTTTTCTAAGGTTCTCAAATGAATAGAGTTTACTCTATAGCTTACTAACTGATTTCCTTAGAGATTTGTAGGACTAAGGAGTTTATAATAGTTTGCTAGGCTATCATAGATTCAATAGGTTATTCTTTTTTAAGCTAAAATCATTAGATAGTATCAGTTTTAAGGATATGTAGGTCTTCTAAGGGATTCCTACGTGTGTTTAACTTTAGAAGTTCCCACCGTGATCACCATTATGTTGGGGGTCCTGTGTTTTGATAGATTGGCTAACCAAAAGATAATGCCACATCAGAACCAATCTTCAGAGTTCCAGGATCTAGTCCTCCTATTCTTAGAGAGGGATCTCTCAAATTTTTTAGCAAAGATATGTCTTGTTTTCTTTTAAGTATGGATTTTAGACTATTTATCAAGTGCAAGTGTTTTTTGTTTTGTTTGTTTGGTTGAATTGGTACAACAGAATATGAAAGGTCTAGGAAAGGCAGGTAGAAAGAAGGAGTGTCAGTTTCATTGGGAAATGGAGTCAAAATGAATTTGGTAATAGGCTCATGAGTGGATATGGGATATCAAAGGGAAAATCTAACTTGGCCACAAGATCCTTTAGTTTGTGAATGAGATGGACATTAATGGTTTGAAAAGAGAGTTTGAATTCTCAACAAAGGGAACTTAAAAACATAACTTGAACATAAAGAGGTATTTGATAGACAGGGCTAACCATGAATTCTACAAACCACACTTTAAGAAAATGATTACTTTAAGACAACTTTCAAAATATAATCTAAGATTCAGGAGCACATCCTATTTCCTCAAATATTTTATTTCAAAGGAGTTAGAAAACATAAAATATTCACTGATAATTGAAGTGATAGAAGAGGGAAAACCTAATACATCTATGTTCACAACTATAAATACCCTTAAAACAACTGTTTAAGCAAGGACAAAGGGTATGATCATAACAAACCTCCTTGGCTAACTATAAACAATGGTACTTCAAAGGGAGACTTTAATAACAAATTTCAAGTGGCAGCAGACAAACATGGAAAACCATAAATCATGCTGGAACCAACTATTTGAACTATTTAGAGAAATAAAAAAGCATGAGGACTAAAGAGAGAGATTAAAGACTCTAAAATACCTCAGCAGAAGAAAACATAAAACAGTGAAGGATAAACAGGTCTAAGGCGCTTCTAGGAGTCATTTCTTAGCCTAAAATTTTTATCCTACTGTAGTAAGAAATTATGAACCATAATGAAAATAGGAAAAACAACAGACAGTTCAAAATACATCGCTAATAGCCAATCTCATGGATTGAATGATAGAGCCTTCACAAGAACAAGCATGTCACAACATCCTCAAGCTTCCAAGACTTCAAATTCTTCTTCAAATTCAAACAGACTATGTATTATTTCAGAGAGTTTCAATATTACAACAAGTGACCAACCAAAAACTTCTCATCTTCTTCAGGAGTATCTATAGAAGAAATGAGGAGGTGGAATAGTTTTAGGATTGAAGTGTAATTAATTCTACACTAAATGCAACTCCTAGCCTTGAAAACCATGCAAGGCATAAGGCAGGAAAGCATCGAATCACAACTCTATTTCATTTACTCTATTTTTTATTTTTCAAGCTTATTGGGTAAAAAGATTGACTTTAAGGTTCTTTCTTATCTTTGTAATAATTTCACTGACAGTTTGAAATTCGTTCTTTCTTTGGTATAACTGTTCAGGTGTCTTTAGGCAAATATCTTTGAACTGTGCAATAAGTAGGCCTTCTTTTGATTCATGGAAGCAACAAGTGGCTCTTTGGTAGCTGGAGAGAATTTAATTAGCCTCTGATTTGGCAGTGGAGGCCTCTCAGATTGATATATTTCATTGTTTTATCTTAAAACACTATTAATTTTCTTTATTCTTTGTTTTAGGCCTAATTAGGATTTGATCTTAGTCTTCGGTCTTCATTCTCTGTTTATCTGTGGATTAGGCCTTTGATTTTTGAGCTTTATGCCTTAATCCCTTTAAAAACTCTCATTTAAACCTTTAAACACATATACTCTTTGATCTCCTGTCTTCAATGCTGATATTCTTCAAATAATGGACTCTGACTGTGTTT
Source organism: Pinus albicaulis (assembly GCA_034641835.2). Taxonomy (NCBI): domain Eukaryota; kingdom Viridiplantae; phylum Streptophyta; class Pinopsida; order Pinales; family Pinaceae; genus Pinus; species Pinus albicaulis. Next base: position 451,724 of record JAXQQM020062495.1, read on the forward strand.
TTGTTGTTTTTGCAGGCACGCAGAGGGTTTTATAATGTTATCAATGCTCATGAGGCATGAATAAATCGTAGGTCGAACCTTGTAAATTTTCTTTCTTCATTGATATTTTCCTAAGGGATTTTCATCCCCGGCCCTTGATTTCATTTTAAAAACTGTGGAAAAGCTTTAAAACCTGCAAAAAAAAAAAACAAAATTAAGAAAACCCAGTGAAAATAGGTCAGAGGTTGTTTTGGAGGTGAGAATAAATCATGGTCGTCGATCCAGATCAATCGACGATTGAGATTTCTCGATGAATTTCAATGGGGAGGCAGTCAGATGGATGAGTTTCAGATTAAGTCTGGGCCGTTGATCTAGGTTGATCAACGACTGAGATCAATCAGGGAGTTTATAATGCAGAGGGGGTAAAATTATAATGAAATGGAAGAAAATGTAATAAAAAAAGGGGAAAAACCTTTGGCGGAAGCGAAATGGGGTTAAAATGAAGTTTGGACGCAGGATGAATGAGAGCCGTTGATCTAGAATGATCAACGGTTGGGATTATTTGAACGAGGTGTTTGGGAGCAGAGGAGATAGGCAATGGCTTGTTGGGGAAATTGTAGAAGAGCCGTCTGATTTTGATAATCAATGGCCAGGATTAAAAATTGAAAAGCCAATGCTGCAGGGAAGGGTGGTTTGGCGGAAAACTAGAGTGGTTTTCGCGCAGCTCTAAAATCGTTTTGAAATTTCTACCAAAAAACGTGATATAATTCTTTGCTTGACACCTGTCTTTTTAATACCGCCCATTTCACGTAATTTTTTGGAATTAAAATTCAGGCGCAAAATTACACGATATGGAGTTTCAGCCGTCGGATGAGGGGCAGCATATCCAATGGTGCGGATTTCACGCGATGGAGAGCAAGATGCATGGGTGGAAAAGGTGGGTATGGTCAGTGGTGGTTTAGATCCTGACCGTCGGATCATGGGAATAGACAGTCGAGATCTATCGATGGGGGAGAAATGAAAAGGGCAGGGTGTGAAGAGTGAAAGCATTGTGTATCGTCCGATCTAAAAATATCAACGACAGAGATTTGATCACAGGATCGTAATCGGTGAGATGAGAAGGCAAAGTGAAAATGTAATGCACCAATGCAATTGAGTGCGGGCCGTTAGTTCTACGAGAGATTGATGGTTAGGATTTAATCGCATTGGAGAAAAGGAAAGGGGACAAGACTCCGGGGCTTTTGATTTTGTGATGCGCGATTAAGCACTGACCGTTGGATCAGTTTCAGAGATCAACGGTGGAGATTTAATCGGCGGGCGTGATGTTGAAGGGTTTATGACGGAGTGTTATTAAATCTGAGCCATTGGTTCTTGTGGATTCAATGGTCAAGATTTAATTATAGGATCACAATTGACAGAGGTCAAAGGAACTGGATAAGAGATTTATGATTGCCGATTTTGCGATGGAGCGAGAGCCATCGATTTTAAAACTAGATCGACAGTGGAGATTTAATCATAAAGGAAAAAGGCGGAACGACGCATTCGGAGAAGGGGGCGATATGGACCATTGGATCTAGGTGGAGTAGATCAGATCAATGGCGGAGAAACGATCATGGGATTGCATCAAAGAAAAGGTAAAGAACCAAGAAAAGGGTCAAATGAAATTTTGCAATGCGATTTTAAACTTGTGATGTGACAAAGTTTTGCGATGCGATTAAGCATTTAGTGCTTGGTCTTGGTGCGGGTTATATGCGGAAAAGGAGCTGGGGTTTAAGGCCAAAAGGGGCTTAAGGCCTTATGGAAAATTAATGTTTTTAGGCCAAAATGAGGGTTTTTCAGAGGTTTTGGAAGGTTCCAATAGAAGTAAAAATGGGGTTTTAAACCTTATAAAGGGATTTTATTTAAAGGGAAATTCGAAGGAATGAGAGGCAAATGAAAGTGTTTATGGATGATATGAAGGAGGAAAATGGAGAAGTAAAAATGAGGGAAAATGAGGCCTTTTAAGCATTTTTCTCTTGGTAAAACAACATATTTTTTTGGATAAGAGGGAAACAACAGTGAAGATTAACTTTTAAAGGTTAGTTATCTTCATAAAAACTTCAAAGAAGATAGGTTTTCAAAGGGAATTATCTTTTGAAGTTTTTAAGAACAAAATTAACCACTACTTGGTATAACAGAATTTATCAGTGGCTAAGACAAACCATTAAGCTATTATAGGAAGTTGCAAGAACTTTTAATTTTATAGAAATATCTTTTATGATCATGGACTTGTTCTTTAGAATTTCTCATGAAATTAGTCTTGGGAAGACCAACTGTTGTCACAATGTAATCTCCTTACTGATCACTTGATCAACCTGTAACCTGTGAAAAAAAAACTTGGCAGAAAGAAAACATAAGTGTGTTCAAGAAGAAATGGTCATTTCCTTCATGATTCTTATGCAAAGTTTTCATACCAAATAAAACAGATTAAGAAAAATCAAAGTGTTGAAATTAACTCAATTCATGATATTAGTATCAATCCATTCTTAAAGAAATAACCATGAAAACTAAATTTACTCCTTGTTTTTGTCGGCTAACTTTTGTGCATGGCGAAAATATTGGCATTATAGATTTGTTGTTTCCTACATAGTAGTACATTATAAAAGCATACAACAATATGAAGTTGCCAACTCTAAGAAAGTTAATCAGAATTTAAATAATCCACCAAATTTTCTTTAAATTAATCTCCCAAATGTTCCATTATATGTTTTAAAATCAATGAAATATCAAATATGTGTAAGATTTCCTAGGAAGACTTCAAAGTATCCTTCAAGTGAAGGAGTAAAAAGATCAGCAATGAAAGGCCATTTTGAGAATGACAATAGTGAATGATTCTGAAGAATTTTTTCGGTAATAATCACATTCAAATGAACATTGTCGACGTGTTTCGAACCAACCAGTGTGGTTCATCATCAAGACTAGGTGAGAGATCAGATCCGTACATTGAGTTTAAATAGATGCAGAAATGGCTAAACTAGCCATTAGGATAATGACTAGTTTGACTATGAAATTTAATAATCGCTTGTTCCATTTTAATTAATTTAATTATTTACTTAATTATTAAATAAAATTATAACGGCAAGTTCTATTTAATTGATTTAAAAGTTTAATAAAATATATTTATAAATCTTTATATTTTATTTTATTTAATTTAGTTAATTTATTATTATTATTATTGTTGTTGTTGTTATTGTTGTTGTTGTTGTTGTTATAATTTATTTCTTTATTAATTCCTTATTATTTAATTCTTTATTACCTATTATATTTTAGTATTTCTATTTATTTAACTAAATGTAAATTTGTAATCCTATTATTCTCCTTTCTCTAATAAAAAAATAAAAATAAATAAATAAATAAATAAATTAAAAATATATATATATATATATATATATATATATAATAGAATCTATTTATTTATTATTTTATTTATTTATTTATTTTTTAGACCATTAAGAATATAGGGCAGGGATCCAACACCTGCTTATATTCCAGTCATCATCTCTATTGAGATTTACGAGTATTTTTTCAATTTCTAAGGCCTCTCTTAACTTCCGATGATGCAAATGGTCAATCCTAGCTATGACCTTAGCCTCTTCAATGCATATATGATGGTTAGTCTTTTCCACATGCTCAGCTAAGGCAGAGGTGCGAGATCTTCCATGCTTAATGTCAGCAGCATGTTCACTGATCTTTTGGTTGATAGATCGACCAATTTCACCAATGTAAGGTGTCCCACAAGAACAAAGAATAATATAGACACATTTTCCATCTCTAGGGTTAACTGAATCTTTAACCGATTTAAGAGAGCTACGAATCATGCTAAGGGGCTTGAAATAAGAAGAAACCTTATGCTTCTTAAGGATCCTAGCAATCCTATTAGTGGTTCCTTGAATGAAAGGAAGCCTTACATTGCAAGACCATTGTTTAGGTTCATTTATATTTTTATTTTTAACTAAGGGACCTCTTTCTGCTTTAAGAAAAGCCTTAAGTCCTTGAGACTTACTATAACCATTTTTACAAAAGACATTAAGGAGATGGGTATTTTCTCTCTCAAGGTGAGATTTATCAGAGATTCTCAATGCCCTAGTGGCTAAGGTGCTAAGGACGCCCAATTTTTTAGCAGGAAAATGATGAGAACCAGCATGAAGATATTTCTCAGTATGGGTTTTCTTTTGAAAAACTTGATGGGAGAAAGAACCATCGTCCTTTCTAGAGATAAGAACGTCAAGGAAGGGAAGGCTACCATCCACCTCATAATTCATGGTGAATTTTATGGAGCAAGATTGACTATTAAGATGAACGAGGAAACGATCTAGCTCTTCCTTACCATGAGGCCAAATCACACAAGTATCATCAACAAACCTTTTCCAAAGCTTTGGTTGGTACAAAGCAGAGGAAATAGCCTTGGATTTAAAGACTACCTGTTATAATTTTATTAATAATTAAGTGAATAATTAAATTAATTAAAATGCAACAAGCAATTATTAAATTTCATAGTCAAACTAGCTGTTATCCTAACGGCTAGTTTAGCCATTTTTGCATCTATTTAAACTCACTATCTGGATCTGATCTCTCACCTAGTCCTGATGATGAACCACACTGGTTGGTTCGAAAAGTGTCGACAATTTTCATTTGAATGTGATTATTACTGAAAAAATTCTTCATAATTTTACAATGGTTCACAGAAGCAAGAATTCTATAAATAGTGAATGATTTTCAAAAATGTTGTAGTGTCTGTTTTTAAAATTTTTGCCCTCAAACATGACCCTTTTCCACGAATGAAGTATTTTTGGGAAACATCCAACCTCAAAAGGTCCTTTGATAGCGTGATTTTTTTCCATTATTCTTGCAATCCTGCCGCACTTAAACCTTCTAAATTGGGCATGTAGTCCCAAAATATTCTTCCAATGAGAGCACACATGGCTTGGGGCCCAAAGTGGCCTTCAAGGCAGTTACAAAAGCTCTTAAAATTCGATACTCAGCTTTAAAAAATGGACAAATAAAAATGCTTCAAACTATGTCACGCTGAATTGGCAGCACAACCACTACCATCCACGACTTAGAAGAAAATATTCGGTTAGCCTCCCTTATTTAATTCTTTCTCACTTCTTTACTCTACGTACCAGGTTGACGTCGATCTAAATACAATTAAATGGATCCAAGTGCTTCAAATTTATACGATTATTCATCGAAACTAGTGGATCCAGAAAACATGAATTTTCTCTTTAACGGTTTCTGTTAGGACGCCAGCTAAAGGAGGGAGAAACTTCCACAGGTAATGCTAGAGAAGAAAAAACTTTGGATATTCGAAATCATAAGAAAAACAAATTAAAGAGACCCTCCTTGGAATGGCGGTTCATGTTTTTAAACACAAGCTTGAAACTCCACTTTAAACTTGGCGTGCGAAGCTACAACGACCGGACCTGGACAATGGCATAAATAGTCTAGACAGAGTAGAGAAGCCAACAGAGACTATTTACCAAATCCCTTGTTGTTTTATTCTTCGTACTTTTGGAAGTGGTAGATTTTGCATTGAATGTCTGTTGGGTTGCGCACGAAGATGGGCCTCCACCCAAGCACCCAAAAATGCTTCCATACTATTGACGCTGCATTAGTTGGCTGATTTCCCCCTCCTGGAAAACCTCAGGACAGATATTGAGGCGGTATTCCCCACTGTGATACCTACACTGTAACATAGCGTTAATCACTAGAGTGCAGGGTGATATTGGGATTGCGATATATCACAAGTTTTTCTTCAACCTTCTCCATCGACTATTGCAGAATGCATAACAACCAACTGCTCATATTCATGTTTGAATTTCCATCATAATCATCAAATCGCTCCAAATAAGGCTCAATAATTGAATCTCATAACTGGATTACACATTTGGATAATGGATGAATAATTAAATATATAAAATTAGCACAAAATCGAACTCATAGTCTCTAAATAAATGTAATTCCGTCAATTTCTGACACAACATTTAACAAGAATAGCATTTTCCACATCAAATGAGTGAGATCCCACATCTGTAGTGATAGATTTTTGACCAATTTTTGCTAGGTTCATCTATCAAAATAAATCGATAATGATGGATTCATCTCTCGTTATTTGAACAGATGCTGGAAAAAACTATGGTGGCTTTCTCGTTTAAATAGTTAATATTGGTTGAAGGAGGTTAATGTGAAGAATATTCATGATGCAAACTTTGGGTGGGGAAGAACCATATTCATGGGACCTGGAGGTATTGATTATGAAGCACTGGCTTTCATTTTTCCCAGTTCTGCTAATGATAGATGTTTTTCAGTTGCATTGGGATTGCAACTAGATCATATGGTTTGTTTTGCCAAAATGTTGTATGAAATATAGATTTGACTTCTGTATAGGATTCAAGAACTAGAAATCGAAAAACTAGATTACATTATTTGTTTGGAACTTTAATTATATTGAAGTAAAACAATTTTTCCTTTTGTGAAAATTGAATATGGTAAAAAATAAGATAAAAAAAATAGAGAATTTCACTCAGGATCGAAATAAAAGATGACGCGAACTTGTTATTAGAATCTTGATGTTGAAGTTGGAATCCGTTTAACCTACAACTTCTCTATGATGTTAATGCGGATTGCCCCGGAATGATGCTTTAATATTTTGTTTGTACTCAGACTACAGAACTTGGCAAGTTATTTTTCCCATACAGTATATATGCATGAACAATCTATAGAATTTTATGTTGTTGTATCTGACTTTCTTCTCCGCTTGAATTTTGATTTATTATATAATTGCTCATGAATCTGCTCAATTTTAACTTTGTTGTCAGTTTTAATTTTCCATTAGAATCTAGTGCTCAGTGTAGTAAAATTTATTTTCTTGACCCTTTTGTATATATTTCACTCTCGTAATCTAACTCCAGCTCCTTGAATCTTTCAAAGAATAATTATTTTGACTTGTTTTCTGGGTGACACGACTCCAGATTTTTTACCCTAACCTTAACCTAACCTTAACCTTAACCTTAACCTAACCCTAACCATAACCAAACCCTTAACTGTAAACTTAACCTAACCCTTAACATTAACCTTGACCTTAACCTTTACTTAACCTTAACCATAACCTTCCCATAACTATAACTATAACCTAACCCTAACCTTGACCAAACCCTTAACCTTAACCTTAACCTTAACTTAACCTTAACCTAACAGTAACCTTAACCTAACGTTAACCTTAACCTTAACCTTATCTTAACCTTAACCTAACCTTAACCTTGACTTTACCCTTAATGTAACATTAACCTTAACCTTAACCTTACCCTTAACCTTAACCCTAACCTTAACCTTAAACTTAACCTTAACCTTAACGTTAACCAAACTGTTAACATTAACCATAACTTTACCTTAACCTTAACCTTAACCTTAACCTAACCTTAACCTTTACCTTAACTATAACCTAACCCTAACCTTAACCTAACCTTACCCATAAATTTAACCTTAAGGTTAAGGTTAGGGTTAAGCTTAAGCTTAAGTTGAAGGTTAAGGTTAATTTAAGGTTAAGATAAGGATAAGGTTAACATGAAGGCTAAGTTTTGGTTAAGGTTATGGTTAAGGGTAATGGTAGGGTTAGGGTTAAGGTTAGGGTAAGGTTAATATTAGGCTAAGGGTAAGGTTAAGGGTAAGGTTAAGGTTAAGGTTAAGGTTACAGGTTTAGTCAGGTTAATTTTAAGGTTAAGGTTAATGTTAAGGGTAAGGTCAAGGTCAAGCTTAAGGTTACGTTAAGTGTAAAGTCAAGGTTAAGGTTATGTTAAGGGTTTGGTCAAGGTTAAGGGTAGGTTAAGGTTAGTGTTAGGTTATAGTTCAGGTCAACGTTAAGTTTAAGGTTAAGGTTAAGGTTAAATTTAAGGTTAAGGTCAATGTTAAGGTTAATTTTAAGGGTTTGGTCAAGCTGAGGATTAGGTTATAGTTAAGGCCAAGTTTAAGGTTAGGTTATAGTTAAGGTTAAGGTTAAGGTTAAGGTTATGGGGAGATAAAGGCTAAGGTTAAGGTTACGGGTTTAGTCAGGTTAAGGTTAAGGTTAAGGTTAGGTTAACGGTAAAGTGAAGGTTAAGGTTAAGGTTAAGGGTAAAGTTAAGGTTAAGGTGAAGGTTAAGGGTACGGTTAGGTTAAGGGTAAGGTTAAGGTTAAGGTTAGGTTAAGGGTAAAGTTAAGGTTAAGGGTGAAGTTAAGGTTAAGGTTACGCGTAACTTCAAGGTTAAGGTCAAGTTATGTTAAGTTAAGGTTAAGGTTACGGTTATAGTTAGCGTAAGGTTAGGGTTAGGTTATAGTTAAAGTTAAGGTTAAGGGTAAGGGTAAAGTTAAGGTTAACGTTAGAGTTAAATTATAGTTAAGGTTAAGTTTAGATTAAGTGTAAAGTCATGGTTAACCTTAACCTTAACCTTCCATAACCTTAACCTTAACCTTAACCTTAACCATAACCTAACCTTGACCTTGACCTTAACTGTAACCTAACCCTAACCTTGACCAAACCCTTAACCTTAACCTTAATCTTAACCTTAACCTTAACCTAACTCTAACCTTACCCTAACCTTAACCTTCACCATAACCTTGACTTTATCCTTAACCTAACCTTAACCTTAACCTAACCTTAACCATAACCTTAACCTTAACCTAACCTTAACCTTAACCTAAGCTTAAACCTAACCTTGACCAAACCGTTAACCTTAACCTTAACCTTATCTTTACCCTTAACCTAAACTTAACCTTAACTTTACCCTTAACCATAACCAAACACTTAACCTTAACCTTAACCTTAACCCTAACCTTAACCTTAACCTGACTAAACTGGTAACCTTAACCTTAACCTTAACCTTAACCTAATCTTAACCTCTACCTTAACTATAACCTTACCATAACCTTAGCCTTAACTTTATCCTTAACGTAACCTTAACCTTGACTTTATCTAACCAACGTTAAGGTTAGGTTAAGTTTAAGTTTAAGGTTACGGGTTTACTCTGGTTACGGTTAAGGTTAAAGTTAGGTTAAGGTTAAGTTTAAGGGTTTTGGAAGTTTAATGTTAAGGTTAAGGGCAAGATAAGGTTAAGGTTAAGGTTAAGGTTAGGTTAAGGTCAAAGTCAAGGTTAAGGTTATGGTTAAGGTCAAGGTTAAGGGTAAAGTTAAGGTCAAGGTTAGGGTTAGGTTATAGTTAAGGTTAAGTTTAGGTTTAGGGTAAATTCAAGGTTAAGGTTAAGGTGAAGCTTAAGGGTAATGTTAACGTTAAGGGTTACGCCTTGACTTTACCCTTAACTTAACCTTAATGTTCACTATAACCTAACCCTAACCTTGACCAAACCCATAAACTAACCTTAACCTTAAACTTAACCTTTACCTAACCTTAACCTTAACCTTAACCTTGACCTTAAGGGTAGGGTTTGGTCAATTTTAGGGTTAGGTTATAGTTATAGTTAAGGTTAAGGTCAAGGTTAGGTTAAGGTTAAGTTAATGTTAATGTTAATGGTTTGGTTAAGGTTAAGATTAAGGTTAAGGATGAAGTTAAGATTAAGGTTAGGTTAAGGTAAAGTCAAGGTTAAGGTTAAGGTTAAGGTTAAGGTTAAGGGGGTAAGGTTAAGGTGAAGGTTAAGTTAAGGGTAAAGTTAATGTTAAGGTGAAGGTTAAGGTTATGGTGAAGGTTAAGGGTAAAGACAAGGTTATGGTTAAGGTTACGCTAAGGGTAAAGTCAAGGCTAAGGTTAGGATAAGGTTAATTTTAAGGTTATGGTTAAGGTAAGGTTAAGATAAGGTTAAGGGTAAGGTTAAGGTTAAGGTTAGGTTGAGGTTATGGTTAAGGTAATGATAAGTTTAAATTTAAGGTTAAGGTTAGGTTAAGGTTCAGATAATTTTAAGGGTAAGGTTAAGGTTAAGGTCAATGTTAAGGTGAAGGTGAAGGTGAAGGTGAAGATTAAGGTTAAGGTTAAGGTTAAGAGTAAGGTCAAGGGTAAGGTGAAGGTTAAGTTTAAGGTTACGGTTATGGGAAGGTTAAGGTTAAGGTTATGGTTAGGTGAAGGTTAAGGTTATGGTTAAGGTTAAGGTTAAGGTTAGGGGAAGGTTAATGTTAAGTTTAAGGTTAATTTAAGGCTAAGGTTAAGGTTTTTTCAAGGTTAGGGTTAGCTTATGGTTAAGATTAATGTTAGGTTAAGGGAAAATTGAAGGTTAAGGTTATCATTATGGAAAGATTAAGGTTAAGGTTAAGGGGTTAAAGTTAGGTTAAGGGTAAAGTCAAACTAAAGGTTAAGGTGAAGGTTAAGGTTAAGGTTAAGGTTATGGATATGGGAAGGTTAAGGTTAATGTTAAGTTTAAGGTTAGGTTAAGGTTAAGGTTAAAGGATTGGTCAAGGTTAAGGTTAAGGTTAAAGTTAGGTTAAGGTTAATATTAGGTTAAGGTTAAGGTTAAGGTTAAAGTTAGGGATAAGGTTTAGGTTAGGCTAGGGCTAAATTTAAGGTTAGGTTAAGGTTAGGGTTAGGTTAAGGTTAATATTAGGTTAAGGTTAAGGTTAATGGTTTGGTCAAGGTTAGGGTTAGATTAAGGTTAATGTTAAGGGTTTGATCAAGGTTAGGGTTAGGCTATAGTTAAGGTCAAGGTTAAGGTTAAGGGTAAGGTTATAGTTAGGTTAAGGTTAAGGTTAATGTTAGGTTAAGTTTAAGATAAGGTTAAGGTTAAGGTTTGGTCAAGGTTAGGGTTAGGTTATAGTTAAGGTTAGGTTAAGTTAAGGGTAAGGTCAAGGTTAAGGGTAAGGTTAAGGTTAGGTTAAGGTTAATATTAGGTTAAGGGAAGGTTAAGGTTAAGGTTAAGGGTAAGGTTAAGATTAGGTTACCGTTAAGGTTAGGGTTAGGGATAAGGTTATGGTTAAGCTAAGGTTAAGGTTAGGTTGAGGTTAAGGATAAAGTTAAGGTTAAGGTTGACGTTACCATAATCTTAACCTTAACCTTAACCTTAACCTTCCCATAATCTTAACCTTAACCTTAAGGTTATGGTTAGGATAAGGTTAAGGTTAATGTTAAGGTTAAGGTTAATGTTAACGTTACTATACTATTACCATAATGTTAACGTTAAGGTTAAGGTTAAGGTTAAAAAAAACTTACCCTGATCTTAACCTTAATCTTAACCTTAACCGTAACATTTACATTGACCTTAACCTTAACTTTAACTTTACCCTTAACCTAACCTTAACCTTAAATATAGTCTAACCTTAACATTGACCTTGACCTTAGCCTTAGCCTTAACCTTGAATTTACCTTAACCTAACATTAATCTTAACCTGACTAAACCTTAACCTTACCCTTAACCTTAACCTGAACCTTTACCCATCAGGTTAGGTTAAGGATAAATTCAAGGTTAAGGTTATGGGAAGGTTAACATTAAGGTTAAAGTTAAGGTTAAGCCTTAACCTTAACCTTAACCTTAATCTTAACATTAACCTGACTTAACCCAAACCTTAACCTTAACCTTAAATTTTGCCGTAACCTAATATTAACCTTAACCTTGACTTTAAGGTTAAGGTTAACCTTAGGTTAAGGTTAAGGTTAAGGTTACATTAAGGTTGACTTCATGGTTAAGGTTATGGTTAAGGTTACGTGTTTAGTAAGGTTAAAGTTAAGGTTAATGTTAGGTTAAGGTTAAACTTAACCTTAAACTTAACCTTGACTTTACCCTTAACCTTATCTTAACCTTAACCTAACATTAAACCTAAACTAACCTTAACCTTGACCTTGACCTTAACCATAACCTTAACTGTAACATTAACCTAAACCTTGACATTAACATTAAACTTAACCCTAACCCTAACCTAACCAGAACCTTAATCTTAACCTTAACTTAACCTTATCTTGTCCTTGACCTTAACTTTAACCTAAACCCCTAACCTAACCTAACCTTAACCTTAATCTTCCCATAACAATAACCTTAACCTTAGACTTCCCATAACCATAACCATAACCTTTAACCTTAACCAAACCCTTAAACTTAACTATAACCTTACCTTAACTGCAACCTTAACCTTCACTATAACCTAACCTTGTAGTGAAGGTTAAGGTTGAAGTTAGGTTAAGGTAAGGTTAAGGCTAGGTTAACGTTATGATTAAGGTTAGATAAAGGTTAATGTTAAGGGTAGGTTATAGTGAAGGTTAAGGGTAAGGTTAATGTTAAGACCCGTAACCTTAACCTTCACCCTTAACCTTAACTTGACTAAACCTATAACCTTAACCTTAACTGTAACCTTAACCTTGACCTTAAATATAACCTAACCTAACCTTAACACTAACCTTGACCTTAACATTAACCTAACCCTAACCTTAACCTTGACCCTAACCTTAACCTTAAACTTGACCTTAACCTTAACCATAACTTTACCTTAACCTTGACTTTAACCTTAACCTTAACTTTATTCTAACCTTAGCCTTAACCTGACTAACCTTAACCTAACTAAACCCTTATGGTTAGGGTAAAGTTAAAGTTAAGATTAAGGTTAGGTTAACAGTAAAGTAAGCTTAAGGGTAAGGTTAGGTTGAGGGTAATCTTAACCTTAACCTGTCTTAACCCTTAAACTTAACCTTAACCTTCCCATTACCATAACCTTAACCTAACCTTATCCTTACCCTTAACCTTCACCTTGGCCTTAACCTTAACCTTAACCTTACCTTAACCTTCACCTTAACTATAACCTAACCTTAACCTTAACCTTAACCTAAACCTTAACCTTATCTTAAACTTAATTATAACCTAACCCTAACCTTGACCAACCCTTAACTTTAACCTTAACTTTACCCTTAACCTAACCTTAACCTTAACCTTAACCTAACCTTAACCTTACCATAGGCTTAACCTTAACCCTTAGCCTTGAATTTAACCTTAACCTTCCCCTAAAATTAACCCTAACATTAACCTTAACCTTAACCTTAACCTTCCCCTAACCTTAACCTTAACCTTAACTTTAACCTTAACCCTTAACCTTAAGGTTAAGGTTTGGTCAAGGTTAGGGTTAGGCTATACTTAAGGTTAAGGTTAGGGTTAAGGTTAAGGTTAAGGTTGGGGTTAAGGTTATAAGGTTAAGGTTAAGGTTAACCTAAGGTTAGGGTTAGGTTAAGTTTAAGGTTAAGGTTAGGGTTAGGTTATAGTTAAGGACAAGTTTAATGGTATGGTTAAGGTAAGGTTAAGATAAGGTTAAGGTTAAGGGTAAGGTTAAGGTTAAGGTTATGGCTAAGGTAAGGTTAAGGGAAAATTTAAGGTTAGGCTATAGTTAAGGTTAAATTTAAGGTTAAAGTTAAGGGTTTGGTCAAGCTTAGGGTTAGGTTATATTTAAGGTTACAGTTAAGGTTAAGGTTCAGGGTTTGGTAAATTTTAGGGTTAGGTTATAGTTAAGGTTAGGTAAAGTTTAAGTTAAGAGTAAAGTTAAGGTTAAGGTGAAGGTGAAGGTTAAGGGGTTGTGGTAAATTCAACGACAAGGTTAGGGTTAGGTTAAGTTAAATTAAAAGTTAAGGTTATGGTTAGGTTAAGGTTAAGATAAGGTTAAGGTTAAGGGTAAGGGTAAGTTTAAGGTTAAGGCTAGGGTAAATTTGAAGTTAAGGTTAAGTCAAGGTTAGGTTAAGGGTAAGGTTAAGGTTAAGGTAAAGGTTAAGGTTCAGGTTAAGGGTAAGGTTAAGTTTAGGTTAAGGTTAAGGTTAAGGTTAAGGTTAAGGTAAAGGTTAAGGTTCAGGTTAAGGGTAAGGTTAAGTTTAGGTTAAGGTTAAGGTTAAGGTTATGTTAAGGTTAAGATAAGGTTAAGGTAAATGTTAAGGTTAGGTTAAGGCCTAGGTTAAGGTTAGGGTTAAGGTTAAGGTTAAGGGTTTGGTCAAGGTTAACCTAAAATCAATGTTCGGGTTAGGTTATGGGTAACATTAAGGTTAGGTTAGGGTAAAGTCAAGGTTAAGCTTAAGCTTAAGGTCAAGGGGAAGGTTAAAGTTAAGGTTAGGTTAAGTTAAGGTTAAGGTTAAGGTTATTGTTAAGGTTAAAGTTAAGGAAAAAGTTAAGCTTAAGGTGAAGGTTAAAGGTAAAGTTAAAGTTAAGGTTAAGGTTAGGGTTAGGTTATAGTTAAGGTGAGGGTTAAGTTTAAGGTTAAGGTTAAGGGTAAAGTTAAGGTCAAGGTTAGGGTTAAGTTATAGTTAAAGTTAAGGTATTAATGGTAAAATCAAGGTTAAAGTTAAGGTAAAGGTTACAGGTTTAGAAAGGTTAAGGTTAGGTTAAGGTTAAGGGTGAAGGTTAAGGGTAATTTTTAGATTAATAAAAGTATCCTTAACCTTCACCCTTAACCTTAACCTTAACCTTAATCTTCACCATAACCTAACCTTAACCTTGACCTTAACTTAACCTTAACCTTAACTTTAGTCTTAACCTTACCCTTAACGTTAACCTTGACCTTAACCTTGACTTTACCCTTAACCTAATCTTAACCTTGACCATGAACTTACCCTTAATGTAACCTTAACCTTGACCTTATCCTTAAACTTAACTTTCCCATAACCATAACCTTAACCTTAACCTTCCCATAACCATAACCTTTAACCTTAAGCAAACCCTTAACCTTAACTATAACCTAACCTTAATAGCAACCTTAACCTTAACCTTCACTATAACCTAACCTTATAGTGAAGGTTAAGATTGAAGTTAGGTTAAGGTAAGGTGAAGGCTAGGTTAACGTTACAGTTAAGGTTAGGTAAAGGTTAATGTTAAGGGTAGGTTATAGTGAAGGTTAAGGGTAAGGTTAATGTTAAGACCCTTAACCTTAACCTTCACCTTTAACCTTAACCTGATTAAATCGTAACCGTAACCTTAACCTTGACCTTAACTACAACCTAACCTAACCTTAACCCTAACCTTTACCTTAACGTTAACCTAACCCTAACCCTAACCTTAACCTTAACCCTAATCTTAACCTTAAACTTGACCTTAACCTTAATCTTAACTTTACCTTAACCTTGACTTTACCCTTAACCTAACCTTAACCTTAACCTTAACCTTAACTTTATCCTAACCTTAACCTTAACCTGACTAACCTTAACCTAACTAAACACTTACAGTTAGGGTAAAGTTAAAGTTAATGTTAAGGTTAGGTTAATGGTAAAGTTAGGTTAAGGGTAAGGTTAGGTTAAGGGTAATATTAACCTTAACCTTCCCATAACCATAACCTTAACCTACCCTTAAACTTACCCTTAACCTTGACCTTGACCTTAACCTTAACCTTACCTTAACCTTAACCTTAAATATAACCTAACCCAAACCTTCACCTTAACCTTAACCTTAACCTAACCTTAACCTTATCTTAAACTTAACTGTAACCTAACCCTAACCTTGACCAAAACTTAACCGTAACCTTAACTTTACCCTTACCCTAACCTTAACCTTAAACTTGACCTTACCCTTAACCTTACCATAGGCTTAACATTAACACTTAACCTTGACTTTAACCTTAACATTTCCCTAACCTTAACCTTAACCTTGACCTTAACTTTCCCCTAACCTTAACCCTAACCTTACCTTTAATCTTAACCCTTAACCTTAAGGTTAAGGTTTGGTCAAGGTTAGGGTTAGGTTATACTTAAAGTTAAGGTTAGGGTTAAGGTTATGGGAAGGTTAACATTAAGGTTAATGTTATGGTCAGGCTAAGGTTAAGGTTAGGGTTAGGTTATAGTTAAGGCCAATTTTAAGGGTATGGTTAAGGTAAGGTTAAGATAAGGGTAAGGGTAAGGTTAAGGAAAAGGTTAGGTTAAGGTTATGGTTAAGGTAAGGTTAAGGGAAAATTTAAGGTTAGGTTATAGTTAAGGTTAAGGTTAAGGTTAAAGTTAAGGGTTTGGTCAAGGTTAGGGTTTGGTTATAGTTAAGGTTACGGTTAAGGTTAAGGTTCAAGGTTTGGTCAAGTTTAGGGTTAGGTTATAGTAAAGGTTAGGTTAAGGTTAAGTTAAGGGTAAAATTAAGGCTAATGTGAAGGTTAAGGGGTTAAGGTAAATTGAAGGTCAAGGTTAGGGTTAGTTTAAGGTAAAGTAAAGGTTAAGGTTAGGGTTAGGTTAAGGTTAAGATAAGGTTAAGGGTAAGGGTAAGGTTAAGGTTAAGGCTAGGGTAAATTTAAAGTTAACGTTAAGTCAAGGTTAGGTTAAGGTTAAGGTAAAGGTTAGGGTTAGGTTAAGCGTAATTTAATGCTTAGGTTAAGGTTGGGTTAAGGTTAAGATAAGGTTAAGGTTAAGGTTAAGGTTAACGGTGAAGGTTAAGGATACCAGTCTTCACCCAAAAATTACCCTTAACCTTCACCCTTAACCTCAACCTTAACCTTCACCATAACCTAACCTTAACCTTGACCTTAACTATAACCTAACCTTAACCTTAACCTTAACTTTAGTCTTAACCCTACCCTTAACGTTCGCCTTAACCTTAACCTTTACTTTACCCTTAATCTAATCTTAACATTAAACTTTACTTTACTGTTAACGTAACCTTAACCTTGACCTTATCCTTAACCTTAACCTTAACTTTACCCTTAACGTTACCCTCAACCCTTCACCTAACCATAACCATAACCTTAACCTAACCTTAACCTTACCCTTAACCAAATCTTAACCTTAACCTTGACCTTAACCTTAACCTAAACTTAACCTTAACCTTAACATTACCCTTAGGTTAACCCAACCTTAACCTAAGGATAGGGTCAAGCTTAAGGTTACGGTTAAGGTACGGGTGAGGTTAACCTTAACCTAATCTTAACCTTAACCTAACTAAACCCATAACCTTAACCTTACCCTTACCATAACCTTAACCTTAAGATTAATATTAAAGTTAAGGTTAAGGTGAAGGTTAAGGGTAAGGGTAATGTTTAGGTTAGGTTAAGCTTAAAGTCAAGGTAAAGGTTAAGGTTAAGGTTAGGGGAAGGTTAAGGTTAAGGTTAATGTTAGGGGAAGGTTAAGTTTAAAGTCAAGGTTAAGGGTAAATTTAAGGTTAAGGTTATGTTAAGGTTAAGGTTAAGGGTTATGTTAAGGTTAAGGTTAAGGGTTATGTCAAGGTTAGGATTAAGTTAATGTTAAGGTTAAGGTTAGTTTAAGGTTAAAGGTTAAGGTTAAGTTTAAGGTTAAGGATAAGGTTAAGGTAAGGTTAAGTTAAGGGTAAATTTAAGGTTAAGGTTAAGGGTAAGATATGGTTAAGGGTTAAGGTTAACCTTAACCATACCTTAACCTTAATTTTACCCTTAACCTAACCTTAACCTTAACCTAACTTTCACCTTAACCTTGACTTTAACCTTAACCTTAACCTTCCCATAATGATAACCTTAACCTTGACTTTACCCTTAACCTAACCTTAAGGGTTTGGTCAAGGTTATGGTTAAGGTTAAGGTTACGAGTTTGGACAGGTTAAGGTTATAGTTAAGGTCAAGGTTAAGGTTAAGGTTAGCTTAAGGTTAAAATTACCCTTACCTGAACCTTACCCTTCACCTTGACCTTGACCTTAACCTTACCCTTAACCTTATCTTAACCTTAATCTAACCTTAACCTTAACTTTACCCTTAACCTTACCTTAACCATAACCTTAACCTAACCTTAACCTTAACCTTAACCTTTACCTTATGCTTTACCTTATCTTAACCTTACCTTAACCATAACCTTAAACTTGATCTTAACTATAACCTAACCCTAACTTTGGGAAAAACGTTAACCTTAACCTTGACCTTAACTTTACCCTGAACCTTAACCTTAACCTTAACTGTAACCTAAACCTAACCTTAACCTTAACCTTAACCTTCATATAACCATAACCTTAACCTTAACCTTAACCTGACTAAACCCTTAACCTTAACCTTAACCTTAACATTAAGTTTAACCTTAACCTTCCCTTAACCTTAACCCTAACCTACACCTTAACATGAACCTGAACCTAACCTTAACCATAACCTTAACCTTAACTTTACCCTTAACCTAACCTTAAACTTACCCTAACCATACTAAACCTATAACCTTAACCTTAATTTTACCCTTAACCTTAACTTTACCCTTAACCTAACATAACCTTACCGTTAACCTTAACCTGACTAAACCCACAACCTTATCCTTAACCTTAAACTTACCTTGACCTTAAATATAACCTAACCCTAACCTTGACCAAAACCTTCACCTTAACATTAACCTTAACCTTTACCCTAACCTTACCCTAACCTTAACTTAACCTTAACCTTAACTTTACCTTAACCTTGAATTTACCCTTAACCTAACCATAACCTTAACCTTATTTTAACCTTAACCTTAACCTAACCTTAACCTTAACTTTACCCCTAAACTTAACCTTAACCTTAGCCTAACCATAACCTTAACCTTAACCTAACCCTAACCTTAAATTTATCCTTAACCTAACCTTATCTGAACCTTAACCTAACCTTAACCTAACCCTAACCTTGACTAAACTCGTAACCTTTAACCTAACCTTAGCCTTGACCAAACCCTTAACATTAACCTTAATCTTAATCTTACCCTTAACCTTAAACTTAACCTTGACCTTAACTATAACCTAACCATAACCTTAGGTTAACGTCAAGCTTAGGTTAAGGGTAAAGTTAAGGTTAAGGTTAATATTAAAGCTAAGATTAAGGTTAAGGTTAGGTTATAGTGAAGGTTATGGGGAGGTTAAGGTTAAGGTTAAGGTTAAGTTAAGGCCAAGGTGAAGGTTTGGTCAAGGTTAGGGTTAGGTTAGAGTTAAGGTCAAGGTTAAGGTTAAGGTTATGAGTTTAGTCAGGCTAAGGTTAAGGTTAAAGTTAAGTTTAGGTTAAGGGTAAAGTCAAGGTTAAGGTTATGGTTATGGGAAGGTTAAGGTTAAGGTGAAGGGGTTAAGGTTAGGTTAAGGTAAATTCAAGGTTAAGGTTAGGTTACGGTTAAGGTTATGGTTATGGGAAGGTTAATGTTAAGGTTTAGGTTATAGTTAAGTTCAAGGTTAAGATTAAGGTAAAGGTTAAGGTTAGGTAAAGGTTAATGTTAAGAGTAGGTTATAGTGAAGGTTATATTAAGACTTGTAAACTTAAACCTTAACCTTAACCTAACATTAAACTTAACCTTATATTAACCTTAACCTTAACCCTAACCTAACTATATCATTAACTTAACCTACTTAACCTTAACCTTAAACTTAACCTTAACCTTAGGTTAATGTTAAGGGTAAGGTTAGGGTAAAGGTTCAGGATAAGGTTAAGGTTAAGGGTTTGGTCAAAGATAGGGTTAAATTATAGTTAAGGTTAGGTTAAGGTTAAGGTTAATATTAGGTTATGGTTAAGGTTAGGTTAAGGTTAAGGGTGAAGATAAGGTTATGGTTAAGGTTAAGGTTAGGGTTAGGTTATAGTTAAGGTTATGGTTAAGGTTAAGGTTAAGGTTACGTTAAGGGAAAAATTAAGTCTATGTATAAGGTTTGCTTAGGTTAAGGTTAAGGTGAAGGATAAGGGTAAGGATAAGGTTAAGGTTAAGGTTAGGTTAAGGTTAATTCTAAGGTTAAGGATTTGGGAAGGTTAATGTTATGGGTTATTTTATAGTTAAGGTTAAGGGTAAGGTTAGGGTTAAGGTTAGGGTAAGGTTAAGATGGGGTTAAGGTTAGGGTAAGGTTAAGGTTAACCAAACATTATCTTAACATTAACCTTAACCTGACTAAACCTATAACTTGAACCTTAACCTAACCTTAACCTTGACTTTACCCTTAACCTAACCTTAACCTTAACCTTAACCTTAACCTTAAATTTATCATTAACAAAACCTTAACCTTAACCTTACCCTTAATATTAACCTTAAACTTTACCCTAACCTTAACCTTAAGTGTAACCGTAACCTTTACCATTAACATAACCATAACCATTACCCTTAACATAACCTTAACTTTAACCTTACCCTTAATCTTAACCTTAACCTTTACCCTAACCTTACCCTACCCTTAACCTTTACCCTAACCTTAACCTTAACCTTAACTGTAACCTTAAAGTTAAAGTTAAGTTTATGGGTTAATGTTAAGGGTTTGGAAAAGTTTAGCGTTAGGTTATAGTTAAGGTCAAGGTCAAGGCCAAGTTAAGGTTAAGGTTATGGTTAAGGTTAAAGTTAAGGTGAAGGGTTTGGTCAAGGTTAGGGTTAGGTTAAGGTTAATGTTATGGTTAGGTTAAGGTAAGGTTATGTTAAGGTTAAGGGTTATGGGTTTAGTCAGGTTAAGCGTAAGCTTAAGGTCAACCTTAAGGTCAAGGTTAAGGGTAAGGTTAAGTTTAAGGTTAAGGTCAATGTCAAGGTTGAGGTTAAGGTTAGGGTTAGGTTAAGGGTAAGGTTATACTTAAGGTTAATATTAGGTTAAGCTAAGGTCAAGGTTAAGGTTAGGTTAAGGGTAAAGTTAAGGTTATGGTTATGGTTAAGGTTAAGGTAACGTTAGGGTTAGGATAAGGTTAAGGCTAGGTAACGGCTAAGGTTAAGTTTAAGGTTAAGGTTAGGTAAGGGTAAGGTTAAGGTTAAGGTTATGGTTATGGTTAAGGTTAGGTTAAGGGTAAAGTTAAGGTTAAGGTTAGGTTAAGGTTAAGGTTAAGGTTATGGGTTTAGTCAGGTTAAGGTTAAGGTTAAGGTTAAGGGGGTAAGGTTAAGGTTAACGTTAAGGGTAAGGTCAAGGTTAAGGTTAAGATTATGAGGTTATGGTTAAGATTAAGGTTAAGGTTAAGGGTTTGGTTAAGATTAGGGTTAGGTTATAGTTAAGGTCAAGGTTAATTTTAAGGCTAAGGGTAAGGTTAAGGTGAAGGTTAAGGTTAAGGCCAAGATTGAGGTAAATATTAGGTTAAGGGTAAGGTTAAGGTTAGGTTAAGGTTAAGTTTAAGTTAAGGTTAAGGTTAAAGGTTTGGTAAGGATAAGGCTAAGGTTAAGGTTAACTTAAGATTAAGGTTAGGTTAAGGTTAAGGTTACGTTAAGGTTAGGTTAAGGTTAAGGTTAAGGGTTTAGTTAAAGTTAAGGTTAGTTTAAGGTTAAGGTTAATGATAATGGTGTCATCAAGGTTAGGGTTAGGTTATAGTTAAGGTCAAGATTAAGGTTAGGATATAGTGAAGGTTAAGGTTAAGACCCGTAATGTTAAATTTAACCTTAATCTTTAATTAACCTTAACCTTAAAAATAACCTAACCATAACCTTCACCAAACCCTTAACCTTAACCTGACTAAACTCGTAACCTTAACCCTGACCTTGACCTTAGCCTTAACCTTATCCTTAACCTTCACCTTAACCTAACCTTAACCTTGACCTTAAGTATAACCTAACCTTAACCTTGACCTCAACTATAACTTAACCCTAACCTTAAACTTTACCTAACCTTAACCTTGACCTTAACCTTAACCTTAACCTTAACCTTAACCTTAACTTATCCTTAACCTTAACCTTAACCTTGACCTAACTGTAACCTTAACCTTAAACTTAACTATAACCTAACCTTATCTTAACCTTCACTATAACCTTAACCTTAACCTTACCCTAACCTTAACCTTAACGTTAAACTTAACCTGAATAAACTTGTAACCTTAAACTTAACTTAACCTAATTTTAACCTTAACCTTAACCTTAACCATAACCCTAACCTTGACCAAACCATTATCCTTAACCTTAACCTGACTAGACCCATAACCGTAACCTTAAACTTAACCTAACCTTAAAATTAACCTTAACCTAACTATAACCTTACCCTTAACCTAACTTAAACTTAACCTTGAATTTGACCTTTACCTTAACCTTAACCTTACCCTTCACCTTCACCTTCACCTTCACCTTCACTTTAAATTTAACCTAACCTTAACCTTGATTTTACCCTTAATCTAACCTCAACCTTAACGTAACATTAACCTTAACTTTACCTTAACCTTGACGTAGCCTTAACCTAAAATTAACCTTAACCTTAACCTTATCTTAACCTTAACTTAAACTTAACCTTAACCTAACTATATCCTTACCTGAACCTAACTTAACCTTAACCTTCACCTTGACCTTAACCTTAACTTTAACTTTACCCTAACCTTAAGGGTTTTTTCAGGTTAAGGTTAAGGTTAAGGGTAAGGTTAGGGTAAAAGTTCATGTTAAGGTTAAGGTTAAGGTTAAGGTTAGGCTTAGGTAAGGGTTAAGATAAAAATAAGTTTAAGGTTAGGTTAAGGTTAATGTTAAGGTTAAGGTTAAGGTTAGGGTTAGGTTAAGGTTAAGATAAGGATAAGGTTAAGGTTAAGGTTAGGGTAAAGTTTAAGGTTAAGGTTACGGTTAAGGGTAATTTAAGGTTAAGTTTAGGTTAATGTTATGTTAAGGGTAAATTCAACTCGTCACCTTAACCTTCACTATAACCTAACCCTAACCTTGACCAAACCCTTAGCCTTAACTATAAACTAACCTGAACCTTAACCAAACCCTTAACCATAACCTTGACTTTACCTTTAACTTAACCTTACTCTTAACCTTAACTTAACCTTAACCTTAACTTAACCTAACTTAACCTTAACCTTGACCTTGAATTTAACCTTAACCTTAACTGTACCCTAACCTTAAGGGTTTAGTCAGGTGAAGGATAAGGTTAAAGGGTTGGTCAAGGTTAGGGTTAGGTTGAGGTTAAGGGTAAGGTTAAGGTTAAGGTTAGGTTAAGGGTAAAATTAAGGTTAAGGTTAGAGTTAAGGTTAGGGGAAGGTTAAGGTTAAATTCAAGGTTAAGCCAAAGGTTAAGGGTAAGGAAAGGGTAAGGTTAAGGTTAAGGTCAAGGTCAAGGTTAATGTTAAGTTAGGTTAAGGTAAGGTTAACGCTACAGTTAGGTTAAGGTTAAGGTTAGGTTAAGGGTAAATTTAAGGTTAAGGTTAGGTTAAGGTCAGGGTTAAGGTTACGTTAAGGGTAAATTCAAGGTTAAGGTTAGGTTAAGGGTAAGGGTTTGGTCAAGGTTAAGGTTAAGTTATAGTTAAGGCCAGGTTAAGGTTAAGGTTAAGGGTTTGGTCAAGGTTAAGATTAGGTTATAGTTAAGGATAAGGTTAAGGGTAAGGGTAAAGATAATTTTCTGGTTAAGGTTAAGGTTAGGTTAAGGTTAAGGGTTGGTCAAGGTTAGGGTTAGGTTATAGTTAAGGTTAGGTTAAGGTTAGGTTAAGGGTAAAGTCATGGTTAAGGTGAATGTTAAGGGTAAGGTTAAGGTTAAGGTTACGATTTTTGTCAGGTTAAGGTTAAGGTTAAGGGTTTGGTCAAGGTTAGGGTTATGTTAGGTTAAGGGTAAAGTCAAGTTTAAGGTTATGGTTAAGGTTAAGGGTAAGATAATGTTAAGGTTAAGGTTAAGGTTAAGGGGGCAAGATTAAGGTTAAGGTTAAGGTTATGGTTAGGTGAAGGTGAAGGTTACGGTTACGTCAAGGTTAAGTTAAGGTTAAGGGTAATATAAGGTTAAGCTTAAGCTTAAGCTTAAGATTAGGTTAAGTGTAAAGTCAAAACTTAACCTTAACCTTCCCCTAACCTTAACCCTAACATAACCTTCACCTTAACCTTAACCTAACCTTAACCTTAACTTTAACCTTAACTTTACCCTTAAACTAACCTTAACCTTACCCTAACCATAACCTTAATTTTACCCTTAACCTAATATTAACCTTAGCCTAACCTTAACCTTGACCATAACCTTAACCTTAACCATAACCTTAAACTTTACCTAACCTTAACCTTAACATTCACCATAACCTTAACCTTAACCTTGACTTTAACTATAACCTGACCGTAACCTTGACCAAATCCTTAACCTTAACCTTAACCTAACTAAACCTGTAACCTTAACCTTAACCTTACCCTTAACCTTAAACTTAACCATAATCTTAACCTCAGGTTAAGGTTAAATTAAGATGTTGCTAGGGGTTAAGGGTAAAGGTTATTTTAAGGCTACAACTTTAGTCAAAGTTAAGGTTAAGGTTAAGGGCTTGGTCAAGTTTAGGGTTAGGTTATAGTTAAAGTCAAGGTTAAAATTATATGTTTAGGTTAAGGTTAATGTTAAGGTTATGGTTATGGTTAAGGTTAGGTTAAGGTTAAGGTCAAGGTTAAGGTTAAGGGTTAAGGTTAAGGTTAAGGTTATGGTTAAGTTTAGGTTAAGGTTAAGGTTAAGGTTAGGTTATCGTGAAGGTTAAGGTTAAGACCCGTAACCTTATCCTTGAGCTTATCCTTAATCTTAACCTTAACTGTAATCTTAACCTTACTAACCCCATAACCTTAACCTTAACCTCAACCTTAAACTTAACCTTAACTATAACCTAACCCTAACTGTCTGCTCAAATTAGTGTTCCTAAATTGATGTCATAAATTGTCTACCAGGGCTAGTAAACTATTGAAGTGAGGTGCACTATATGTGCCTAGGTATCTGTTTCTTACTATGTTGTGTTTAGTGTTTTTTTTCAATGTTTTTGGTTTTTTGGTTTTGTGTTAAAAATGAAAATAACTAAGTGTTGGTAAAGTGCAGTTGTTGGTCACACTAAAAGAGAGAAAAACCTATTCTAGACTATGTATGGCACTCGGAAAATGCAAAACTTGACAAGAAAATAACTCATAACATGAACTCGATAACTCATAACATCAACTCAGTCCCATTCATTCATTAGAAATATGTTTGAATAACTTGAGAAAAGGATAAGTTTAATGCAATGAGGTTCTTCTAAGTATATAGGAACTGAACTAGAGTGCCACTAATATAACTTGAAATATAGTGAACTAGAGTGCCACTAATCTCTGGAGTATTACAACCAAACTACAATGCAACTAATCTCTAAAATACTATAGCCCTACCTTGTTCAGTATTAGTGATATTTTGGAACAATTTGTAAGAACAAGATTGGTTGTAATATTCAATGTGAGTGAGCATAGAAACATAAAATTCAAAATAAAATGCAATTAATCTCTAAAACACCACAGCTATGCCTCATTCAGTGTTAGTGATATTTTGGAATAATTCATAAGAACAAAACTAGCTGTAACAATTGATGTAATTGAGCACAAAAACGTAAAGTTTAGAAAAATGGAACTAATTCCTAAAATACTACAGTTATATCCCATTCAATATTAGTGATATTTTGGAACAATTAGTAATAATAAGACTAATTGTAGCATCCACTGCAAGTAAGTATAAAACACAAAGTTCAGAAGATTGCTTAAACTAGGAATGAAACAAGGCTAAAGTTACTTATCTAAACAATGCATAGAGCTTCTTGGGCAGTAGGGGCCCTCTACCACCAGATTAGCACAAAAATCTACTCAATATTGCCTCAGATCATGCAATAAAGTCAAACTTCTTTCATTAAAGGAGAAAATACTTCAAAAACAGAGTATTACAGTCTTCTGAGATCTAGCAACAAAAAAACAATTTAGCTAGCTGTCTCTCGGTCTCCCGAGTCATTCTTATAAGAAAATTACATAACTTCCCTTGAGAGGAAATAGGGATAAGTGTTTTTACTAATTAAAATCAAATTAAAACTCTTGTGAATGCCTCGTACTTTACTGTAGACATCTGTAGAGTCTGTGTTCTAGTAGAAGTCTAACTCTTGGTTTTGATCTCTTCCACGTGCATAACTGCTTAGAGATTTTAACTCAGACTTCGTGGAGAGCAAGAACTAATGGGGGAGTGTTGTGGATTTCACCCATATGTGTTTTTCTTTGGAGTGACACCTAGAACCTACGTAAACATGAAGATAGCTGCGGAATAGGCGACTGGCTACAGAATGACTGCATTCTGTAGCTGAGTCTAGTAAAAAATTACTACAACAACAAAACCATAAAAATATAGCAAGTCAGTCATTGTATACATTCCTAAGTAACTTTAATCAATCCTATTGATCATTTAAGCATGTAATTGATAACGGAAAAAGGAAATGAAGTGAAATGTAGTGAAAGAAAAGGACATCTTTGGGGCTCAACACTAACCTTGATAAAACCCTAACCTTAACCCTAACCCTAACCATAACCATAACCATAACTTTACCCTAAAACTAACCTTAACCTTAACTATACCCTTAACCTAATTTTAACCCTAACCTAAGAATAACCTTACCCTTAACCTTGACCTTAACCTTAACTTAACCTAACCTTAACCTTAACCTTAACTATAACCTATCACTAACCTTTCCCAAACCCTTAACCTTAAACTTATCTTAGCCTTATCCTAACCTTAACCTCAACCTTAACCTGACTATAACCTTACCCTTAACCTTAACCTTGACTTTAACTATAGCCTAACCCTAACCTTGAACAAACCCTTAACCTTAACCTTAACCTGACTAAACCTGTAACCTAAGCCTTAACCTTAACCTTAACCTTGCCCCTGTCACCTTAATCTTAACCTAATCTTAAACTTAACTAAAACCTAAACCTAACCTTGACCAAACCCTTAACATTAACCATAACCCTAACCTTAACCTAACCTTACCTTTAACCTTAACCTTAACCTAACTTTAACCTTAACCTCACCTTAAACTTAACCTTAACCTAACTATAACCTTACCCTTAACCTTAACCTTGACATTATCTATAACCTATCACTAACCTTGACCTTAACCTTAACCTAACCTTATCCTTAATTTTACCTTAACCTTGACTCTACCATTAAACTACCCTTAACCTTAACCTAACCCTTAACCTTGACCAAAAATTTCACCTTAACCTTAACCTTAACTTTACCCTTAACCTAATCTTAACCTTAACCTAACCTTAACCTTTACTTTACCCTTGACGTAACATTAAACTTGACCTTAACCTCAGGTTAAGACTATATTTAAGGTTAAGGTTAAGGGTAAGGTCAGGGTTAAGGTTAAGGTTAGGTTAAGGTTAAGGTTGAGGTTATGGTTAAGGTTATATTAAGGTGAAGGTTAAGGTTAAGGTTAAGGTGAATGGTAAAGATAAGGTTATGGTTAAGGTTAAAGTTAGGGTTAGGTTATAGTTAAGATTAAGGTTAGGTTAAGGGTAATATAAGTTTAAGGTTAAGGTTAGGTTAAATTTAAGGTTAGGTTGTAGTGAAGGTTAAGGTTAAGATAGGATTAAGGTTAAGGTTATGGGTTTGGTCAAGGTTAGGGTTAGGTAATAGTTAAGGTCAAGGTTAAGGTTAGGTTATATTAAAGGTTAAGGTTAATATAAGGTTAAGGTTAAGGTTAACGTTAGGTAAAGGTCAAGGTTAAGGTTAATGTTAAGGGTTTGGTCAAGGTTAGGGTTAGGTTATAGTTAAGGTTACGCATTTATTTAGGTTAAGGTTAAGGTTAAGGGTAAGGTTAGGTTAAGGGTAAAGTTAAGGTTAAGGGTAAAGTCAAGGGTTTAGTCAGGTTAAGGTTAAGGGTTTGGTCAAAGTTAGGGTTAGGTTCAAGTTATGGGTCTACTTAGGTTAAGGTTAGGTTTAAGGTTAAGGTTATGGTTAAGGTTAAGGTTAAGGGTAAATTTAAGGTTAAGGTTAAAGTTAAGGTTATGTTAAGTGTAGACTTAAGGTTAAGGTTAAGGTTTGGTCAAGGTTAAGGTTAGGTTATAGTTAAGGTTAAGATAAGGTTATGGTTAAGGTTAAGGTTAGGTTAAGTTAAGGCTAAGGTTAACGTTTGGTCAAGGTTAGGGTTAGGTTATAGTTAAAGTTAACGTTAAGATCAAGGTTAAGGGTAAGGTTAAGGTAAGGTTAAGGTTACGATTAGGTTAAGGGTAAAGTTAAGGTTATGGTTAGGGGAAGGTTAAGGTTAAGGTTAGGTTAAGGGTAAAGTTAAGGTTAATATTCGGTTAAGGGTAAGGGTTTGGCCAAGGTTAGGGTATGGTTATAGTTAAGGTCAGGTTAAGGTTAAGGGTTTGGTCAAGTTAGGGTTAGGTTATAGTTAACATTAAGGTTAAGGTTAGGGAAAGGTTAAGGTTAATGGTTTGGTCAAGGTTAGGCTTAGATTATAGTTAAGTTTAAGGTTAGGTTACGGGTTTAGTCAGGTTAATTTTAGGATAAGGTTAAGGTTAGGTTAATTTTAAGGTTAAGGTTAAGGTTAATGTTATGGTTAAGGTTAAGATTAGGTTAAGGCTAAGGTTAAGGTTAGGATAAGGTTAATATAAGGTTAAGGTTAAAGTTAATGTTAATGTTAGGTTAAGGTTAAGGGTGAGGGTTAAGGGTAAGGTTAAGGTTAAGATTACGTTAAGGTCAATGTTAAGGTCAAGTTTGGTTAAGGTTAGGAAAAGGGTAAAGTCAAATTTAGGGTTAAATTTAAGCTTAATCTTAACGGTAAGGTCAAGCTTAAGGTTACGGGTCTTAACCTTAACCTTCACTATAACCTAAACTTAACTATAACCTAACCATAACCTTAACAAAACCTTAACCATAACCTTAACTTAATCGTAACCTTAACCTTACCTTTAACCTTAACCTTAACCTTAACCTAACCTTATCCTTGACCTTAACTATAACCTAAACCTAACCTTGACCAAACCTTAACCTTAACCTTCCCATAACCGTAACCTTAACCTTAACTTTACCCTTAACCTTAACCTTAACGTTACCCTTACCTAATTATAACCTTACCCTTAACCTCAACCTTGACCTTGACTATAAGGTAACTTTAACCTTAACCTTAACCTTAATCCTAACCTTAACCTTAATTTTACCCTTATCTTTAACCTTAACCTTAATCCTAACCTTAACCTTAATCCTAACCTTAACCTTAATTTTACCCTTAACCTAATATTAACCTTACCCTAACCTCAACCCTAACCTTACCCTTAAAGTTAACCTTAACTTAAGGGTAAAGTTAAGGTTAAGGTTAAGGGTTTGGTCAAGGTTAGGGTTAGGTTATTGCGAAGGTTAAGGTTGAGTTAAGGGTAAAGTTATAGTTAAGGATAATATTAGGTTAAGGGTAAAGTTATAGTTAAGGATAGCTTAAGGTTAAGGTTATAGTTAAGGCCAATGTAAGATAAGGTTAAGGGTAAACTTAAGGTTACAAGTTTAGTTAGGTTAAGGTTAAGGTTAAGATTAGGTTAAGGGTAAGGTTAAGGTTAGGTTAAGGTTAAGGTTAAGGTTAAGGGTAAGGTTAGAATTAGGTTATAGTTAAGGTCAAGGTTAAGGTTAAGGGCAAGGAAACCCTTAACCTTAACCTTAACCTGAAAATTTACCCTAACCTTACCCTTAATGTTAACTTTAACTATAACCTAACCCTAACCGTGACCAAACCTTTAACCTTAACCTTAACCTTACCATTAACCTTCACCCTTAACCTTAGCCTTAACCTTACCCTTACATAACCTTAACCATAACCTAGCCTTAACCTTAACTTTACCCTTAACCTTAAAATTAACCTTAACCTTAAACTTTATCTAACTTTAACCTTAACCTTAGCCATAAGCTTAACCTTAACCTTAACCTTTACCCTAACCTTAACCTTCACCTTAAGCTTGACCAAACCCTTAACCTTAACCTAACCTTAACCTTGACCTTAACTATAACCTAACACTCACCTTGACCAAACCCTTAACATTAACCTTAAACTTAATCTTACCCTAACCTTAACCTTAAATTCACCCTTAACCTAACCTTAACTTTACCCTTAACCTTAATCTCGGTCTTAACCTTGACTTTACCCTTAACCTAACACTAAGGTTAATGTTAAGTTAGTTTAAGGTAAGGTTAAGGTTACGGTTAGGTCAAGGTTAATGTTAACATTAACGTTAAGGATAAGTTAAGGTTAAGAGTAAGAAAAGGTTAAGGTTAAGGGTTTGTTTAAGGCTAGGGTTTGGTTATAGTTAAGGTTAAGGGTTTGGTCAAGGTTAGGGTTAGGTTATAGTTAAGGTCAAGGTTAAGGTTAGGTTAAGGTTAAGGTTAATGTTAGGTAAAGGTTAAGGTTAAGGTTAAGGTTAGGTTAAGGTTAAGGTTTAGGTTATTGTTATGGGAACGTTAAGGTTAATGTTACGGTTGGGTTAAGGTTAATTTTAGGTTAAGGGTAAGAAAAAGGTTAAGGTTAAGGTCAAGGTCAAGGTTAACCTTAACCTAACCTTAACCTTACCTTAACCTTTACCTAAGTTTAACCTTAACCTTAACTATAACCTTAACCTTAACCTTAACCTTAACTATAACCGAACCCTAACCTTGACCAAACACTTAACCTTAACCTAGCTTAATCTCAACATTGACCTTGACCTTAACCTTAACCTTACCCCTTTAACCTTAACCTTAACCTCACTAAACCCGTAACCTTAACCTTAACCTTAACCTGAATAAACTCGTAACCCTTAACATTATCTTAACCTTACCTTAACATAATCGTAACCTTGACCTTAACCTTAATATAGCCTTAACCTTAACCTTAACTTTACCCTTAACCTAACCTTAACCTTACCTTTAATTATAGCCTAACCTAACCTTAGCCTTACCTTAACCTAATTTTAACCTTGAACTAACCATAACCTTAACCTTAACCTTAACCTTACCCTTAACCTTCACCTTTAACCTTAACCTAACCCTAACCTTAACCTAACATTAACCTTGACCTTAACCTAACTTTAACCTTAACCTTAACCTTAACCTTATCTTACCATTAACCTTGACCTTGACCTTAACCTTAACCTTACCTTCACCTTAACTTTAACCTTAACCTTCCCATAACCATAACCTTAACCTTAAATTTACCCTTAACCTAACCTTAACGTTAACCCTAAGCTAACCCTAACCTTAACCAAACCCTTAACCTTAACTATAACCTAACCTTAACCTTAAAATTCCCATAACCATAACCTTAACCATGACCTTGAATTTACCCTTAACCTAACCTTAACCTTAACCCTAATCTTACCCTAACCATAACCTTAAATTTACCCTTAACGTAATCTTAACCTTAACCTAACCTTAACCTTACCGTTAACCTTGACCTTAAACTTAAATTTAACTATAACCTAACCCTAACCTTAAATTTAATTATAACCTAACCATAACCTTGAAAAAACCTTAACCTTATCCTTAACTTAACCTAACCTTAGCCTTAACCTTAACCTTAACCTTAACCTTACCCTTACCCTTAACCTTATCTTAACCTTAACTATAACCTTACCCTAACCTTACGCTTAACGATAGATTGTAGATTTTTAGATACAAAAATTGGAATCTCCATAGTCCTCATTTTTTAGTCTAGGTTTCAGGTCTAAATCAAGACCAATCTTCAAGTAAAGGTTAATGTTAAGGTTATGGTCAATGTTAGGGTTAGGTTATAGTTAATGTCAAGGTCAAGGTTAAGGGTAAGGTTATAGTTAGGTTAAGGTTAAGGTTAATGTTAGAATTCAATAAGTTTAGGTGCAGTTAGACTGAGGTTAAGGTTATAGTTGTAGAGAACGAGTTAAGGTTAAAGTTGAGTTAGGTTAGGTTAAGGTTAGGGTTAGGTTATAGTTAAGGTCAAGGTTAAGGTTAGGGTTAATGTTAGGTTAAGGTTAAGGGTACAATTAAGCCCTTAACCTTCCCATAACCTTAATCTTAACCTTAACCTTACTTTAACCTAACCTAACCTAACCTTAACCTTATCCTTACCTTAACCTAACTTTAACCTTAACCTTAACCCTAACCTTACCCTAACCTTACCCTAACATTACCCTTAACCTTTAGCTTAATTTTAACCTAACCTTAACCTTAACTTTACCCTTAACCAAACCTTAACCTTGACCTTAACCTTAACCTTAACCTAACCTTAACCAAACCCTTAACCTTAACCTTAAATTGACTAAACCGGCCAGCCTTAACCATATAATGAACCTTAACTATCCTGCTGACTTACCCTTAACTTAACCTTAACCTTAACCTTACCTTATGGTTAGGTTAAGGTTAAAGGTAGGTATGGTCGAGGTAAGGTTAAAGTTACGAGGTTTAGTCGAGTTAAGGTTAAGGTTAAGTAAAAGTAAGGTTAAGGTTACGGGTTTAGTCAGGTTAAGGTTAAGGTTAAGTTTAAGGGGGTAAGGTTAAGGGTAAATTTATAGTGAAGGTTAAGGGTAAGGTTAAGGTCAAGGTTACGGGTTTAGTCAAGTTAAGGTTAAGGTTAAGGGTTTGGTCAAGTTTAGGGTTAGGTTATAGCTAAGGTTAATTTTAGGGTTAAGGTTAGGGTTAATGTTATAGTGAAGGTTAAGGTTAAGACCCGTAACCTTAATGTTAACCTTAACCTTAACTTTAACTATAAGCTAACCTTAACCTTTACCTTAAATATAACCTTAACCTTAACTATGACCTAACCTTCACCTTAACCTTCACTTTACCCTTAGCCTTACCCTTAACCTTACCCCCTTAACCTTAACTTGACTAAACCTGTAACCTTAACCTTACCCTTACCTAACCTTTACCTTAACCTAACCTTAACCTTAACTATAACCTAACCCTAACCTTAAATTTAACCTTAACCTTATCGTAACCTTAACCTTCACTATAAACTAACCTTAACCTTGACCTTAACTATAACCTAACCGTAACCTTGACCAAACCCTTAACCTTAACCTTAACCTGACTAAACCCGTAACACCTAACCCTAACCTTGACCAAACCCTTAACCTTAGCCTCAACTTTACCCTTAACCTAATATTAACCTTAACCTAACTATTGGGACTCAGAAATGTCATATTTTTATCCACCTTTTCCTTCACTATTCCTTACATTTCATCATCCCATTAACCTTTCATCATATCATTTTCATAAATACATTTGGGTTTCACCTTCTTATTTTCCACTTTATTCATTTTTGTATTATAAGTGAATTTATGATTAAATATTAGAAAATATACATATTTTTATATATATCTCAAGAATATGTGAGTTTTGTAATGTGTAGGAAATATGTGAAGGATTAATTCCAAGAGATTTCTCAAATATCTCCTCCACCATATTAAGGAGATAATTATTCAATCCTATTCCTAAGGAGAAGATCATGAAGGATTTGGTTGGCATATCTTATCCAAGATATGTGAGAGATGTGTGGAGGATTCAAAGGGATAATATCTTGTAATAATGGGAAATTAGTTGAGAATGCTTGAGAGAATATTGGATATGTAATTATGAGATGGTTATCTTACTCATGTAGATAAGAGAGTTCTCTCTCTTCATTTCAGATATAGAAAGGGGGAGAATAGAGAGATAGAGTTTTTTTTAGAGTTTGGGGGGAAATAAAAGTATGTTGGATTTTATCATTTATTTTAAAGTGAATTTGCGGGCAAAAGTTAGGATGCATATACTAACAAGTGAAATAAGATTGGTGTTATGTGTAGGTCAACAAGAAGCTTATGCAGAAAGCTCAACATTACGATGCAACACATTTTTCATCCACAATTAGTGTAACTTCGAAAAATAATTAAAAAATGGACATTTCATAAATTCTTGAAAATGAGCTAATTTGTTTTTGAGTCACTTCATACAGGAATGATCGATGGAGATCACACACAAAGGTGACAATTTTTATGCAGGAATGGTGCTAAGTTCTTCAGAGTTGAAGACAATCTAATGCAAAAGTGATTTTTCGAAATCACAATGAAACATGCATCATTGGACGCTTGAAGGAACTAATTCTTCACAACACATATCATGACATTTTCCACTACACAAAAATCCTTTTGCGTCATGATTACTCACCTTTTTCCTTCCAAACGCCTAGACCATCCTTATGTTGCAGCCCATCTTCCATTTCCTTATCTTTCACGACTTCATGCACGCCTATTTTTCTGAATCGCATACATTCCTTTATCCTTTTCAGTTTATTTTTGCCTTCTAGTTTGCCTTCTGAATAAAACTCATTCCCTTTCCATGATTACATTGCCTTGTTTCCTTGCCATGCTGATCCACACTGCTTGTCTGTGAGTTCTTTCCATTTATAGTCCTACCAAATCTCTTTGTACAAACTCGCGTTGACTGATGTGGGATTCCTTAAGGCCCACCTTTCAACAAGTCTTGCCCCATCGACATCAGCACCTTATCTGGGAAATAGACTAGAGTTCATTTTGGGTACCTTGAGACTTGCATGCCTCAATGGCAATTTCTCTCGCTGACAATCATGGGAATACATCAATGTCCCTTGATCTTCAGATCTTGCAAATGGCTCGACGTCAACCCCTTTATTCGCATTTCGCAAGATGTACCCGGGTACCTTGGCACTCATTGACATCAATGGTGAGTTTTCCTCGCATTGGTTAATGGCATGCATCAATGGCTGGTAATCCAATGATCTCTTTTCATGGTCGACATCAACACATTATTTCGCATGATTAGACTTGTACCATGAGTTTTGTAGCAGACGAAGACTATACATATTTTTCACGACTCCCTCAGCAGTTACCGCAACATGAGTTCTGATCGACGAGAGTACCACAGTTCCACTTTCAGTGTTTATCTTTTCCATGATTCAGCATCAACAGTTTAGATTCCTTCATTTTCCAGGATCCAGTTACAACAACATCGGTCACATTTTCCTGATCTAGCAGCAGCAGCAGCTACATTGCTATTGCATAGTTCATCATTCTTGGGTAAGTAGAGGTATGTTGTTTTCTAATCTTTAATCATGCAATTCCTTATATGCTGATTTGAATATTTTGGAAAATTCCCTCACCATGCTACATTTCCTTTCATGAGCCATGTCAAGTTGCATGAGCACATGCAACTAATTCAGTTTGGGGGGGGGGAAAACTATATTCGCTACATATTCACTAC
The DNA here is from genome assembly GCA_034641835.2 of Pinus albicaulis. Lineage (NCBI taxonomy): Eukaryota > Viridiplantae > Streptophyta > Pinopsida > Pinales > Pinaceae > Pinus > Pinus albicaulis. The sequence goes on from JAXQQM020062495.1 coordinate 486,414, forward strand.
CATGATTCCATTTCTTCACCACTGTCACTCCATTTTTTTCCTCATTTACCATTCACCAACATTTATTTTCCAACAATACTTTGCTACACTTTTCTTGATACGCATTAATATACATATTGGCATGTTTCATTAATATTACAAAAGGGCTTTCTTATGCACATTGATAGCTTACGATTTCCAGTGAGTGTTTACATTATTATTACAGCAAGAGAACAAAAAATGAAATGAATGTTGCTAACACAAGAACCAACATTCTTTGTATTCATGGTTGTTACACAAGAACCAACCATAAGAAAATGTAAGTTGTTACTCATGTCCTTCACATATCTTGGAAACATTCAAAGAATCATGTAAAGCCAAAAGTTCAAGATGCCAAATATTCTTAAAGAGAACCATGCATGGTTGCATGAGGACATGCAACAAGTTTAGTTGGGGAGGATGTCGGGACTCAGAAATGTCATATTTTTATCCACCTTTTCCTTCACAATTCCTTACATTTCATCATCCCATTAACCTTTCATCATATCATTTTCATAAATATATTTGGGTTTCACCTTCTTATTTTCTACTTTATTCATTTTTGTATTATAAGTGAATTTATGATTAAATATTAGAAAATATACATGTTTTTATATATATCTCAAGAATATGTGAGTTTTGTAATGTGTAGGAAACATGTGAAGGATTAATTCCAAGAGACTTCTCAAATATCTCCTCCACCATATTAAGGAGATAATTATTCAATCCTATTCCTAAGGAGAAGATCATGGAGGATTTGGTTGGCATATCTTATCCAAGATATGTGAGAGATGTGTGGAGGATTCAAAGGGATAATATCTTGTAATAATGGGAAATTAGTTGAGAATTCTTGAGAGAATATTGGATATGTAATTATGAGATGGTTATCTTGCTCATGTATATAAGAGAGTGCTCTCTCTTCATTTCAGATATAGAAAGGGGGAGAATAGAGAGATAGATTTTTTTTGAGTTTTTGAGTTCATGATTTGTAATTTGATTCTTGTAATATAATTTGAGATAGCTTTATTGTTGTGAGCTCACATATGTTGTTTTTCATTCAACTCTTCACATGTTGTATTGTTTTTTTTTTCCTTATGCAATTTCCTGCTTTCCTAGTTAGTGTTTTAATGCCTTCCTAGATTAATTTGATTTCAGTAATTTAGATTAGATTAGTTCCACTTCGGTCCTGCATATATAGTGCATGTGCCTCGTAAGCCTACGAACCTCGGATTGACAAATTAAATAGTTGGGAAAGTACACAATAGAATTAAACGAACATATTTTCACCCAACATTTTGGCGTCGTTGCTGGGGAGGCACGATGGATTGAAGTTTAGTTTGTTTTTTCATGCAAGTGTGTTTAGACATGTTCCTAGCTCCGAGGTGTTAAGGCAGTAAGACGTGGGGAACAACCTATGCATCACATTCGAGATACTATAACGGGCTCGAACTCTTATGGATCAGGGCATGTAGGGTGTGTTTACATTTATGCAAGTGTGAATTTCAATTTCTGCAAGTGTGTTTGATTTTCACAACTGTGAAGAGTGTTTGATTAAGTTGTGTTTATGAATTCATGGTTCATGGTTGTAATTGAATAATTCAATTACTAAATTAATGAGCAATCCTTGTAAGAGGGTTTAATTGAGTATTGAATTCAAGATTATCTCTGTGGTATTTGATTTTAATAAATTCATTATTTTAGTGTGCTGATTTGGAAGAGTTTTTGTGAACTAAAACATTGTGAAAGGATTAAAAGCTCAGACAATTATTAGCACTCTATTTTTAGTATGTAAGAATTCCTTTTTCAACATGGTTTTACAATGAGTTCAGCTTGGAACTACTCACTCAGATCCTAGCAGAAGTCGGGATCTCTTCTTCCTTGGAAGAGGAGATCTTGACAAGACTTAAAGGTTCAACTACTCCCCAAGAAACAAACGAAGATTCAACATCTGAAGAATCCTACATATTTGATGGTGAACAATCATTCGAACAGGAGATCAAGGAAGAAGAACATGAGTTACAACATGATCTAAGTGAGAGAAACTGTGCCTATCAAAGCTTTATCAAACAATGGTTCTAAGTAAGTACTAGATTAGATTCATCTTTTTATTTTTTAGTTGATTTGTAGTTACAACAACTAGACTCATTCACTCTCGAATATTTTTATCCATCATTTAAAAAATTGCTACTGGATATATTTTTGTTACTGCTACGTGAATTGCTTCATTGGAAGTTTAATTACACGTAACTAATTTTTTAATTAGTATAGAGTAGGTAGGCTTTCATTTTTACGTTTTCCTTGGAAGAGGAGATCTTGACAAGACTTAAAGGTTCAACTACTCCCCAAGAAACAAACGAAGATTCAACATCTGAAGAATCCTACATATTTGATGGTGAACAATCATTCGAATAGGAGATCGAGGAAGAAGAACAAGAGTTACAACATGATCTAAGTGAGAGAAACTGTGCCTATCAAAGATTTATCAAACAATGGTTCTAAGTAAGTACTAGATTAATTTCATCTTTTTATTTTTTAGTTGATTTGTAGTTACAACAACTAGACTCATTCACTCTCGAATATTTTTATCCATCATTTAAAAAATTTCTACTGGATATATTGTTGTTACTGCTACGTGAATGGCTTCATTGGAAGTTTAATTACACGTAACTAATTTTTTAATTAGTATAGAGTAGGTAGGCTTTCATTTTTACGTTAACCATAACTTTACCTTAACCTTGACTTTAACCTTAACCTAACATTAACCTTAACCTTAACTTTATTCTAACCTTAGCCTTAACCTAACTAACCTTAACCTAACTAAACCATTATGGTTAGGGTAAAGTTAAAGTTAAGATTAAGGTTAGGTTAACAGTAAAGTAAGCTTAAGGGTAAGGTTAGGTTGAGGGTAATCTTAACCTTAACCTATCTTAACCCTTAAACTTAACCTTAACCTTCCCATTACCATAACCTTAACCTAACCTTATCCTTACCCTTAATCTTGACCTTGGCCTTAACCTTAACCTTAACCTTACCTTAACCTTCACCTTAACTATAACCTAACCTTAACCTTAACCTTAACCTAACCTTAACCTTATCTTAAACTTAATTATAACCTAACCCTAACCTTGACCAACCCTTAACTTTAACCTTAACTTTACCCTTAACCTAACCTTAACCTTAACCTTAACCTAACCTTAACCTTACCATAGGCTTAACCTTAACCCTTAGCCTTGAATTTAACCTTAACCTTCCCCTAAACTTAACCCGAACATTAACCTTAACCTTAACCTTAACCTTCCCCTAACCTTAACCTTAACCTTAACTTTAACCTTAACCCTTAACCTTAAGGTTAAGGTTTGGTCAAGGTTAGGGTTAGGCTATACTTAAGGTTAAGGTTAGGGTTAAGGTTAAGGTTAAGGTTAAGGTTGGGGTTAAGGTTATAAGGTTAAGGTTAAGGTTAACCTAAGGTTAGGGTTAGGTTAAGTTTAAGGTTAAGGTTAGGGTTAGGTTATAGTTAAGGACAAGTTTAATGGTATGGTTAAGGTAAGGTTAAGATAAGGTTAAGGTTAAGGGTAAGGTTAAGGTTAAGGTTATGGCTAAGGTAAGGTTAAGGGAAAATTTAAGGTTAGGCTATAGTTAAGGTTAAATTTAAGGTTAAAGTTAAGGGTTTGGTCAAGCTTAGGGTTAGGTTATATTTAAGGTTACGGTTAAGGTTAAGGTTCAGGTTTTGGTCAATTTTAGGGTTAGGTTATAGTTAAGGTTAGGTAAAGTTTAAGTTAAGAGTAAAGTTAAGGTTAAGGTGAAGGTGAAGGTTAAGGGGTTGTGGTAAATTCAACGACAAGGTTAGGGTTAGGTTAAGTTAAATTAAAGGTTAAGGTTATGGTTAGGTTAAGGTTAAGATAAGGTTAAGGTTAAGGGTAAGGGTAAGTTTAAGGTTAAGGCTAGGGTAAATTTGAAGTTAAGGTTAAGTCAAGGTTAGGTTAAGGGTAAGGTTAAGGTTAAGGTAAAGGTTAAGGTTCAGGTTAAGGGTAAGGTTAAGTTTAGGTTAAGGTTAAGGTTAAGGTTAGGTTAAGGTTAAGATAAGGTTAAGGTAAATGTTAAGGTTAGGTTAAGGCCTAGGTTAAGGTTAGGGTTAAGGTTAAGGTTAAGGGTTTGGTCAAGGTTAACCTAAAATCAATGTTAGGGTTAGGTTATGGGTAACATTAAGGTTAGGTTAGGGTAAAGTCAAGGTTAAGCTTAAGCTTAAGGTCAAGGGGAAGGTTAAGGTTAAGGTTAGGTTAAGTTAAGGTTAAGGTTAAGGTTATTGTTAAGGTTAAAGTTAAGGAAAAAGTTAAGCTTAAGGTGAAGGTTAAGGGTAAAGTTAAAGTTAAGGTTAAGGTTAGGGTTAGGTTATAGTTAAGGTGAGGGTTAAGTTTAAGGTTAAGGTTAAGGGTAAAGTTAAGGTCAAGGTTAGGGTTAAGTTATAGTTAAAGTTAAGGTATTAATGGTAAAAGCAAGGTTAAAGTTAAGGTAAAGGTTACAGGTTTAGAAAGGTTAAGGTTAGGTTAAGGTTAAGGGTCAAGGTTAAGGGTAATTTTTAGATTAATAAAAGTATCCTTAACCTTCACCCTTAACCTTAACCTTAACCTTAATCTTCACCATAACCTAACCTTAACCTTGACCTTAAATTAACCTTAACCTTAACTTTAGTCTTAACCTTACCCTTAATGTTAACCTTGACCTTAACCTTGACTTTACCCTTAACCTAATCTTAACCTTGACCATGAACTTACCCTTAATGTAACCTTAACCTTAACCTTGACCTTATCCTTAACCTTAACTTTCCCATAACCATAACCTTAACCTTAACCTTCCCATAACCATAACCTTTAACCTTAAGCAAACCCTTAACCTTAACTATAACCTAACCTTAACAGCAACCTTAACCTTAACCTTCACTATAACCTAACCTTATAGTGAAGGTTAAGATTGAAGTTAGGTTAAGGTAAGGTGAAGGCTAGGTTAACGTTACAGTTAAGGTTAGGTAAAGGTTAATGTTAAGGGTAGGTTATAGTGAAGGTTAAGGGCAAGGTTAATGTTAAGACCCTTAACCTTAACCTTCACCTAAAACCTTAACCTGATTAAATCGTAACCGTAACCTTAACCTTGACCTTAACTATAACCTAACCTTAACCTTAACCTTAACTTTAGTATTAACCTTACCCTTAACATTCGCCTTAACCTTAACCTTGAATTTACCCTTAATCTAATCTTAACATTAAACTTTACTTTACCGTTAACGTAACCTTAACCTTGACCTTATCCTTAACCTTAACCTTAACTTTACCCTTAACGTTACCCTCAACCCTTCACCTAACCATAACCATAACCTTAACCTAACCTTAACCTTACCCTTAACCTAATCTTAACCTTAACCTTGACCTTAACCTTAACCTAAACTTAACCTTAACCTTAACATTACCCTTAGGTTAACCCAACCTTAACCTAAGGATAGGGTCAAGCTTAAGGTTACAGTTAAGGTAAGGGTGAGGTTAACCTTAACCTAATCTTAACCTTAACATAACTAAACCCATAACCTTAACCTTACCCTTACCATAACCTTAACTTTAAGATTAATATTAAAGTTAAGGTTAAGGTGAAGGTTAAGGGTAAGGGTAATGTTTAGGTTAGGTTAAGCTTAAAGTCAAGGTCAAGGTTAAGGTTAAGGTTAGGGGAAGGTTAAGGTTAAGGTTAATGTTAGGGGAAGGTTAAGTTTAAAGTCAAGGTTAAGGGTAAATTTAAGGTTAAGGTTATGTTAAGGTTAAGGTTAAGGGTTATGTCAAGGTTAGGATTAAGTTAATGTTAAGGTTAAGGTTAGTTTAAGGTTAAAGGTTAAGGTTAAGTTTAAGGTTAAGGATAAGGTTAAGGTAAGGTTAAGTTAAGGGTAAATTTAAGGTTAAGGTTAAGGGTAAGATATGGTTAAGGGTTAAGGTTAACCTTAACCATACCTTAACCTTAATTTTACCCTTAACCTAACCTTAACCTTAACCTAACTTTCACCTTAACCTTGACTTTAACCTTAACCTTAACCTTCCCATAATGATAACCTTAACCTTGACTTTACCCTTAACCTAACCTTAAGGGTTTGGTCAAGGTTAAGGTTACGAGTTTGGTCAGGTTAAGGTTATAGTTAAGGTCAAGGTTAAGGTTAAGGTTAGCTTAAGGTTAAACTTACCCTTACCTGAACCTTACCCTTCACCTTGACCTTGACCTTAACCTTACCCTTAACCTTATCTTAACCTAAACCTAACCTTAACCTTAACTTTACCCTTAACCTTACCTTAACCATAACCTTAACCTAACCTTAACCTTAATCTTAACCTTAACCTTACGCTTTACCTTATCTTAACCTTACCTTAACCATAACCTTAAACTTGATCTTAACTATAACCTAACCCTAACTTTGGGAAAAATTTTAACCTTAACCTTGACCTTAACTTTACCCTGAACCTTAACCTTAACCTTAACTGTAACCTAAACCTAACCTTAACCTTAACCTTAGCCTTCATATAACCATAACCTTAACCTTAACCTTAACCTGACTAAACCCTTAACCTTAACCTTAACCTTAACATTAAGTTTAACCTTAACCTTCCCTTAACCTTAACCCTAACCTACACCTTAACATGAACTTGAACCTAACCTTAACCATAACCTTAACCTTAACTTTACCCTTAACCTAACCTTAAACTTACTCTAACCATACTAAACCTATAACCTTAACCTTAATTTTACCCTTAACCTTAACTTTACCCTTAACCTAACATAACCTTACCCTTAACCTTAACATGACTAAACCCACAACCTTATCCTTAACCTTAAACTTACCTTGACCTTAAATATAACCTAACCCTAACCTTGACCAAAACCTTAACCTTAACATTAACCTTAACCTTTACCCTAACCTTAACTTAACCTTAACCTTAACTTTACCTTAACCTTGAATTTACCCTTAACCTAACCATAACCTTAACCTTATTTTAACCTTAACCTTAACCTAACCTTAACCTTAACTTTACCCCTAAACTTAACCTTAACCTTAGCCTAACCATAACCTTAACCTTAACCTAACCCTAACCTTAAATTTATCCTTAACCTAACCTTATCTGAACCTTAACCTAACCTTAACCTAACCCTAACCTTGACTAAACTCGTAACCTTTAACCTAACCTTAGCCTTGACCAAACCCTTAACATTAACCTTAATCTTAATCTTACCCTTAACCTTAAACTTAACCTTGACCTTAACTATAACCTAACCATAACCTTAGGTTAACGTCAAGCTTAGGTTAAGGGTAAAGTTAAGGTTAAGGTTAATATTAAAGCTAAGATTAAGGTTAAGGTTAGGTTATAGTGAAGGTTATGGGGAGGTTAAGGTTAAGGTTAAGGTTAAGTTAAGGCCAAGGTGAAGGTTTGGTCAAGGTTAGGGTTAGGTTAGAGTTAAGGTCAAGGTTAAGGTTAAGGTTATGAGTTTAGTCAGGCTAAGGTTAAGGTTAAAGTTAAGTTTAGGTTAAGGGTAAAGTCAAGGTTAAGGTTATGGTTATGGGAAGGTTGAGGTTAAGGTGAAGGGGTTAAGGTTAGGTTAAGGTAAATTCAAGGTTAAGGTTAGGTTACGGTTAAGGTTATGGTTATGGGAAGGTTAATGTTAAGGTTTAGGTTATAGTTAAGTTCAAGGTTAAGATTAAGGTAAAGGTTAAGGTTAGGTAAAGGTTAATGTTAAGAGTAGGTTATAGTGAAGGTTATATTAAGACTTGTAAACTTAAACCTTAACCTTAACCTAACATTAAACTTAACCTTATATTAACCTTAACCTTAACCCTAACCTAACTATATCATTAACTTAACCTACTTAACCTTAACCTTAAACTTAACCTTAACCTTAGGTTAATGTTAAGGGTAAGGTTAGGGTAAAGGTTCAGGATAAGGTTAAGGTTAAGGGTTTGGTCAAAGATAGGGTTAAATTATAGTTAAGGTTAGGTTAAGGTTAAGGTTAATATTAGGTTATGGTTAAGGTTAGGTTAAGGTTAAGGGTGAAGATAAGGTTATGGTTAAGGTTAAGGTTAGGGTTAGGTTATAGTTAAGGTTATGGTTAAGGTTAAGGTTAAGGTTACGTTAAGGGAAAAATTAAGTCTATGTATAAGGTTTGCTTAGGTTAAGCTTAAGGTGAAGGATAAGGGTAAGGTTAAGGTTAAGGTTAAGGTTAGGTTAAGGTTAATTCTAAGGTTAAGGATTTGGGAAGGTTAATGTTATGGGTTATTTTATAGTTAAGGTTAAGGGTAAGGTTAGGGTTACAAGGGTATGTCACATTATAAGCAGGTTAGTAAGGTTATGCTAACCAAACATTATCTTAAAATTAACTCATCTCCGAATAAACCTAGTAACTTGAATCTACCTAATCCCACCTAGACTTACCTCAATCCTTAACAGTATCTAATCTCCACCTAACTTTAAATTTATCATTAACAAAACCTAACCTTAACCTTACCCTTAATATGCTGAATCTTAAATCTCATCTCAACCTTAACCTTAAGTGTAAATCAATTTTTCATTATTAACATAATGGCACCTTTATCATTAACATAACTATAACCTTTACCCTTAACATAACCTTAACCTTAACCTTACCCTTAATCTTAACCTTAACCTTTACCCTAACCATAACCGTAACCTTAAAGGTAAGGTTAAGTTTATGGGTTAATGTTAAGGGTTTGGCAAAGTTTAGTGTTAGGTTATAGTTAAGGTCAAGGTTAAGGTTATGAGTTTAGTCAGGTTAAGGTTAAGGTTAAGGTGAAGGGTTTGGTCAAGGTTAGGGTTAGGTTAAGGTTAAGGTTATGGTTAGGTTAAGGTAAGGTTAGGTTAAGGTTAAGGTTAAAGGTTATGGGTTTAGTCAGGTTAAGCGTAAGCTTAAGGTCAAGCTTAAGGGTAAGGTTAATTTTAAGGTTAAGGTCAAGGTCAAGGTTAAGGTTAATGTTAGGGTTAGTTTAAGGGTAAGGTTATACTTAAGGTTAAGATTAGGTTAAGCTAAGGTCAAGGTTAAGGTTAGGTTAAGGGTAAAGTTAAGGTTATGGTTATGGTTAAGGTTAAGGTAAGGTTAGGGTTAGGATAAGGTTAAGGCTAGGTAACGGCTAAGGTTAAGTTTAAGGTTAAGGTTAGGTAAGGGTAAGGTTAAGGTTAAGGTTATGGTTATGGTTAAGGTTAGGTTAAGGGTAAAGTTAAGGTTAAGGTTAGGTTAAGGTTAAGGTTAAGGTTATGGGTTTAGTCAGGTTAAGGTTAAGGTTAAGGTTAAGGTGGTAAGGTTAAGGTTAAGGTTAAGGGTAAGGTCAAGGTTAAGGTTAAGATTATGAGGTTATGGTTAAGATTAAGGTTAAGGTTAAGGGTTTGGTTAAGATTAGGGTTAGGTTATAGTTAAGGTCAAGGTTAAGTTTAAGGCTAAGGGTAAGGTTAAGGTGAAGGTTAAGGTTAAGGCCAAGATTGAGGTAAATATTAGGTTAAGGGTAAGGTTAAGGTTAGGTTAAGGTTAAGTTTAAGTTAAGGTTAAGGTTAAAGGTTTGGTAAGGATAAGGCTAAGGTTAAGGTTAACTTAAGATTAAGGTTAGGTTAAGGTTAAGGTTATGTTAAGGTTAGGTTAAGGTTAAGGTTAAGGGTTTAGTTAAAGTTAAGGTTAGTTTAAGGTTAAGGTTAATGATAAGGGTGTCATCAAGGTTAGGGTTAGGTTATAGTTAAGGTCAAGATTAAGGTTAGGTTATAGTGAAGGTTAAGGTTAAGACCCGTAACGTTAAATTTAACCTTAATCTTTAATTAACCTTAACCTTAAAAATAACCTAACCATAACCTTGACCAAACCCTTAACCTTAACCTAACTAAACTCGTAACCTTAACCCTGACCTTGACCTTAGCCTTAACCTTATCCTTAACCTTCACCTTAACCTAACCTTAACCTTGACCTTAAGTATAACCTAACCTTAACCTTGACCTTAACTATAACTTAACCCTAACCTTAAACTTTACCTAACCTTAACCTTGACCTTAACCTTTACCTTAACCTTAACCTTAACCTTAACTTATCCTTAACCTTAACCTTAACCTTGACCTAACTGTAACCTTAACCTTAAACTTAACTATAACCTAACCTTATCTTAACCTTCACTATAACCTTAACCTTAACCTTACCCTAACCTTAACCTTAACGTTAAACTTAACCTGAATAAACTTGTAACCTTAAACTTAACTTAACCTAATTTTAACCTTAACCTTAACCTTAACCATAACCCTAACCTTGACCAAACCATTATCCTTAACCTTAACCTGACTAGACCCATAACCGTAACCTTAAACTTAACCTAACCTTAAAATTAACCTTAACCTAACTATAACCTTACCCTTAACCTAACTTAAACTTAACCTTGAATTTGACCTTTACCTTAACCTTAACCTTACCCTTCACCTTCACCTTCACCTTCACCTTCACTTTAAATTTAACCTAACCTTAACCTTGATTTTACCCTTAATCTAACCTCAACCTTAACGTAACATTAACCTTAACTTTACCTTAACCTTGACGTAGCCTTAACCTAAAATTAACCTTAACCTTAACCTTATCTTAACCTTAACTTAAACTTAACCTTAACCTAACTATATCCTTACCTGAACCTAACTTAACCTTAACCTTCACCTTGACCTTAACCTTAACTTTAACTTTACCCTAACCTTAAGGGTTTTTTCAGGTTAAGGTTAAGGTTAAGGGTAAGGTTAGGGTAAAAGTTCATGTTAAGGTTAAGGTTAAGGTTAAGGTTAGGCTTAGGTAAGGGTTAAGATAAAAATAAGTTTAAGGTTAGGTTAAGGTTAATGTTAAGGTTAAGGTTAAGGTTAGGGTTAGGTTAAGGTTAAGATAAGGATAAGGTTAAGGTTAAGGTTAGGGTAAAGTTTAAGGTTAAGGTTACGGTTAAGGGTAATTTAAGGTTAAGGTTAGGTTAATGTTATGTTAAGGGTAAACTCAACTCGTCACCTTAACCTTCACTATAACCTAACCCTAACCTTGACCAAACCCTTAGCCTTAACTATAAACTAACCTGAACCTTAACCAAACCCTTAACCATAACCTTGACTTTACCTTTAACTTAACCTTACTCTTAACCTTAACTTAACCTTAACCTTAACTTAACCTAAGTTAACCTTAACCTTGACCTTGAATTTAACCTTAACCTTAACTTTACCCTAACCTTAAGGGTTTAGTCAGGTGAAGGATAAGGTTAAAGGGTTGGTCAAGGTTAGGGTTAGGTTGAGGTTAAGGGTAAGGTTAAGGTTAAGGTTAGGTTAAGGGTAAAATTAAGGTTAAGGTTAGAGTTAAGGTTAGGGGAAGGTTAAGGTTAAATTCAAGGTTAAGCCGAAGGTTAAGGTTAAGCCGAAGGTTAAGGTTAAGGTTAAGGTCAAGGTCAAGGTTAATGTTAAGTTAGGTTAAGGTAAGGTTAACGTTACAATTAGGTTAAGGTTAAGGTTAGGTTAAAGGTAAATTTAAGGTTAAGGTTAGGTTAAGGTCAGGGTTAAGGTTACGTTAAGGGTAAATTCAAGGTTAAGGTTAGGTTAAGGGTAAGGGTTTGGTCAAGGTTAAGGTTAAGTTATAATTAAGGCCAGGTTAAGGTTAAGGTTAAGGGTTTGGTCAAGGTTAAGATTAGGTTATAGTTAAGGATAAGTTTAAGGGTAAGGGTAAAGATAATTTTCTGGTTAAGGTTAAGGTTAGGTTAAGGTTAAGGGTTGGTCAAGGTTAGGGTTAGGTTATAGTTAAGGTTAGGTTAAGGTTAGGTTAAGGGTAAAGTCATGGTTAAGGTGAATGTTAAGGGTAAGGTTAAGGTTAAGGTTACGATTTTTGTCAGGTTAAGGTTAAGGTTAAGGGTTTGGTCAAGGTTAGGGTTATGTTAGGTTAAGGGTAAATTCAAGTTTAAGGTTATGGTTAAGGTTAAGGGTAAGATAATGTTAAGGTTAAGGTTAAGGTTAAGGGGGCAAGGTTAAGGTTAAGGTTAAGGTTATGGTTAGGTGAAGGTGAAGGTTACGGTTATGGTTACATCAAGGTTAAGTTAAGGTTAAGGGTAATATAAGGTCAAGCTTAAGATTAAGCTTAAGATTAGGTTAAGTGTAAAGTCAAAACTTAACCTTAACCTTATGTTTAACCTTAACCTTCCCCTAACCTTAACCCTAACATAACCTTCACCTTAACCTTAACCTAACCTTAACCTTAACTTTAACCTTAACTTTACCCTTAAACTAACCTTAACCTTACCCTAACCATAACCTTAATTTTACCCTTAACCTAATATTAACCTTAGCCTAACCTTAACCTTGACCATAACCTTAACCTTAACCATAACCTTAAACTTTACCTAACCTTAACCTTAACATTCACCATAACCTTAACCTTAACCTTGACTTTAACTATAACCTGACCGTAACCTTGACCAAATCCTTAACCTTAACCTTAACCTGACTAAACCTGTAACCTTAACCTTAACCTTACCCTTAACCTTAAACTTAACCATAATCTTAACCTCAGGTTAAGGTTAAATTTAAGGATAAGGTTAGGGTTAAGTGTAAAGGTTAATTTTAAGGCTACAACTTTAGTCAGGTTAAAGTTAAGGTTAAGGGTTTGGTCAAGTTTAGGGTTAGGTTATAGTTCAAGTCAAGGTTAACGTTCTGTTAAGGTTTAGGTTAAGGTTAATGTTAAGGTTATGGTTATGGTTAAGGTTAGGTTAAGGTTAAGGTCAAGGTTAAGGTTAAGGGTTAAGGTTAAGGTTAAGGTTATGGTTAAGTTTAGGTTAAGGTTAAGGTTAAGGTTAGGTTATCGTGAAGGTTAAGGTTAAGACCCGTAACCTTATCCTTGAGCTTACCCTTAATCTTGACCTTAACTGTAATCTTAACCTTACTAACCCCATAACCTTAACCTTAACCTCAACCTTAAACTTAACCTTAACTATAACCTAACCCTAACTGTCTGCTCAAATTAGTGTTCCTAAATTGATGTCATAAATTGTCTACCAGGGCTAGTAAACTATTGAAGTGAGGTGCACTATATGTGCCTAGGTTTCTTACTACGTTGTGTTTAGTGTTTTTTCAATGTTTTTGGTTTTGTGGTTTTGTGTTAAAAAGGAAAAGAACTAAGTGTTGGTAAAGAGCAGTTGTTGGTCACACTAAAATGGAGAAAAACCTATTATAGACTATGTATGGCACTCAGAAAATGCAAAACTTGACAAGAAAATAACTCATAACATGAACTCAGTCCCATTCATTCATTAGAAATATGTTGGAATAACTTGAGAAAAGGATAAGTTTAATGCAATGAGGTTCTTCTAAGTATATAGGAACTGAACTAGAGTGCCACTAATCTAACTTGAAATATAGTGAACTAGAGTGCCACTAATCTCTGGAGTATTACAACCAAACTACAATGCAACTAATCTCTAAAATACTATAGCCCTACCTTGTTCAGTATTAGTGATATTTTGGAACAATTTGTAAGAACAAGATTGGTTGTAATATTCAATGTGAGTGAGCATAGAAACATAAAATTCAAAATAAAACGCAATTAATCTCTAAAACACCACAGCTATGCCTCATTCAGTGTTAGTGATATTTTGGAATAATTCATAAGAACAAGACTAGCTATAACAATTGATGTAATTGAACACAAAAACGTAAAGTTTAGAAAAATGGAACTAATTCCTAAAATACTACAGTTATATCCCATTCAATATTAGTGATATTTTGGAACAATTATGACGCAAGCTTAAAGCTTGCCATACCCAGGAACTTTAATCTCTGTTCATGCATCATCATTATATGCCCAAATCACTCTCAAAAATTGGCAAAATCACACCATCTCATATTTGAACAATCTCACATCCACTCACAAACAAAAAATTCCATAACTTTTAAACCTTCAAACAATGTTCAAATGCCTCCTTAAACCATATCAATTCCAACATTCACTCATTCATTTAGTTACCAACATTCAAGTGTGTTTATCCAATTACAATCTGCATTATCCATTCAATCTAGAGACTTCATTTCAATCCCTATGCCAAATCTTGAGCATGCTCATCAATTCAATAGACATCATTCATATATGACCAAAATTCAATGTGCCTTTTCAAATTTCATTCACAATTAACTTTAATACGCCTATGGACAAGTGAGATTCGAACTTGACCATAATACCAGCATTCTGCATTTTCAATCCAATTTATTTATTATCACCCAATTCCCATTCACATATGGCTATGCTTAAAATTCAATAAGGTCAATGTAATCATGCTTAAAATCCCCACTTGTCCACATATGAATTCAACTCAATACAAATTCGGATTCCAATATAAAACTCTGGCCTTTGCAAATATTTATTATATCTGCACTTTATAACAAAACATAGCGCAAGGAATCAATAATAAATCTCAATATGCTAAAAGGGATTACCTCAAAAACGCTTCTGCATTTCATCCATCGACTGTACCTGCATTTAAGTCGAAATTTAACTGTTCATTCAACATCTGCACCTTCAATTTCCTTACAAATACTCTGACAAACTGCGTTTTCATCATTTCTGTCCATACTGTCAATTCAGATTTAATTCATCAAAATTTTATCAATTATGGATTATCAAAACGCTATTTAATCTCCAGCAGAACTCTGATGATCGATTACAAATGAACTGATACTTTTTTCATCGTCCAGAAAACCGTTCCATGGCTTCTCCATTGCGTTTTTGACATGGTATCCAATTCTCATTACACAACCAAACAAAGTGTGAACGTATTGAACATAATGGCAATGATTTATTAACCCTACAGCAAACACCAATTTAACCTTACAGCAAGGACTTAATCGATCTTAAATCACATCGATCTTTCCACAACAACAATTTATCACGCCTTCAACTGCATTCAACGTACTCAATTTCCAGCAACATAATTCTGCATCCATTTTTCTGCGTCCAGATTTGGAATTTTTTTCTTATTGAAATTAATTCACTGCATTAACTAACATCGTTAACCTTCTGTAAAATTGCATATAGAAATCGAACCAATTGAAACTTGTCTCCTCCGTCTGCAAGTTGTGTATCGATTGCACAATATCGACTATTCAAATCTGCGCCATCGCTTTTCAAACCAGCAATTGTCAGTGTGACTCACATCATTAATGAGTGAAATCGATTCTGTTTGTAGCGCTCACACAATTCATAACAGATATGAAGGTTTATTCCTGATTTAGATCTGGTACTGTGCATTTTCAAAACATATCTACTATTACTCATTATAACCGTACAAAAGATATGGAATCGAATTTCCTAAATGTTGCAATTGCTGCCACTGTTTCATTTCAAGTCTGCGCCCTAAAACATACATTAAAATCGACTTCCAATCAAAATTTTCACTTAGAACGGTGCCCTTTTAAATTGAAAATAGATATTTTAACGCCACTTTACTCTAAATGATTTGTATGGCAGATTTTACACATAAATGTGATTTCAATCCCATCGATCCTCATTAACTCAACAATACCATGAACTTCAGGAAACAAATATACAATTTCTCAGTCAACAAGTGTATATAAACTGAAACAAAACAATAACTTACAACTTTTGCTGGCCAGATATTTCAATTCTGTGGCCCTTACAATTTTCTGAAGGCTTACAGCCTTGGTTGTTCCAAACCAGCTCTCTATTTCACAATCTCTAATGTCTTTTTCCTTTCAAAACCCCTTCCTATTTATACAATTTTAAAAATCATTTAATTAAATGCTCAATCCCTTCAATTCCTCAACAAACCCCTAAATATCTCAACATCCCTAAAGGATAGCTCTTTATCCCTAAAATCCTTCAACTAATTAAATTCCCTCATATCCTTTTATTAATAAAAAGATATTTACAAAAATCCTCACCTTCTCCTATTTTATTCAAATTAATTAATAAAATATTACAAATTATCACACCCCCTTTTAACATATTTACAAAATAAAAAAAACGCCCTTGATGCTCCTGCATCAGACTTCCCGTGTAAGAAAATTCATGACCACCTGGTCATAAGTCTGGATACTTCCTCCTGGATCCCAAATTTTATTTTGTAATATTTCCGTGCTTGTTGATTGCTTTACTGCTGTTGTCATCTGCTGTTGTCTTCCAGGTTTCCATATTTTGTGTTGTAATGCTCCACTTGCTCTGCTCTTGCAATCTTTCACTGTCATTCTCTTGTTGTCGCTCCTTTTCTTTCTTTCAGCTGTCTTTCTCTAGGATGTTTTTATCATTAACCTCCTTATCAACTCAATTTCTCTGTCCAGTGTGTCCTCTGTCTGCTGATTGTTTCCATCTCTTGATTGCTGAATTCTCATTCTTTCTTGTTCTTCACTTGTTTTGATTGCTTCCTTTTCATCCTTACTGCTGTTCTGCACCTTTTCTGCTGCTGCTACTATAAATGTTGTGGCCTCCCAAACTTCCTTTCCCTCTGCAACATTCCTTTGCTCGTTACCTGCAATTTCATCTGCAACTTCTTCTTGATTATCATTTATGACAACTGCTTTGTCATCCTTCTTCAGCAATCTATCCCGGACATTCATCCTCTACTCTTCCAATTTCCTCCTTTGAAAGTCCAATTCTCTATATAACTCAATGATTTTACTTGGAGTGGACTTTGGAAATTTTACACGATCTTCCATTTCCTCACATGGTCTTTCTTCTCCTAAATCTTCCTTAACATCCTTCAGTAGATGTTCTTCTTCTTCTTCCAAACCTGCAATCACACACAAATCGTTAGTTTTAAAATCACAAGACCTTACGGTCTTGTTTGATGCTTCAGCCATCAAATCTTCCGGCTGCTTTGAATCATTCATATGATTCAACTCCTCTAGCTCTTCATCACTTTCAAAAAGTAATGGTCCACTCTCTGGGTAACATATCGAAACTTCAACATCTTCTTCAGCATCTTCATTTTGCTGTAGCTCAACTGTTTCGAGCTTCTCTATCCTCTGTCTGGCATCCATAACCTGTTCAAGTTCCCTTAGTTCCTTTATCAACTGCAAATTCACTTGATGATTCCACTTCTCTTGTAGCCTCTGCCACCTCAGCTTCTTTCTCATGACATAACCACGCTTCTGGTTTCCCTCATTTCTTTGCAACATCTCCATTAACACCTCAAGCTGAACTACTATCTCAGCCTTCTCCCTCTCATATTCCTCTTTGCTTAACTTTCTCTGTATGCCAATTTCCTTGGCATCCTTCTTCTTTTGTCCTCTGCTGTGGTTTATTTTAGAACCTCTGTTATGACTGTCACTAGTCATCATTCTTTCCATCTCTATGAGTTTCTCACTCACTTTACTATGAGTTGCACTAAAGCCTCTTCAACAGCAAGTCTTGTCCTGCCGCCACTTACCTCACCAAGCTCTCCTCACTCAGTCTTTTGTCAAGCAATTGGTTCTCAATCTCTGGAACCTCCTTTGAGCACTTCTCTTTGCTCTTCCTGGGCTTCAACTCATCTACCTGTTCACAACTGTCCTCCTTATCCAATCTCTTATTGGATTTACTCAAGGTTCTGCCACCTCTATGTTTCACCTAGAAACTTTCACCAGCTTCCTTTATCTATTAGCAATTGCCTTTTGGGAGTTGCAATTATATTTCAATGCAAAGACTACAATACTCTATTCTTCAAAAACATATCATCTTACCTCAAAGATCTCGTCTTATCTTGTCCTTCCATTCTCCTGCACTTCAATTACCTTTAGAATCTCACCACACCTGGAAATCTGTTCCAGCAAATCTTTATGCTTCCCCTGCAAAATTTCACTGTCAATCAGATTTTAAAATCTGATCCTCTCTTCCAATCTTCTGGCTTTATCCGGCAAACTTCAGTTGTCGGCAATAATTCCTTCTTTGCTGCAACCATCAATCCTCAATCCATTTCTTTGTCAGTAAAACCCAATTCAAAATTAAACAAACCAATACCTGCACGATTCTTCCTTCATTCAGCTGTATTCTGGTTGCTTGACTGTCAGATTAGAATCTGATCTCCTTTGCCTGCATTCTGTTCACTTGCAATTGTATATGCTGCATTTAAAATCTAATCTTCATCATTCATCACACATTCAAGAATACATTTCAATTCAACAAAACCTTCTTGTCATCATTCAGAAAATAAACATTTCAACAGAGCATTCCGGCTCTGATACCAAAATTGACGCAAGCTTAAAGCTTGCCATACCCAAGAACTTTAATCTCTGTTCATGCATCATCATTATATTCCCAAATCACTCTCAAAAATTGGCAAAATCACACCATCTCATATTTGAACAATCTCACATCCACTCACCAACAAACAATTCCATAACTTTTAAACCTTCAAACAATGTTCAAATGCCTGCTTAAACCATATCAATGCCAACATTCACTCATTCATTTAGTTACCAACATTCAAGCGTGTTTATCCAATTACAATCTGCATTCTCCATTCAATCTAGAGACTTCATTTCAATCCCTATGCCAAATCTTGAGCATGCTCATCAATTCAATAGACATCATTCATATATGACCAAAATTCAATGTGCCTTTTCAAATTTCATTCACAATTAACTTTAATACGCCTATGGACAAGTGAGATTCGAACTTGACCATAATACCAGCATTCTGCATTTTCAATCCAATTTATTTATTATCACCCAATTCCCATTCACATATGGCTATGCTTAAAATTCAATAAGGTGAATGTAATCATGCTTAAAATCCCCACTTGTCCACATATGAATTCAACTCAATACAAATTTGGATTCCAATATAAAACTCTAGCCTTTGCAAATATTTATTATATCTGCACTTTCTAACAAAACATAGCGCAAGGAATCAATAATAAATCTCGATATGCTAAAAGGGATTACCTAACAACGCTTCTGCATTTCATCCATCGACTGTACCTGCATTTAAGTCGAAATTTAACTGTTCATTCAACATTGCACCTTCGATTTCCTTACAAATACTCTGACAAACTGCGTTTTCATCATTTCTGTCCATACTGTCAATTCAGATTTAATTCATCAAACTTTTATCAATTCTGGATTATCAAAATGCTATTTACTCTCCAGCAGAACTCTGATGATCGATTACAAATGAACTGATACTTTTTTCATCGTCCAGAAAACCATTCCATGGCTTCTCCATTGCGTTTTTGACATGGTATCCAATTCTCATTACACAACCAAACAAAGTGTGAACGTATTGAACATAATGGCAATGATTTATTAACCCTACAGCAAACACCAATTTAACCTTACAGCAAGGACTTAATCGATCTTAAATCACATCGATCTTTCCACAGCAACAATTTATCACGCCTTCAACTGCATTCAACGTACTCAATTTCCAGCAACATAACTCTGCATCCATTTTTCTGCGTCCAGATTTGGAATTGTTTTCTTATTGAAATTAATTCACTGCATTAACTAATAGCGTTAACCTTCTGTACAATTGCATATAGAAATCGAACCAATTGAAACTTGTCTCCTCCGTCTGCAAGTTGTGTATCGATTGCACAATATCGACTATTCAAATCTGCGCCATCGCTTTTCAAACCAGCAATTGTCAGTGTGAATCACATCATTAATGAGTGAAATCGATTCTGTTTGTAGCGCTCACACAATTCATAACAGATATGAAGGTTTATTCCTGATTTAGATCTGGTACTATGCATTTTCAAAACATATCTACTATTACTCATTATAACCGTACAAAAGATATGAAATCGAATTTCCTAAATGTTGCAATTGCTGCCACTGTTTCATTTCAAGTCTGCGCCCTTAAACATACATTAAAATCAACTTCCAATCAAAATTTTCACTTAGAACGGTGCCCTTTTAAATTGAAAATAGAGATTTTAACGCCACTTTACTCTAAATGATTTGTATGGCAGATTTTACACATAAATGTGATTTCAATCCCATCGATCCTCATTAACTCAACAATACCATGAACTTCAGGAAACAAATATACAATTTCTCAATCAACAAATGTATATAAACTAAAACAAAACAATAACTTACAAATTTTGCTGGCCAGATATTTCAATTCTGTGGCCCTTACAATTTTCTGAAGGCTTACAGCCTTGGTTGTTCCAAACCAGCTCTCTATTTCACAATCTCTAATGTCTTTTCCTCTCAAAACCCCCTCCTATTTATACAATTTAAAAAAATCATTAAATTAAATGCTCAATCCCTTCAATTCCTCAACAAACCCCTAAATCTCTCAACATCCCTAAAGGATAGCTCTTTATCCCTAAAATCCTTCCACTAATTAAATTCCCTCATATCCTTTTATTAATAAAAAGATATTTACAAAAATCCTCACCTTCTCCTATTTTATTCAAATTAATTAATAAAATATTACAAATTATCACACCCCCTTTTAACATATTTACAAAATAAAAAAAACGCCCTTGATGCTCCTGCATCA